>OZ029918.1:31118224-31513224 GCA_964023275.1 Norana najaformis | reverse complement strand
TCTTCGCTGTTGGCGAAGTCCAGCAGAGGATCAAAGGCTTCTTTCTTCGAATCGATGAAGTTCTGAGCATACGCTTTGGGGGGGGGGGGGGGGGGGGGGGGGGGGGCAGGGATGGTCAATAGAATGAAGACAAAGGCGTCGAATGATCAATCCTAAATCTACATGCACGCCCATATATAGCACAAGCTCAAAACAAACCTCTGAGTGTAAATGTATGTGCAAGTATGAAGTGCTCAAGACATACATGTAGGCACTTAAGTATGCGCAAATAGCCTATGTATTTGTAAATGTAAATTTTAAAAATTTCTCAGTATCACACTGCATTAGGGAGACCAACTTGTTAACCGGCGCTATACCAAGTTAGGTACGCAAGAGCCAGGTTGGCCCTCAAGAACCTGTATGTGCTCCATGAGCCTATTGTTTGCACTATGAGCCTATATTGTGTCTGTATTAGTGTTTATATTAGTGTCTTTTATATTAAGGTAATCGTTCCATTAAAACTTTAAAAGATGTCATGTTGCTAGGTTGCTGTGGTCGCCTTTGCACTTCAGCCGAAAGCTCTTTCAACCTCGGGAACACGCTGCATAGGAGTTTCTACAGAGATGGGTAAGCGATTGCGTTACCCTTACTGTTACATGCTTAGACCGTTCACCATCCAACCACTCCGCTCTGCTAGATCGTCCGCTTACGTCACTCTTACCCGCCCTCAGTCACCAATCATCTGAAGCTCTGCAACTGATCCCTATCCCAAAATGCACTTTGCCTCTTGAGCAATCTCACATCTGCGTGTAGCAAATGCTCCGGTCCTTCACCCTTCTTCAATCTCAAACACCATCCACCGTAGCCGTCCGACTGTCTGATTGCCTGACACTTGGATCTTGACCTGGAATCGTACCCTTTTGCCTATCGATTTTGTTTTGACTGAGCGCCTGTGAATAAGCTGGTTCCCGCGACTTGGCTTTCGTTGGGCGCTGTAGAAATCTCGAGATTACGATTACGATTCTCTTTCGTCCTGCATCAGTTACATCAAGCCCCAATTCTATAACTTCTTAGGCTTTCATTTTATGCTGAAGTCCCACCTCTTCAGGGATCTTTCCTGATCCATCCAGTCCTCGAGTTTTACCATTTCTTTCAGCTTAAACGCAACCAACCGTAACAGTTCCTCTCTCTCCCAAACTCTCAAGTCTCCCGGCAACCGGATCTTGCACTTCCTACGACATCTTTGGACAACCCTCTGACTTGACTTAGCGCATGTGAATAAAGTGGTGCCATGCATTTAGCTTTTAAATAGCGCTGTAGAAATTTAAAGTTTATGCTACAGAGGTTACGATTTAGGCTACGATTTTTACCTTTAGTAAACGATTCAATCTCTAAAAGCCCTCAAAAGCTCCTCGTGTTGAAAACGCACGGTATTGTATTCCATTGTATCCTATTGAATTGTATTGTTTTAGCTCATAAGTATAAAAAAGCTTAGCCGCGTAAGTAAGATAAACGATTGCCAGACTGAGATCGCTAGATTTTATTACCCAAAGAAATAACAATTGGTCAAATTCTTGAAAAACAAAACAAAACTTCTAAGATCAATAACGATAATTACAACAAATTTCTCCGTAAATTAAGATACAACGTACTAACCGAAATCTGATACTCTGATAAAGTTTAAATAAATGCGATAAGGATATCTGTTGATAATGGTTTTTGAAGTCGTTCTTTGTCGATACAGGAATGAGTTAATAAAGTCAATAATTCTGGGGTAATAATCTCCTTGTTAAGAAGGCTAATGAGACTCCAGTGTAATGAACATAAATGTCCTCTCCTTGTTGAGTTGCTGACAACGTAATAGTGATTGTAATTTGAGATTTATAAAGCGCCTCTTAGAGAATAAACAGAGATGCTTCCGATCCGAATGAGTAAAATCACTGTCAAACAGTATAGTCTTCCGGCGCCTACGGAACACTGAGAGGGGGAGAGAAAGGAGCTCAAGTCGTATACCAGAACATTTGAATAGCGGCTCTCAAGAATTTCTTTCAGGCACTCTTCAACACACGTGTAGTGTGGCCAGGATGCTTGTAGACACAGGCTTACACAGTTAGCCAACAAATCACGAATACAACAATCCTAATACATCTCTGTGCTTCTACTGCGTCACTTACACTTTTAGTGTTCAGAAGCGCACAAAATCATCTATCCATTGACAACAGGATCGTCTTTAGCTGAAACTAGTCAGTCTTTTTCTGCTATGCGGGCAATGAGCCCAGTACCCTTCAGTCAGGCAACTTTGCTGGATTACTATAAAAGACAAAACTGTTAGTGTCTGATTGTAGGCAACAGTAAACGCGGTGCATAATTACATAGTTGATTCCTATAAGATTTTCAACCACATTGCATTTTGCTCCATTTCTAGGAATTGTCCGTCACGTTAGGCATAGAAGTCAACCATCACGAGCCAGATTCTTAACCTGGCTGTAGGTCTTGGTTTCGAAGTGGTTAAGGGCCGCAGTTCAGTGGCAGGCCGCTGTGTCTGGCAGGCATAAACTGTTGAGTGGACGGCAGGAAGTCCTTGGAAGACGGACACTCGAAGAGCCGCCCCATTCCCGGGCCACCTGGTCCAGACAGGAAGTTGGAATATCCAGCCATGGCGACCGGTTGCTTCGGGTGTTCATAGGGCGGCAGAGGATCCCTCGAGGGGAAGTCCAGGAAGGACGGGAGATACGGCAGAGGGTGGAAGGACGGGGAGGTAGGCCAGTGAAGATTGCCGTGGTACGGGATGTTCGTGTTGTCCGCTGAGGAGGCCCATGGGTTGCGCAGTCCGGACGACAGTAGGTCGAGATCCATGGGGGATGAGGCAACAGGGGTGTATTTGACCTCTGGACCCACGAGAGACGTCGAGGTCACGGATGACTGGTCGCCCATGTGAGTCTGGAGCTGAGCGGCAAAGTTCTCCTGCCGGCGCCACTTGGCGCGACGATTCTGAAACCAGATCTACAAAGACACGCAATGTAATGTAATGTAAATGTAAATGCAATGCAATGCAGTGGAATATTATGTAATGAGCAGTATGTGTATGTATCAAGACGCTTAATACAGTGCGTTTTCAGTAACACACAAAGGTACCCGCATGAACAAGTTAGCTGATCTGAACAAGTTTGCTTAAGGTCAAGTATTGTAGGCCCTAATGCAAAATATTGTAATGCGATAAAATGTGATGTAATTGTCCGAAATTTCTCAGCGATACATAAAAGCTGCTTCAGGGAGACCAGCTTAAAAACCTGCGCTATGTCAACTCACGCTCAGAACAGACTTCTATGACGCCGGCTTCTGATGCTTTTTACAAAAAATGGTTTAATGTAACCTAATCTAATCAAATAAAGTAACCTAATCTTCTTATCATAAGGCGCAAGGTCTCTGGTCGCTTCTAAGCAAGAATTCCGTATTCCAAAATCTTAAGCCTTTGAGGAGAACAACTCGAAATGCCTGAGGTCAAAACAAAGCGATCGGAAGAGATGCTAAGGATGATGAACAGACTGAAAAGGATGAGACACCAACAGCCGAGACCTGAACGGCATCAGAGAACTTTCAAAATGAACGGAAACAGCGAATTCCAGAGCTGTTCAGCTTTGCTTTGCCAGTATTTAATGGCGCTAAAGACCTGAATAGTAGCAATAGTTGTCATAGTTGTTGTTGTTGTTATCATTGTGATGTTTTGTAGCAGCAGCAGCAGCAGCAGTAGTAGTAATGGTAGTAGTAGTAATGGTAGTAGTGGAAGTAGTGGAAGTAGTTGTAGTAGTAGCAGCGGCAGCAGCAGCAGCAGCACTAGTTGTTTAAGGCAATATCTGGTTATCATCATTATTTTCATTAATGGCGTGCCACTCTCCGGAGCGTTGCCATCTCTACGACACTTTGCCAACCGCCCAGGTTTTAGGTTCGCATCCAGACCGTTTGAAGCCCAGTGTTCAGAGGATGGAGATCCGCCTCCACCGTACGAGTCCATGTGTGTCTTGGTAGACCTTCCGGTCTCTTCCAGCTCAGTGGTGGGCTGGAAATCAATGCTTGGAGCCCCCGAGCGTGGTCCTGCCTGCATTAGCACAGTGCGAAGTGCCCAAACACCCGAAGTCTTCTCGTTTCATTTGTCTCCAAAATATCTGGTTATGGCAGACACCAATTTGTGACCAAAGGACGCAGTTACAGTGCTCTGATACCAAACAATCTATGATAACAAGAATTCTTTTCCCGCTTTCTACTGCGATGAGTGATGCATTATGTCGGTCAGAGGGGTTTTATAATTGCAAAACAGTGAGGGCATAACAACAATAAGTATCCTCCGTGTAGAACGGAAAACAAGCTTATCATAAATGACATCAGGGCAGATTTTCTGTAGCTGTGAATTATGAATATCGGATGACATTTGACCCAGTCGAAGAGCACAAAATACCCTGAAAACCAAAACAAATACTGCACTTTCCCACAGATCCCAAATATATAGTTTCAACCGATGTCAGCAAATACGAGTAGCAAGGATATGCTGTCGTCTAATTTCGGGTAATTCGACGCTGTTTTGCCACTTGAGAAGAAAATGCGTCGGTTTTTTCCTGCAACAATCGTTGTTTTGCTTTTCGTCGCATGGTGGTCGATGGTTAACTCGTTTGCCCTGTAGCACAACTGAGGCTCGAAATCAACTGTGCATCGTTACTGTTTTTATTTCCGTATTTATTAGGCGCCAGTATCTACTGACGTAGCATCAATCGACGGCGTTGAGCATTTGCACGTCTAGGAATTGCTTATCTTAGAGGAGGCTCGAACCCATACACTCCGCTTTACCAGGCAAGCGATTAAACCAATCGGCTACCGTGTCACACATCGTTCATGCAACTATTGTCCTGTTTACTTTTCAACTAAATAGGCGCTATATTATGTGTCCAGAAACAAATATACATACAAAATGGACTCCTCGCGTCCACATCCAAAGTCGCGTTATGGGGTCGCAAATGATAGAACTGCGAGAGGCACATCAATAACTTGCAATTTATTTAATATTTCCTTCCTTTCCTTCCTTCCTTCCTTCCTTCCTTTCTTCCTTCCTTCCTTCCTTCTTTCCTTCCTTCATTCCTTCCTTCCTTCCTTCCTTCCTTTCCTCCTTACTTCCTTCCTTCCTTCTCTCCATCCTTCTTCTTTCCTTCCTTCCTTTCTTTCTTCCTACCTTTCTTCCTTTTCTCTTTTCTTGTTTTTTATTATTAATCTATGATGCGCAGATCAAAATTGCATTAGTGCGAAAACTGTCTGTGACAAAGCAGAGGAATATAATTCTTCGTGAATAGAGGGAGAGGGTCCTGATGGGTAAGATGTCTGTTCCAGAAAAGCATTAGATCGGGTTACAGAACCGCCTCATAGTCGCAACTAGATGCTCTAAAAGTCAAGGCTTCTTTCTTTATAATTTTTAGAAACCTAAGTTCTAAAGGAAACATTTCAATGCAGAAGATTCGATACAAAACGTATCATAACAACAGCGCAGGATAAAACAACTCACGACAAGACGACTCAAACAAAACGGATGAGGGCAACACAGATCAGGGCAACGCAGATCAGGGCAACGCAGATCAGGGCAACGCAGATCAGGGCAACGCAGATCAGGGCAACGCAGATCAGGGCAACGCAGATCAGGGCAACGCAGATCAGGGCAACGCAGATCAGGGCAACGCAGATCAGGGCAACGCAGATCAGGGCAACGCAGATCAGGGCAACACAGATCAGGGCAACGCAGATCAGGGCAACGCAGATCAGGGCAACGCAGATCAGGGCAACGCAGATCAGCGCAACGCAGATCAGGGCAACGCAGATCAGGGCAACGCAGATCAGGGCAACGCAGATCAGGGCAATGCAGATCAGGGCAACGCAGATCAGCGCAACGCAGATCAGGGCAACACAGATCAGGGCAACGCAGATCAGCGCAACGCAGATCAGGGCAACGCAGATCAGGGCAACGCAGATCAGGGCAACGCAGATCAGGGCAACGCAGATCAGGGCAACGCAGATCAGCGCAACGCAGATCAGGGCAACGCAGATCAGGGCAACGCAGATCAGGGCAACGCAGATCAGGGCAATGCAGATCAGGGCAACGCAGATCAGCGCAACGCAGATCAGGGCAACACAGATCAGGGCAACGCAGATCAGCGCAACGCAGATCAGGGCAACGCAGATCAGGGCAACGCAGATCAGGGCAACGCAGATCAGCGCAACGCAGATCAGGGCAACGCAGATCAGGGCAACGCAGATCAGGGCAACGCAGATCAGGGCAACGCAGATCAGGGCAACGCAGATCAGGGCAACGCAGATCAGGGCAACGCAGATCAGCGCAACGCAGATCAGGGCAACACAGATCAGGGCAACGCAGATCAGGGCAACGCAGATCAGGGCAACACAGTTCTGGTCCAACACCTCAAGAAAAATAAAGCACGTCAAGAAAAACGGCGTAAGACAAAATGACCTGCTATGAAAATAGCATGAAACTAAGGCTAATTTGCACAATCGCTACATAATGTTATCCTTCTCTTTCGCTTCAACTCAGCCAGTCATTGCTACACGATCGGCCTACATAAAATTTTCACCCGTTGGTTTCGAACTACTGTATGTGATCACATGAACAACAGTTTTGGTTTCTTTTTTATTCTTGTGGTTGTTGACGTTTTATAGTTTCTGTGTACATGTATGGTTTATAACTGATATAATGCGCGCTTGCTTCTTCTTCGTAAGAAGCTAGAGCGCACTAAAACTAGATGGAATGGGTTAGTAGTAGTAGTAGTATTGGTGGTGATGGTAGTAGTAGTAATAGTAGTAGTAGTAGTAGTAGTGGTAGTAGTAATAGTAATAGTAGCAGCAGCAGCAATAGTAGTAGTAGAAACTCAAAGTTTATCTTTTCCAGGAGTTTAATTGTCGATTTTCTCGAAACAGGTTGCACTAACACTACTTTGTGGAATGTTTTAGATGGCTACTTGACTTAAATCAAGCTAATTCATACATTAAGTGGTGATCATTCGCCAATTAATCGCAAAAATCTCCATCACTTAGGAAAGTAAAATGGCAGACTAAGTAGATTTCGATGAAACTGAATCAAGATATGCTGCACAGCATTTCCAAGACCGCTTTGAAATGATTTTGATAAAACTGACAATAAATATTCTTGAGAGTTTGTATTATTAGGTATTATTTTTTATTTTGTATTATTAGCCAAGAATCATTAGGTTCCCTTGCTTAAAAACAAACAAACATACATGCATGCATAAACAAGTACAAACAAACAAACATACTTACATACATATATGCATACATACATGAATGCATGCATACATACATACATACATACATACATACATACATACATACATACACACACACATTCACACATGCATGCATACATATATACACAATAGCTCTGAGACAAGTGGTGGATCTCGTGTAGGTCATCAAACAGAACCGTGACCTATCTAAACTACTGAATATACAGTATATATATATATATATATATATATATATATATATATATATATATATATATATATATATATATATATATATATAAGTCTCCTTCGAAGCCATCGTTAATTCTGCAGAATTATTTGCCTAACTGACAGCAACAGCAGCCTCCTCAGCAACATCCTTTTTCTTCTTCTCCTCCTTCTTCTGCAAATCTGCGGCCAGCACCTGTTCTAATACCGCGTGACCTTCTGCTGCCTCAAAGTTCCTTGTCAACTTCCGTGAGAGGCATCTGGACAGTGTTGCGGCGCGTGCGGCCCATGTGGACCAGAGACAGAGACAGACTGACTGACGTGGAATTGAAGACTAGTTATTAAGCGAATGAAATCTGTCTAAATAAGCTTGAAGACACAGTTTCGAAGAACAGCATGTCTGTCTGTCTGTCTGTCCGTCCATCTGTCTGTCTCTCCGTCTGTCTGTTTGTCAGTCTGTCGGTCTGTCCGTCCGCCAGTCAGTCAGTCTGTCTGTCGGTCTGTCCGTCCGTACCTCCGTCAGTCAGTCAGTCAGTCAGTCATTCAGTCTGTCAACCTGTCTGTCTGCCTGCCTGCCTGTGTGTATGTATGCATTTGACGTTTCATTTGACAGTTTTTCTTGTCACTAGACTGTGCAGCTGTTATCCGCTGCCTTTAGGAGGTGCAGCCTTGGATGACTGAGCACGCTGGAACCTGCAATCGTTGAATTACAGACCACGCGTGCTATCGATAGGCCGCAGGGTCATTAACGCATGTAGGCAATAAAATAAACGAGTTGGGGGTGGATGCATTAAATAAGATTTAAAAGAATTGGTAGGTGCTGGAATTGATGCAGCCAATGATTGACCTATCCCGACAAAAATCATTAAACTTATTCGCTATAGTGTATGCATCGCTGATCACGGTCCCATCAGTATTAATGGCATCAATAAAATTACTAAGAGTACTACTTCCTATTAAACCTCGTATAATGCACCGTTTTCTTAATATCATGTGTACAATCCGTGAATTTTTTACATAAGTGTCGCAAAATTTATATAGGGCCTCTAATGGACGAACTGCTCAGGAGGCATACTATTATGACAGCTGGAGTCTCACCTGTATTCGGGCTTCGGTGATGTTACATCGTGCGGCCAGTTCTTCGCGGATCCTCTGATCTGGGTAGTGAGTCTTCTGAAACATCGTCTCCAGTTCATCCAGCTGGAAGTTGGAGAAGGTCGTTCTCTTGCGTCTCTTCTGCTGCTGCTGCTGCTGCTTCTGGTAATGGCCCCCGGCGCCAGATTCACCTGATGTGTTACCTGCCGTGGTTCTTCTCGAGCTAAGCTCAGCAGCCGATGGAGCTGAGTTCGGCATAATCCCACATCCGCCATTCTGCATTGATTCCATTCTCTGAAACCTCGCGAAGTATTGGCTCCCGAATCTGAAAGCGTCACAGTTTCAAGAAATTTCTAATATAGTAATGAACGCCCATTTTTGTAAAAAATTATCAACAATATAAAAAAGGGTTTCAATGTGAGAAAACTAGAAAACAGGAAACTAGAGGCGCAGGGTCGGTTCCATCGACCATCGACTGATGCTTTGTGCAAAACATTTCCAATCCACAAATCCTATCCTGATTCCTCCTCTTCCCTTACCTCCCTCATCGCTCCAGTTGTAAGCACCACTCACCGTAGCGGCCTGACTGTCGCCATGCCTGACCCTTAGAGCTTGACCTGGTACAAACCTAACTTTACCTGCCTGTGTTTTGACTGAGCGCCTCTGAATAAGCTAGTTCCAGAGACTTGGCTTTCTTGTGCGCTGACGAAAGTTCGAGATTGGGATTATGATAACGGCACTATACAAATGATTAGATTAAATTAGATGTTCTAACGTTTGGGGAAATTTTCCGTTCCAGTCATAGGAGATCAGGGAAGTTCAGAATGCTCCCCAGTGGGATCCGTCAGCGATTCAAACGAGTTATGTGAGCAAATATGAGCAACTTTAATTTTTGCAAGGAGCAGGTCTGGCCAGTTCAGGAGAATCAATCATGGTCTATTTTGGTAAGTAATTCGTGCAGTTTAGATTTAAGATAAACTCTAAGTCCATAGCTGTACACTGAAAGTATTAAAATTGCAACTGAAAGTATTAAAATTGTATTGTTATCGTAAAATTGTCGTTTATTGTCTGTTTGTGATTCTGGTGTGCAAGGTCCAGAGGTCAGTGCAGCTGCAGAACCATCAGCTACATGGCGAGTAGCTTCTTGTGAGACAAAGGTAAAGGTAACATACTTGTTCTCACGTGTGTACTAAAGCTAATCAGATGGGTAAAGGTAAAGCGAAGTCTAAAGGTAAAGGCAACACTTTTGTTTTCACATGTCTGTAAAAGCTCATCATAGGTGTAAATGTAAAGATAACACACTTGTTTGCCCGTCTTGATAGAAACTTACAACACTCATCAAGGTAACGCTACCACAGAAACTTAGTTTTGAGGTTTAAGGAATTTTTGGCTGTAGTTCCTGCGAGACCACCCTGATCCAACATTGGGGCACTTGTTTAAACTCCCCACTGGCGTTGGTACCTACTTACCGATCAGTGAAGAATGTATACGGACTGAGTGAGCCCACGTGGCGTGGTATTTCCCATCCAGGCAATCCTTCTTGACCAGGCTCGATGTTCAGTCTCTTGTGTACTAAGTACTTACTTAATGAGAAAGTTTCCCCATAATGCGAACTCATTCACCTTCAGAAAGGGAGTGCAGAGGAGGCCTATATTAAAATAAGTTAATTCTTTCACCATGACGCGCTATTGTGATGCAGTCCTTACAGGCCTGCCAAAGTTTCGAATTCGCTAGCTTTAGTCTGTCCTCAACTGCATCTCACGGACTGTAGCCAACTTCCAAAAACTTTCGCATATTTCGAACTATTTGCGAGATACATTGCATTGACACCGGGTTGAGAAGAGAATTCAATTCGAGATTTTTCTCATAAGGGGCCTAGGTAGTCGGATCTACCCCGGAATGCATCAGGGAGCTTCTTATTCCTGTCTCGACCCAGCCGGGTAGAAAAACTCTGCGTTCTGCGGCCTGCGGAGATCTTATAGGCCTAGTTAGCTACATCGGTAAGTGTGTACGCCAAGGAACCTCTGTGCGTGAGGATCCCAGGTTCGCGTCCCGGTCGTGGCTTATTTCAGAGATTAAAATCTCGGACTAGTACGGCCCGTGCACGGGGACCTTAAATGGCGTGGCACCCATTCAAACGGGCAGCGGTGGTGAAGGATCTCACCCGATAAATTCATTGCAAAATGAGCAGGGTCGAGGCCATACGGTCGCTATATAAAACCTATTCATTTACATTTATAGTTCCACGCTCCCTTAGGACGGCTTGGGCACTCCGTGCTCTGGACCGTCCTTCCAGAACAATCTTCCACTGAAAATTCGAACTCTTCCGCCTCTAACAGCTCAAGGAACCTACCCAGCCTATCTTAAGACGCACCTTTCTGGAACTGTTAGACTTCATGTTGTAGCGCCTTTGTGAGGTCTTAAAATGCGCTATATAAGTTTTTAGATACATACATACATTTGGATATATATAAGACCTCTGATTTAAGTTTGATATCTAGCATGTTAATCCATTATTGTTATTATTATTATTATTATTATTATTATTATTATTATTATTATTATTATTATTATTATTATTATTACTGCTGCTGCTGCTGACGCTGCTACTACTACTGCTGCTGCTATTATTATTATTATTATTATTATTATTATTATTATTATTATTATTATTATTATTATTATTATTATTATTATTAAGGGTGGCAAATTGAATATGGGAAGTTGAATTGTCCACCTAATGTCATCCATCTTAGCCGTATATCTGTCTACCCGTCTGATCTTTCGATTTCGTCGTGAAGCAGAACCGAACTCAATTTTTGCCTACACTAGTCTTATCATCTCGACTTAACAACTTCTGGGGGTAAGAAATACGGGGCTCACAATTACGGTGTTCGTACCAACCACAGGTTCCACCTGGCGAGAACGTCGTTAATATGAACTCAGAAAATTTAGTCGACCCATCGTGGGAGCCTAGACCCTATGAGGATAAGTCTATGAGGGCAACATCTACTATACTTACTATGAGGGCAACATCTACTATACTTACTATGAGGGCAACATCTACTATACTTAGTATGAGGGCAACATCTACTATACTTACTATGGGGGCAACATCTACTATACTTACTATGAGGGCAACATCTACTATACTTACTATGAGGGCAACATCTACTATACTTACTATGAGGGCAACATCTACTATACTTACTATGAGGGCAACATCTACTATACTTACTATGAGGGCAACATCTACTATACTTACTCAGTTACATGCTTCAGCTCAGATCAGAACAGATTATACTGGATTAGATAAGATAAGATCTTAATAGATTAGAAATCTATACAGCTGATAGAGGCGCCTAATTATTTAATGATAGCCTTACCTGACGGCAACCTTTCTCTCCTTATTTTTCTATATCGAGTAAGTTATACCTCGCATCAGAACAGATATATGAACTTACATCTTATTAGCGAAGGCAATCGGGTGTTAGCAGCATGCCATTGATCACCACAGCGTCATCCCCAAAAGAGGCACGCAGATCATCATCATGTTGTTGTAATGTTTTATCGTCTCATCATAAGTATCATCAATATTGTCATCATCTTCAATCATACATGAAGTAACTACCTAGCATGCTAGTAGCAGCTAGTCGTCTGTAGTAACAGCTATTAACTAGCAGCTATCAAAAGTGATATATAGGTTTACTTGATGTCTTCTGGGCACAGTATTAAAAGTTCCATTTACAAATTAAGGCTTAATGGGTTATAATAGAAATATTCCGCATAAATTACTAGCTTAATTATGAAACAAATTTTCCTCATCACTTGTGATTTACGGTCCCAATAAAGAAATTATACGAACCGAATGATTGCTGACTCCCACAGCGAACACTCTCAACTAATGGTATTCGGCAAATGATTATTATTATTATTACCACTACAAGTCCAATTCTAGCATCATTAGCCCGACACAGTTTACAAATACGTGCTTGATCGAAAAATCCTTTAATATGTATATATGTATATATATATATATATTTATGTGTGCGTTTTTAACCTATGTCCGTATGTAAATAAACACATAAATATATATGATTATATGCATGTACTTATATATGTATGTGCCTGTCGGCTTAGTGCCTTGTGAGTGTGGCGCCTTTGTGCTATGATTGAAATTGGCATGGACATGTGTTGTTGACTATAATGACTTGTATAGTTCTCATGAGTTGTCTGGGGCATCGCTTCTGTGTCCTGCTTCTCAGATACATCGGATGAGGTGTGGCCGGCGTATAGTGGGTTAAGGACCTTAGAAGAAGAGCAGTCTCTTAAGCTAGTCCAGGGAGGCGGCCATGGATATGAAGTATTGGCGACCTCAGCTTTCTTAACCTCAGCATATGAGGGCGGATGGCCAGTCCTCTCCCTTGCAGCCTCATCTTCCCACTGACGGTAATTGTAATCGTAATCAAGTATTGATAAAGCGCCATTTCAAGATGAACTCATCAGAGTCGCTCCCGGCCGGACAACTCAGAGCCACTGGGGAACAAAATGGTCTTCAAGCGCTTACGAAAGAGGGGTAGGAAGGTATTGTACAGTCGACGTACTAGTTTTATAGCTGAATTTGTAGGGGGCGCAAGTGGAATAGAAATCTCGAAGTGTCTGCCGACCAGGCGGGGATTTGAACCCATGACCTCCACGGTGACAATCCAACTCACTGACAATAAGACTATTGCGCACCCCTTCAGGATTTTACGACTCAGTGAAATCCTACTACAGGCCATCGAATTATCTGGAAGAGAAAGAGAAAATCGGAGGAAAGCTGAGCTGAGGGACGGCGGAGAGAGAAACCTCGAAAGAAGCACATTATAAAAATCAACAGAACACAGCGTTGCAGAAAACGGGTCTCTACTGAGCAAAAATAAACACAGCGGCAGAACAGCAACAGAGAACGAAAGGAAGAATTTGGAGAGAAATAGAGTGAAAAGCAAAGTCAAAAATATAATGGAAAACCTGTTTGAAGTTGAACGGGACATGTGGACAGGGAGCGTCGACACCCTGAAGGAGGGAGAAGATGACCCATCATACAAACTCATCGACGCTCCACCGCTTGCAATTTCTGCATCGGCCTTTCACTCAAAACTGAAAACATTCCTCTTTCACAGAGCCTATCCTGACTCCCCTTCTTCCTCTCATCTCTCTCTCTCCTCTCCAACCCCAAATACCACCACCACAGCTGCCACGCTGTCTCTCCGTCTGACTTTGGGATCTTGACCTGGAACCGAATCCTTTTGCCTATCGATTTTGTTTTGACTGATCGCCTGTGAATAAGCTGGTCCCCCCGACGTGGCTTTCGTTGGGTGCTGTAGAAATCTCGGAATTACGATTACGATTACGACATAAGTACATGAAGACAAATCCCCAATAGCAACTTCACATGCAGGAGAAATGAAACTATATGACATTATTCCCGAGTGGACTTCATATGTTCTAACAATATCATCTTTTGAGTCCATGGATTCATCGCCCTTGTGTGTCCGTTGCTCACCTTCGCATTCCAGTCTCCTATGACGACCTTTACATCTGTTTCGGTATCTCTTCCAAAACTTTCTCAAAAGAAGAAGATGTTGGACCATATGTGGGACATGAAACCCAGACGAGAATATTGTCATATAAATGTAAAATGTGAATGTACACGTTTTTCTATAGCGACCGTATGGCCTCGATCCTGCTCAGTTTTCAGTCAATTTATCGTGTGAGATCCTTCATCACCGCTGCCCGCTTGAGTTGTAAGGTCCCCTTGTACGGACTGTGCAACCCCGACAAATCTGTTATTGTTACTCTGCTCGTTGAAGTTTTGATTGCTATTCTTCTATTTCACTGTTACTTGTCTTCGTTACGTTATATTCGTTTAATAGCACTATGCATTTGTTGTTATTATTTTATTCCTACATGTACATTGCTTTTCTGTAAAACGTTATAAAGACTTTGTTCTATCTTTTTTATTAACCTTAGCTAAATGTAAATGTAAATGTACACGGTTTTATAGTTTTCAGTGAATTTATCGGGTGATATTATTTAAAAATTATGTACGCGCCTATTTGATTGAACATAATAAGTGAATTAAACTAACTAATTCCTTTTCTTAGTTAAGTTTTTCTTATTGTAAAGGTTCTGTTTGCTCAAGTCCAGTTGAACTATATTAAGTTGATTATAGTAATTCCAAATAGTATTCTATGTGACATAGGCGACCCAAATAAGCGGAACATAATTCTTTCTTGTTTCCGACATGTGTTTTATGTACTATATTTTATGCTGTTGTTTCTGGAAGCAATAAACAAAATGAATTGAAAGCTAAATGAAAATAAAATGAATGAAATCCTTCACCACCGCTCCCCGCTTGAATGGGCGCCACAATGGGCGCCATTTAATGTTCTTGGGCTTAATGTGTATAAACATGACATTGTTGTTGGGGATATATGTAGATGGGGTGCGCGATAGGCTATAAAGTGTCAAACGAGAGGTCGGGTTAAAATCAGTAACATTTCCAGCTTTTCTTGCTTCTGGAATTAATGTACTGAAGACAAAAATATGAAGTTATTATTCATGTTTGCAGTTGGTTTTTTTACCACCGCGACTGTCTGGTGATTGTATTGTTTGATGGCCAACGGAGAGGTCAGAGGTTAAAATGCCCTCGGGGTGGAAAGTTGTTTCAAGATTTCTGCTCATCTAGCGTACCCTAGTGAACTCAGCTATAGAAGGAGTACACTGACCGTACATTGTCAATGGGAATATGAGGCGGCGAGGAAGAGGACTAGCGATACGCCCTCATAAGCTGAGGCTGAGAAAATGAAGTTGCTAACGCTTCATACCCACGGCTGCCTCTCAGGGTTACCACTTAGCACGAGGACTGTTAAAAATCCCTAGATAGTATTAAAAGACATCAAAGGCCAAAGGTAGGATCAAGAGACAGAGTCAGAAGAAAGGGCTAAGCAGAGAATGATATCAAAAGAGAGAGAGAGAGAGAGAGAGAGAGAGAGAGAGAGAGAGAGAGAGAGAGAGACGGAGACGGAGACGGAGACGGAGACGGAGACAGAGAGAGAGTCAGGCAGACAAATACACAGACGGACAAATACACAGACAAACAATCGAAAGAGTGAGAGGGAGATCTACGTGTATGCTCCGAGTAACAGGCACTCTTCATCAGTCATCGTCTGAATCACGCGGTTAGCATCTGTCGCTCAGTGCCAACCTCCACCCCCTCCAACCCCGAGTCACGAGTGACGCTACAAAGAGCGATGGAGGATGAATCAAAGCAGGCAGCCTGACAGAGGGGTATGTGTTTACTGTCGACGGAGAAACCGGAGAGAGGCTTCTGTTCTATCGTTGGTTATATTCGCTGTCGTCTCTGCTGCCTGAGAACCCGACTAGATCTGGCTGGTATCAGACTGCGTCGGCGTCAGACGGGATGACACATGGCGATATCACTTGCGTGAGAACCTCACTTCGTAGCCTTAATACTAACCTACTCTAGCTTTACACTCACATGCCTGTCATCCCGTATTCGGTGCGGACTGCTTAACGCTCTGGCCTTTCACTGTCGACTCAGAGTCTGTCATATTCTACTCTAATCTACTCTAAGCCACTCTAATCCAATCTAATCCTATATAGTCTGATCTAATCTGATTTAATTTGATCTGATCTCAGATTTGCATTTCTGTGAGACTGCGCACGTTAAGAGTTTGATGATGATGATGATGATGATGATGATGATGATAATAATAATAATAAAATAATAATAATAGTAATGATGATGATGATAATAATAATATAAATAATAATAATAATAATAATAATAATAATATTATTATTATTATTATTATTATTATTATTATAAGAATAGTCAGTCAAGATAAAACCAAAAATAGGTAAATTAGTTAATGTAATAGAAAAGTAGTAAGTAATTCACTAATTCATTATTATTATTATTATTATTATTATTATTATTATTATTATTATTATTATTATTATTATTATTATGATCATCATCATCATCATTATCATCATCATTACTATTATTATCATTATCATTATAATAAATTAGTAAATAATCTAATCTAGTGACTTCTATAGCGCCGATATGATAATGCATGAGGCATGAATCGATGGTCGCTTCTTAGACGACCGCATTCCAAAAGCACAATCCATTGAACAGAGTCAATTGCTATCGGAGAGATCTTACTTTTATTTGGTCTGCTGTGTCTTTGCAAACAGTTCTAGTGACTCTGAGTGGCGGCTTTCACAATGGCTGGCAGACTGTCGACTCCAATGACTCTGGATTTCCAAATTACCCGGCTAGAAGGGACAAACTGACTTCAATGCGCCACTGGCGGTAAATTACTTTGCAAGATTTAGTTGGTTTCTGCAAATATTTTAGTAGAGAAACGTGCTAAAATGCATTAACAAATTAACAATTAACAAACCTGAACTAACTCTACAATAATCAAGGAAATATTACAAGATTAATTATGAACAAATGTTTGATGCAGATATGATTTATAAAAAACATGTTTAGATAAAACCAAAAGTAGGATAATTAGTTATTGTAATAGAAAAGTAGTAAATAATTCACTAATTAGCATGTTGGATAATATGCAATATACATACACATATACATGCGTAGACACATAATCATCTATCAATACATACATACACATGTATACACATATGCTTCCATCCATCCATACACCTACATACATACATACATCTATACATACATGCATACATACATACATACATACATACATACATACATACATACATACATACATACCTACATACGTACGTACATACATACATACATACATACATACATACATACATACATACATACATCATACATACATACATACATACATACATACATACATACATACATACATACATACATACATACATACATACATACATACATACATACATACATACATACATACATACATACGTACATACGTACATACGTACATACATACGTACATACATACATATATATACATAATAACTGGTAAGAAAGTCCTGCTATCGTTTGCACAGCCTGGTAGGTTAATTTCCGGATGGAATTGAACAATGGACGCAGAGATCAAAGAGTTCTTAAATGCAATACTACGAACAGTCGATAAAGTGATTACAATTAAACAACAAAGAGTAGTGCGTGAGAAAATCAGTCAGTTCAGTACTCTGATAATTAATTAATTGAACTGATCCAACCAGATTTCCTGTTAAGGGATGACACAGATTACTTTGAAAGTGTTTGTTATGCGTGTGTCAGTGAGAGAGAGAGAGAGAGAGAGAGAGAGAGAGAGAGAGAGAGAGAGACTCACAGAGCGAGAGGTCGACAGAAGACAGACAGACAGAAAGACAGACAAACAAACATACACACAGATAGATTCACACACAGATAGACCCACAGACACTCAGACAGACACACATACACACACAGACAGACACACAAATAGAGGATGTATGCTAATTAATTACTTGTGGTAAAATCAACTTGACCGTGCATTTTCCTGGGACGCATGATTGATTCGGCATGGAACCGGAACAATGCCGTTATTGCATGCTAGACGAAATGACGCATCTTTTCAAAGGGCGACGACTTAGAATTTGCATTGCGCTTCCGGAAGATGGCGACAGCAACTTCCAGGTCTGAACGGCGCTTCCTGTGGTTCAATCGACCGTGACTTTAGACACGGTTCAGTTAGCACCGTGGAGAATAGAGCGGTCTCATTAATTCGATTGTCCGATGCTTGGAACTTTGTAATTAGAATGGAGACATAGGCGGGTCTCGCGTTGCTACAGATGCCAATATTTGGCGATTCTTGGGATCCGTGACTGACAACCACAGACACTAGTGTGGCTAAAACTGAGCGCTCGTAAATAAGCTGTTGACCTGCGCTTAGCTTTAAAGTAGCACTTCAGAACTTTTCGATTAAACGATTACAATTATATTTAAAACTCACATGGCTAACTGCCAAGTCAAATCGTTGTAGTAAACCACATTTCCCATATTGTTGAGTTTATCCTCTAAGAGGCGCTTTATAAATCTCAAATTACAATTACAATACTGTCACGTTCTATGGGTCCTATAGTTGGCCCGCATATTGTAATTTGTGGAAACTGATGGTCAGTTGTGGGCCACGTGTTGGCCCAGCGAACGTGACTATCAGATGGCACTCGCATAACTGCAAAGGTCACCTTATTGTCTGCATGTAAATCACAGTAATTGCCTTCTATGACTTTTCCAGCCACACTAATAGAGACTGTTAGCTAGCATCACCGTTAAAATATGGCTTGATAAATCTATAAGTAGCTCAAGAGTGGCGCTATATAAAATTTGAATGGTTGACACGCAAGTTACAGTTGCTTTGTATTTTCATCCAGATAAAGGAATTCTTCCGTGAGACCCGACATAAAACTTCTATCTGCTTTCGATTGTCTTTATGAAAACGGTGAATAGGAAGTTCGTTTGGTTCTACAGTTGTTATCTGAGACATCTTAGAAAAACGTTACAATTTTGAAAGCATTACAGATTTTAAAAAGACCTAGGAATTGATATATGCGAAATAAGTGGTCTATTCCGTAGCTGGCCGGCTCCGCAATCCCACGGTTACATGTTCTAGGCTGGTGAGCGGACTCCGTGTAACGACCATGCACAAGGTGTTCGCGCGCACTCGTCGCGTGCCTCAGATTCAGATTCACTGACCTTGCGCGCATAACAAGTTGAATGAATAAATAAAATAAAAAGGTTTAAACGTTCTTCATCTAGGTGACGGTTTAATCAGAATCTTTACTGACTTCTCTTGATGGGATATGTGTGTGGCAATTGATTGAAACTGGAAATGACGAGTGATTGGCACAAACCACCTGCTGCCAAGTGGATCGATGCCAAATGGAACGACTACCACCAACACGAGGTGAGATAAATGGTAAATATCAGTGAAGCTAAGCGAAAGGAATGAGCAGAGATAACTGGCAGAAATGATATATGGCAGATAAGGTAACTGGCAGAAATGGTAAGTGAAAAATAAGGTAACTAGCAGAAAGTGCATTTTAAGTAAAGATCAACTGATGGTAGAAATGTTAAAAGCAAAATACAGTAACTGGCAAAAAATAGCGAGGGAAAGGATATCTGGCTTAAATGGAGTTGGAGAGCGAAGACAACTGCCAGAAGCGTTAGATGCACATTGGAGAAAAAATATTTGCCCTAGCAGGTTTGGTAAATTCTAGTACACTAAGCGGTGGAAATGGTTAATGAGAGAAAAGTTATCTGACAGCTCTAGATGGTAAGATGGAAACACGGTAGACAGATGTAAACAGGAATACGATGCCCACCCAGAGAGTTATTTGCGCAGGCTAATTATCTGCATTATGTCACGTGACATGGACTAGCGTAATGCAAATGCCAAGCAGGATGCGATTTGTGTTTGCAGGACTAGACTAGATTAGATTATACTAAACTAGATTAACTAGAGCAGATTAGACCAGTTTAGACTAGATTAGATTAAATTAGACTAGACTAGATTAGACTAGAATGTATCAGACTAGATTAGACTAGAGTAGATTAGATTAGACTAGAGTAGATTAGACTAGAGTAGATTAGACTAGAGTAGATTACATTACATTAGATTAGACTACACTAGATTAGATTAGACTAGATTAGACTAGATTAGACTAGATTAGACTAGAGTAGATTAGATTAGATTAGACTAGATTAGATTATACTAGAGTAGAGTAGATTAGAATAGACTAGATTAGGCCAGCATAGATTAGATTAAACAAGGTTAGACTAAATTAGATAGATCAGATTAGATTACATTTGACTAGACTAGAGTAGAGTAGATTAGATTAGACTAAGCTAGATAGATGCCCACCCAGAGAGTTATTTGCGCAGGCTAATTATCTGCATTATGTCACGTGACATGGACTAGAGTAATGCAAATGCCAAGCAGGATGCGATTTGTGTTTGCAGGACTAGACTAGATTAGATTATACTAAACTAGATTAACTAGAGCAGATTAGACCAGTTTAGACTAGATTAGATTAAATTAGACTAGACTAGATTAGACTAGAATGTATCAGACTAGATTAGACTAGAGTAGATTAGATTAGACTAGAGTAGAGTAGACTAGAGTAGATTACATTACATTAGATTAGACTATACTAGATTAGATTAGACTAGATTAGATTATACTAGAGTAGAGTAGATTAGAATAGACTAGATTAGGCCAGCATAGATTAGATTAAACAAGGTTAGACTAAATTAGATAGATCAGATTAGATTACATTTGACTAGACTAGAGTAGAGTAGATTAGATTAGACTAAGCTAGATAGATAAAATCAGATTAGATTATATTGACTAAAAAGCATGCAGAGCTGTGTTCATGTAAGAGTATGCCCTTTTAGGAGGAAGGCTTGGAAGCCACGGAAAACGAGGCATCGTTACCAGGAGAAAGAAGTGCCTTCGATCAAAGTGAAATCGACGGCAGAGTTTCGCGGGGTTTCAGTAAGTTCCCACCAAAATCCAACGACGGAAAGTTTGCATCTGCTAGCGATATCCCTCCGCGTATTGGTTCCACTGGATTCGAAAACCATCAAGCCTTGAAAGAGGAGCAATCCAAATCACTGACTCCTTTCAATCTAATTTCAGATCAAGACGAGCTGCAATTTGCTGGGCAACAACAGTCTCGCATCTTAACACATCTTTGGCTGGTAAGAAGGTTTCGGAAACATCAAAACCTCCAAATCTAGACCTTCATCGAATGAATTCTGATTCAGCTAGGTTCAGATCGAGTCATCTTTTGCCACCCAACGCGAAATCTAATAATTCCTTCGTACCCAGTTCTGGGCCAACCGATCCAAATGGTATTCGAGACGAACATCCTTACAGTTCAAAGTCTTACCGCAGGCACGTGCAAACTAAAACATCACATCCATTTCCGAATGCTTCTTCAGTACATAACCTGAGAACCGATCAACCTATCCTGCCCAGACCTTTCCAGAATGCCCATAAATCTGATGATCATTCATTTCCAAGCGAATATCATCATTCACCTGAAGTGGAATTTGACAAAAGTACAAAAAGTGTCGAGTACATGGATCATTCAAATGAGCTGCAGATTGTACTTCCATGCGGACAAAAGGCAGACTATTCCAAATCTACTAAAAGGGAATCCGCTGAGACATCTTATTCCAGTGACTTAGCATTTAAAAAGTCGCCAAAGCCTCATTTTGCAGATGAGATAGTTAGTAACAACCTAAAGACTTCCATTCAAGGACCCTCTAGCCGAAATAATGAGGAAATTCTACGATTACAGCAACTCTTAGACAAGCATCAACTGAACAATCCTAGATTTAAGAAAACCAGCTCTCAACCGGCTCACTCAAACATATCAGGAGTTGAAGAACAGCCAAAAATCAGCACTAAACTTAAGAAAAATGACTTTGAACTCTTAGAATTGAAGTCAACTTCTGGGATTATGAGGAATTTCAAGGCCCCAGTGTCACAAATGTCGAGGAATTTGGAATGTTACACTCTTCGACTCCAGACCGGGCATATCCAACTAAGACAGGAATGAAAACATTGCCAGAAACCAATTTGAAACCGCATCTAGATAAAAACGAAACTGAAAAATCTCTCGATAACCCTCCCATTTCGATAAAATACCAAAGAAATCTTGGGTTTATAAAACCACAACCTCCAAGCTCAAAATTTCATCAGAGCAACCTTGCATCTAAAAACTCATCTCCCCCAGAGTCTTATTTTCAGCAAGAGAATCAAGTAATTGAGAAAACACCTCCAAAGTCCAAATTTCGTCAAGATAACACTACTTTTGATAGAAAACTGCCTCCTCCATATTCTAATACCCGTCAAAATGACACAGGATTTGACAAGCCCATACCTCCCATGTCAAAATTTCACCAAGGTATCATTGCCTCTGAGAAACCGTTACCTCCAAGTTCCAAATCTCGTCAAAGTGATTTTCGATTTCAGGAACCTCCACCTACAGTCACAGAATTTTGTCAAAGTGACCTTGAATTTGAGAAACCTATGCCTCCCATATCAAAATTTTACCAAGAAGATGTTGAATTTGAGAAACCTCGGCCTCCAGGTGGAGAATTTCTTAAATGTGACTTTGGATTTGAGAAACCTGTACCTCCCATGTCAAAGTTTTACCAAGTCGACTTAGGCTTTGAAAAGCATCCAGTTTCCGATGGCAATCATCCTCCGTCGCGGTCTCAAGAATATGGCCTGACCTCTGATCCGCCTCCTTCATGCCTTATCTCGGCATCTCAAAGCAGCATCGCATTAATCAGTGGATCATCCTTCGACTCAAGGTCCCACGCCTTGACCGACCTTCCTTCCAAAGAAGCCCATCTTCCTAGTAAAGAAATCTCTCCTAAATCCACCTCATGTTGTTTTGCCAGAAATAAGTCCACTGCTCCGCAGACCTTGGAGACTCATTCGAAGGTATTACAAATATTCATTCCAGCCATCGCACATTAAGTGTCTTGGTACATGCAAGCATGATACTTTGTGAGTTTCTAAAAAGGCGTTATTTAAACAGCCACATACATACATACATACATACATACATATTGTATATGTACATTCAAGTACATAAATGCATGCATACATACATACAGTAGATACATAGGCTACTTACATACATCTATATGTACATTCATGTACGTAAATGTGCACACACATATATTCATAGATACATACATAAATACATATATACATACATATATACATACATACATAGATTCATAGGCTACATACATACATACATACATACATCTATATGTACATTCATGTACATAAATGTATATATACATACATTCATAGATACATACATATATACATAGACTACATACACACATCATGCATACATACTTACGTACGTACGTATGTACATACATACATAGATACAATAAATGGGGAGAAGTATAACGTGGTCTCATGTTATGTGATGTTAGATTATCTGTTATGGCGTTTGTGAGGTTCTCGTCCTTAGTAGTTGTTATGCAGTGTTCTTTAATGCGCCATTTTAAAAGAAACTATTCGCAAACTGTCAAAACTACCAAAACGTGTTGCGGTCGACCAAAGTAAGGTTATACAAGATTAGGAAATTAATCAAATAGAGCCAGAAATACAACAAGTTTACTGTTTGTAAGGTAAGGTGATATAAAGTTCGATAAGTTGCATCGTTGAAAATAATATGGTTAGATAGGCCTGCAACCAAGTCCGATGAAGGTAGGCAAGGGCATGTAAGGTAAGGTACACACGTATACATTCGTACGTGAAGTATGCAATATAGTCCGCACGTTTTCCCTAGTAATCAATTTATATAAGACTGCTGACGATGCTTGATGGCGTAAGACAAAGTATGAGATGTTTTGGTAGCACTGACATACATGTATTTTACAGTTAAGGCAGCTGCTGTGTGGGACTTATCTTGTTCGTGGAAGCGTTGAGTTCATAGGAGTTTTTTCAATTATTGACTACATCGAAGCTAGAATAAAAGAAATTAACACGACAGCCAGTTCCCAGTTGAGCGGCAGGTGACTAAGATAGGTGACACTGGATTATGTTTAGAGTTTAATTTCTGTTTTCTGCCTTTTAAGCCAAAATTTCTTACAAGTCGATCTCTTCTACAAGGAGCTCACAGAAAGAATCGTACTGCAACAGGCCGTATATACGTTCGATAATCTTCTCAGTAAGTCACACACACACACACACACACACACACACACGCATGCACTCACACGATTATCAGTTTATTTAACGACGCCTTCGTATTAAAGATAATATATTACGGACTTCAGTCAACACATGGCTTTATACTAGTGTGAGAAAAATGTTTAGTAATTGTTTTGCTATTAGATTAGTGTTGAATATTTTGCAATTAGATTATTATTTTGGTTGTTGGTTAGTTTTGCTATTAACATCTCTTGATGTTTACAACTCGAATGATGGTCGTCGGGTAGACAGACAGTGCTACAAGTTGGCTACCTAACCCCAGTCAGCGTCATGGTCGAAATCCAGAGTTCAACCCAAGACAGCCAGTGAGAAGCCTACAGGCGAAAATAGGTCTATGGTGTCGTGGATATTTGAAGAATGGCGCAAGGAAGGAATCGGAAAAAAGTTTGAAGAGTTCAGTTTCGACTTTGGTTACCGAATTCCTACAGTTAGTCACTGAACAGTAAGCATTGGTCAGGTCAATTCAACGGATTTTTTGTGAATTGTAGGCGAGATCGGAGGATTAATCGGCCTACTGGTCGGCGCTAGTGTACTCAGTATCTTTGAAGTACTCGACGTGATTCTGCACAATTTGTTTGCCAAGTACTGCGGGAATAGAAGGGTAGAACCAGTCCGCAGAACAGCCCGTAAATAACTGAGATAGTGCTTGAAGTAGGTGAAGTAATGAGGTTATTATTCTTATTTTTATTACTATTATTACTATTATTATTATTATAACTGCCACTGTTATTACTATCATTATTATTACGAAAATACAAAATGCAACAAGTAGTTAAGGAATACTTCTAAACAGTTTGAACCTGGAAAATTACAGCCACAATTAGGACAATCAGTTCAGCATTTCAAATAACAAGGAAGCTTTAAATCAACACTCTCAAGATCTATTATTATTTTCAAAACTAGTAAGTAAGTTAGTGAAACAGAGTAACAGAATAATAAGTATGTAAAAACTGATATAAACAATCTGCAACACTTGAAAATCGGAAGGTCAAGAAGTTCAGGTGAACAAAAAAGCCTTTCAACGAGAAATATACATGTAGAACCGTTGACAGATACAGCTGACAGTCAATTAATTTACCAAGACATTCAGAATCCACTGACAACACCTAAACATCTAACAGGGAGCAATGAATAAAGGTAGGTGTGCAGAAAAGTAAGGTAATTACTCTTAAGGTAAGGTAATTGCTCTTAAGGTAAGTTAATTGCTCTTAAGGTAAGGTAAATTGCTTATGCATTATGTGCCTCTTTCAACAATAAATTCACAGGCATGGGTCATGGGTTGAAAAACTGATGCCAAGGTAAAATGGTAAAGGTAGCACACTTGATAACATGCCTCTGTAAATGTAAAAACTGCATATGTATAGGTTTTAAATAGCGACCGTATGGCCTTGACCCTGCTCATTTTGCAGTGAAATTGTCGGGTGAGACCCTTCACCACTGTCGCCCGTTTGAATGGGTGCCAAGCCATTTAAGATCCCTGTGCATGGACCGTACTAGCCTGTAGGAACTCCTTGGAAGTCCCGAGGTCAAAGGATGTTTTGGCTGCGGCACAAATATGACACACAGCAATGCAACAACAGGACACCTTGTCAGCCTTATTCATATACCAACCCCCGAAGGCTGGAAGGCTGAGTTGGCACCTGATGGTCTACTTTCCATATACATTCACCCATCCATGAACTAAACCATGCTTGCTATGCTTAAGTTCACCACTGCTGCCAATGTCACAAGCACAGTGCCAAGTTGTCGGCAATAAGCACATCCACAGCAACAAAACCACAAAACAACCTTTCCCAAAAGCTTTCAAAACTCGATAATGAACTGCAAAGTAGCATTATGCCATAGGATTCAAAACACATGCCTGATTATTATTATTATTACTATTACTATAGGCAGTTGGCCAACATGCAAAGTTTCCTTGATTTTCACTTAAGTCAGTGGTCACTATAAAGAATTTATCCCTTATATTGGTTTTCATAAAGCACTTATGTACAATACAGGACAGAGATGCCTCCACATATAATAAGCAGCATAAACATTATAAACATTTTAAACTCATAAACATTTAAACACACAAGCTTCACACACACACACACACACACACACACACACACTAAACATTCCAGTTGTCTGTGTTAATAAGTTGATTTCCTTTCAATATTTTGATCCTGATTGTGGCTTAGCACACAGAAACATATCAGAACATTTTCCACAAATAAATGAAGTCTCAAAAACTAAATTCTAATACTTGTTATTAAAACCGTCTCTGATCCTGAGAAGCAGGAATATGTAGATGGAAAGCTAGTGAACAACCAATGACAAGATGAGAATTCCACTTTTTGTCAAAACACTACTCATCTGCACAATTTAACCACTGTCACGTGATTATTGTATGCATGTATTTATTTAAGTACCATTTAGAAACCAACAAAGGCGCTATATGAATATGTAAATAACAATGATTTACTTAAGAATAAGATCCAGCTGCACCAATGGCTGAAGAAAACAATTGCCTACCTACATAAAGGATGGTGCGTGCTACATATATGTATACTACAGCATTCCTTGTAATGCAGTTAATCAAACACATCACTGTAATGTAACGCACATATGTATGCTTGTGTATATGTATGTATTTATTTATGTATGTATCTGACTATTTGCACAGCACCTTTTAAGAACCTCCTAAATGCGCTGAATACATTGCAAATGATCCCATGGGCCTGAATCAGACTATTTGCAGTTCTCACGGTCCAGAAGCATCAAACGGTTCAATCACAATAAAACATACAACTTAGAAATTAACTGCAGTTTAGATTAATTCTTATGCTGTTACCTACTAGCTATGAAGTTATGCAAATATCTCAAGGCAAATATACTGGGCACCAGCCTCTAACTGGCGGCACTATCTAAATTTAACTGAATGGACAACAAACAATATTAGCTCAAGCACTTTTCAGAGTATTTACAGAAACAGAAAACTTAACTAAACAAACACAAACTGATCAATTTCAAATCAATTATTACACATCTCGATTAGCAGCGGTTCTTGTTTGCGTTAACAGAATGATCGGTGGATGTGCAGACAGCAACCCATGACAACACTTCTCAAGAAGCAATTGACAGCAGGTGATTGAAACACTAGAACTGGTGACACAAAGCCTCAAAAACTAAATTCTAATACTTGTTATTAAAACCGTCTCTGATCCTGAGAAGCAGGAATACGTAGATGCAAAGCTAGTGAACAACCAACTACAAGAAGAGAATTCCACTTTTTGTCAAAACGCTACTCATCCGCACAATTTAACCACTGTCATGTGGTTATTGTATGCATGTATTTATGTAAGCACCTTTTAGAAACCAACAAAGCTTTGCAGAGATCAGAAACGATCAGAGGTTCTAGTTGAGCACTTAAGGAAGAGTCTAACCTAAATGAAGCATAATGTTTCATGCACAACGGCACATATTTTCCTAACAAAAATATGGATACTGAAAGTCTGCGGAATTATATAAGCACAGAGCAACATAAACACAGCAAACCATAAAAGTGATTTAAGCTGCAAAAGGCTGACGTATGAATTGTCAGCCAGTACATACACCAAGCGTTTGTTTGTATCAGGTGCCCTACAGAGGCTTAGCACCAAAAACAACATCCGTTAACTGATCTGTGGAAATTCGTGACAAATGTCAATCCTCAGTGGAAGGGGCAGCAAAATTTTTCACTGTTTAAGCGAAACAAAGACCATTACGGTAGTTGTACAAGTGCAGTCACTTTTTTGCAGGTGTCACAAGTAATTTTTGACTAGACTTAAATAACTTTCAAAAGCCAGTTGCAAACTGTAACTGCTAATGCTTAGGTGGGCCTTATATAAACCGCTAAAGTACCACAGTTTCATTTTAGCCTCACAACTGCTAATGAGCCAGGTGGGATTTACTTGTACACTGCAAACGTGCCAAATGGGATCTTGCTTTGCAACTGCTAACATGCCAAGACAGCACATTTGCAGTTGTGCAACCTTCAGCATATCAAGTTGATATTGCTCATTGCAATCGTTAGTGTGGCAAGGTGGGATATCTGCAAAGCTATAGCTCACAAATGTTGGATTATAGCTGTGCAGCTGATATCACAAGTCTTTATGCAAACAAAGAAAATTTCAGCAAAAGTATAGAAATATTCGACACAGTTAAAAATATCTGTCCTTGTATTCACTTGGACATCACTGGAAACTTCATCCGCAAGTGTTGTAATAGAGAGACCAACATACATGTTTGATCAAACTGTTCCACTTCTTCTAATCGTAATCGTAAACTCAAGATTTCTACAACACCTGAAGAAAGCTAAGTCGTGGAAACCAGCTTATTCACAGGCGCTCAGTCAAAGCAAAATCGATAGGTGGGCAGGGTCAGATTCGGTTCTGGGTCAAGATCCAAAGGTCAGGTAGGGAGAAAGTCAAACTGCTATAGAGGATGGTCTTTAGAACTGAAGTGGCAAGACAGATGTTCAAGATAGCTAGATAGACAGATATTAAGGTGTCTAAAAACCGCCATGACACCATCCACTTCTGGTATTGTCCACGCTGTGAATAGATGCCCCAATGCAACAGGAAAGCAAAACTTAATGCTTTAAGAAATGTGCCAACCCCGGTACTATACTGGAATAGACGTTGTTCAGTTGCAGTTTTGTTTAATTAACAGTTTATCAGTTATTGCCGTACGTTTCTATTCTGGCAAAACTTGCAAAACGCAAATCTGCTTAACTTTAGTAATAACATCAACTAACCAATGACCAATTTCACAAGCCAAAAAATCTTGTATTATAAAAGCAGGATCAAGAACTTTGCCTAATCATTTGAGCAAGCACACAAAATATGCACTCTGTCCAAGCCTCAGAATGAATGACCTATTTTCTCGTTTAAAGTGTCACTTTTTACCACAAAAAAAACTGAGCTTCACATTCCACAAATCCATGCATTTAAAAAACCAAACTCCTATCAGTACTTCTACAAACATCATAATTAACATGGCCAAATGCTCTTTAACCTATTTTCTTGCATTGAAACAGGACAGTCATTGAGCCCTACAGTGAGACAGTTTGAGCAGCTGCTCAAAGTAATTACACCATCATTTTGTAGGCTCAAAGGTTGTGATTTATAACTGGACAATTTGTCTGCTGGTGGAGCGGCCATGCTATGTTTAGGAAAAAGCCATGGAATGTTTAATATTCTCGCCTGTTTCAAGCCTGATCTCTGAACCCAAAGTTTTTCAGTGAAGTTCAAATGCTGGTTTAGCATTTGGTTGTTCAGTATCTTGCAAACCACATCTTCTCATGTGCATCACGGCCCGGGTCAACGGAACAGTCCTCTGTTACAGCGATTTACATGTATTCTAAGGTTAGGAAAGTGAAAACTTGACTTTTACAGCAGCAAGTGTTAGATTTGTAGCCCCCAACTTGTCACCCAACCGTTGTTTTGGAAGTCTCAGTTTGTAGGTCTCCAGCAGTTAGGAGTTATTACCCTCAACATGTCATGCCGACTAGATGGTTGCAGATCTTGAGGGGTTAGGACTTGTAACCCCCAGCCGACTGTCGACACAGACCACAACAGAGTGCAACGGAAAAGAAGAGGCTTAGCAGCTGCAAGTAAAAACAATCACTGTGATCGTAATCTAGAAAATTTTGAAAGTGCAACTTTATAGGAAAGCACAGGGCACCAGCTTATTCATAAGTGCTGCATCAAGTCAAAGGGGCTGTCCAAAGGTACCAGTGGAAGAACAAAGTCCAGTTGCTAGAAGACCAGAGAGAGAAGAGGACAAAGGAGCTGTTACTGTAGATTGTGTTAGGTTTAAGAAAAGGGAATGTAGTGGATTGGAAGGATGCGGGTAAGATTTCGTGAAAAGGTGAGACCAGTTTTGAATGGAATGCCTAAGGTATAACAGATAGAGAGGCCTAAGACAGACAATAGTGGGTGAATGATGGAAGGGATAGAGGAAAGGAGAGTTCTCAAAATTCAGGAGTGAGATTGTTTCAGAGTCGAGGTGCCATGTGATATATGGATCAGTTCAGAACTTAAGATGAGTAGTAAAAGAGGGATGGGCAAGAGTGAGGTAAAAGGATGAATGGGTAGAGCAGGGTGACTGAATGGTAAAGAGTTTGCAGAGATAAGTAGGTTGAAAGTATTCCAAAGAGTTATAGGTTACAGAAAGGATTTTGAAATGAATACGTTCGAGGATTTTCAGCCAGTGGAGTGATTTCAGGATAGCAGTGACGTGGAGATGCTTAGGTGTGCTGGTGACAGCTTGGGCAAGTGAATTTTGGATTAGTTGAAGACACTTAATTTGAGTGAATTCAATGTTAAGGAATTCGAGCTTGGAATGGACAAAAGAGTTAGCGATGGTTGAGGCAGTTTTAAAATCGAGCACTGATTGAATATGGCAAAGGTCACAAATATGAATGAGTGCAAGACAGGTTGGAGATGTGATTTGAAAACAACAGATTTAGTTCAAGATTGCATACAGGCGAATTAGAGGTAAAAGTGAGAGTGGAGGAATTAGTTCATAGGTAGAAGAAAGAGTAAGGGATTTTCTAAATCTGATCTGGTACATCCTAGAACAATAAATTTAGTTTTGGCCTGGTTGAAGCAAAGGAGGTTAGAGGACATCCATTTTAAGATTTTGTTGATAACTTCAAGCAACTGAATGCTTAATGAGGAAAAGGAATTTGGAAAGAAGGTTTTGAAGAGTTTAGTGTCATCAGAACATAAAGATGATTGTCAACAGAGGAAGATTCTATAAGATGGCGCAGCAGCGTAGCATACAAAATGAAAAAAAGTGGCCCTAGGTTGGACCTTGAGGTTCACCCCAATCATTATAGATATCTTTCATTTGCAATTAAAATATAATTCAATTAATTTAAATATTTATACTTTACTTATTGATTTAGCTAAGACTGACAATTTAAAACAAATAGCAATTAAATAATAAATGTTTTTATTAATATTAATTTCCAAACCACCATCACATCCACAAAGACGAGTGGGTACAGCATCTTGCATGCACTACACACAACTATTTTCTCCACATTGTTCTGTGCTATCCGCCTAGGTCCAGCTGTGGATCATTTTCCAGTACCAGTCTTAAATGTTATCCATTCTCTGCAAAGCCTTCCTCTTCTTTCAGTTCCTTTTGTAACTCTCAACATCAAGCTTTCTATCTTTCTGTTGTTTTCGTCTCACTCATAAGTTTAAAAAGATCCAGCTTTCATCTGGTGCATTATATCTTCCTAAACAGTGTAACCTTCATCTTAGTTTGAGACAAAAAACTGTAAATGTTCTTTCCTACCTTTTGTTGCTTATTATGCCTTATTATGCCTTTATGTCAACAAAAACGGCCTTTCCTGCTCTATGCTAAAATTACCTTCTTCTCACTTTGAGGAAAACTACCTTACGTCTTGCTCAACATGGAACAAAGAATCTTGAAAACCTATATTCTGAGTTCAACAACAGGTCTGTAAACTCAAGACATTTTCGTGGTGCAGTAAGAAAGTCACAGAAGCCGATTCAACCGGGTTCACTTGCATTTAACTACTATGCACTTAAACTAGTAATGAAGAAAGAAGCAAACCTGAATGCCAGTGAGCGACAGTGCAACCATCCCAACCACAAAAAGTCTATTGTTAAACTGCTTAATAATCTTTTCTCCACATCCCTAGAAAAAACAACAATTACACATAACTAATCATTGACCGACTAACTGGCTGACTGACTGACTTATTTACTGATGCATAAGCTAGCTCTTTTGGGTTTCCATTTAAGAGCAGGCCATTACATGTAAGACATCTAGATAGTAAGCACGTAATGGTGCACAGCTTGCCCAATGTATTCGTAACAATCTGATCTGTGCCTTTAACCATGGTAAGAAGCAAAAAAGAGAGCAGTCCCTTAATTAAGCTACCCCTGAGATGCAGTCATGGGTGTGAAGTGTTAGCAACTTCACTGTCTTAGCCTCAACACATGAGAGCAGCTGGCCAGTCCTCTTCCTCGCTGCCTGATCTTCCCACTGACAGTGTACGGTCAGTGTACTCATTTTATAGCTGGTAATGCTAGGGGCACAATTGATGCAGATTTTCTAAACATCTTTCAGTCCTAGCTGGGAGTTGAATCCCTGACCTCTCTAGTCTATCGTGATAGTAAAGTCCAATGCAACCACGAACGCTAATAACTTCACAGTTTTGTGCTCAGTACATCAATTCCAGAATATCGACAACTAAAAGCTCAAAGAGATTCTGACAGTGCTTGCCTCACTCCAGTAAATGGGTGCTTTACCACCTGGTTTTCGTGCATAACTGCACGTGGTAGGCACACTGGTTCTCTGTCCAGTTCGAAACCGACAGCATGAGCCAGGCAGCAGACCTTGGCGACCTGAGGTTGAGTTTTGCCAAGCGGAACGACTCCAGTCCAGCGGGCCTTTGGCTCCACAGCAGTTGAGCTACAAGCAAAACCAAACTACAATCTCAAATTGGGTTGGCCGCTGGCTCTCTACTGTCATTCATTTTATTACGCTTTTAGAGTATTTAGAGAGTGACTGACATGATTCTAGATTAAAACAGTTACCAATGTGTGTTTATATTCTTCTTGAATCTCTCTGTTTTCATTGATTGCCTTCATGGTTTTGACAGCGTTGACCACAAATTCTGGTTCTCCCTTCAAGTTCAAAAGAAACCATGGACTGATGCTTTGTGCATTAATCAAGTGGCATCAAGGAAATTTTAGGTCATATCAGATTTAGTAACAACAGAAAAATTACTGCTTTAGTTCGATCAGTCTAGATCTGAAAGCCAGCACAGACATTTGCTCTGCAAGTCTGTGCTGGCTTTCAGATCTATGCTAAAAACCCACCTCTTCCTGGACTTGTTTCCTCCATATGCTATAGAAGTTCTGGGACTATTATTGTTAAATTTAGTTTAGACCAGTCCATGGATTATTGTAAGAGTTCCTCAAATCCCATAACGACGCGTCTCTGGTGATGGTTATTCTCCATAGTGGGTCATTTGAAACAAAAGCTCTGGTACAAAATGAATTTTCTGAAACTTACATTACTTTGCACGTAATCAATTGGCTCGTTAATCAACGGGTCTTCACTGTACGTATTTCGGATGTAAAAGGTCATCGTCTCAGTAACAGAATCTTTGACCTACGAAAAATCACCAACAGCACAAGGCTATGAAGACGATTCAATGGAAAGGAAAAGTTGTAGAAAATTAAAAATCTTCAAAAAGTGAAGAGATGATGAAAATAACTCATCAGTTTGGTGGTCAGCCATCTGTCACCATCATCATCATCCCTGTCCACTGCACATACAGTCATTCTGTGAACCTTGTTGACCCGGGAAACAGTTATGCCAGTCCTACATTTTGCCACTGTCAAGTGACAATTACTAGACAGCCATCAGCAAAAAGTCACCAGAAGAGATTGCTGCCAGCAACTAGAGAGCCACACCTACTCTGTTGGAAACCAGCTGTGTTTCAGGAATAGGATGGCCTACAGAGTGGTACAGTTTATTCCTAAAACCTAATAACAGTCTGCATAAGGAAGCTTTGTGAGGTTCTTAAATGTGCTGTATAAAGTTCAGATACCTAGAAACTGACATAAGAGAAGAAGTAGTCCGTTCAGCTACTATCCCCAAAAGGGAGCCATGGGCCAAGAAGTGTTAGCGAATTCACTTTCTTTAGCCTATCTTCCCACCAACATTTTACATACATACATACAGCCATACAGCCATATAGCCATACACTCTTACAACCATACACACATACACACACACACATGCATACATACATACATACATAAATACACGTCAACAGTGGTCCTCGCAGCCATTGTCATGTTTTAAACCTAAAAGAACATTCATCTTTCTAAAGCAGAGTAATATATAGGGAAAATGTCAAGCAAATGAATTGGTAGGTGGCCCTCACTACCTATCTTCCCACTGACACTATACAGCCAGTGTACTCATCTTACAGTTGAGTTCACCAGAGGGCACAAGTGGAGCAGAATTCTCAAAACAGTTTTCTGAGCTGGTATGGATTTGAACCTCTGATCTCTTGAGTTGACAGTCCAGCTACCAGACAGCCCCCAACCCTCAACAAACTGGCTGTAAAACACAGATGGATCAGTCATCCCTGCAAATTGTTTGCTTCACTCATTAGCTAATGACTTTGGTCTGCTTGGCTGGACTCTAATAATCTCCTAATCCCTGGCTTTCTTATCCTTCCCTTCTCCAGTCTATAAACCCTTGTGTAACCTGCTTAACAGATTACGTACGTATGTGTCTGGCTTTTAATATAGCGCCTTTTAAAACCTCACAAAGGCGTTAACACATGGTTATCTAGCAGGCACAGATGAGGCATAAACTGTGCCCATGGGCTGTGGTTAGATTTCCAAGCAACCATCAGCCGACGTTGAGTGTATCTAATCTAATCACAGAACATCCAAACTGATGCTGTAACAAAGTTACAAAGCACAAGACGTCAATCGATGGTCGCTTCAGAGTAAAATCGATTTTCGTAGTAGCGACATCTGAGGACAGTCCAGACGAAACCCGTTAGAGAAATTCACAGTGCCACAGAAGTCTCCAGATTGTATTAGATGAAATGGCCTCCGCTGAAGAGGACCCATCTGCAGTATTAGAGAGAGGCTTTGATAAATATGGTCTGTGGCAGGACAAAAATCCTTTGGTGGTTACCAAGTCCAGAAATTGACCTGGAATGTCAGTCAGTTCTGTCCAATTTAGTCAACACAACAAAAGGTCACAAGTAATCAAATTTGTGCAGTAGAAGCAGCAGCGGAAATTAGAAAAATTTCATCCCAGTTAACTGCAATTTTCGAATGCAAACAAGTGAACCAACAGAGTTTAGAGTTTAAAGGGTGTTATAGATAGAGCAACTCTATCTCCTTCCGTGTATCCCTTCAACTGTTCTTCCATCCATCTCTGCTTCCTCGTTTCCTTCCCCCTCTTTTCTCTCCCTAGTCCTCTCTCTGTCTGTGTCTCTTCTTTTCTATATCGCTGTCTCCTTTATCCAACATCACATTCTTTGGAGCATAGTCCACTGTGAAGGATCGTCATAGGTCAATGACTAACAAGGGTTTGAAACAGGAGACAGCTATTGGGTCAGGGCTTGACACACAAACTCAGTAATAAAACAAGCCAGTAATAGGTCCCCTGTCATTCGCATCATTAGCTAAGGTTTCACGATGCCAAGCTAAAGGCCCAAAATTCAACTCCATCTTCTGGATGAATGCTCTGCCCATTCACCACTGTGTCTTGGGTCAGCCAGCACTCAGTACATCATGTGACTCAATGGCAAAATGTCTACAGAACCCCACTTCAAATACCCAGTGGCAAGGCATTTTTTAAAGACACCATTAGTGAGTCAGTCAGTCAGTCAGTCAGTCAGTCAGCCTTTCCATTTATCTGTACTCGTCTTTCTATCGATCTGTACTCGTCTTCTATCGATTTTGTCTGTCTGTCTGTCTACCAACCTACCTACCTACATACCTACCTACCTACCTATCCACCTTCCTTCCTTCTTTCCTTCCTTCCTGCCTGTCTCTGAATCCCTATCTATCTGCACAGCAGACAAAATTGGAGCAGATGAGTCTAGACTGAACCAACAACAAACAAAGCCCCTGGGTGTCCAATATGCCCTGATGTACACTGAACGTTTTCTGTTTTTTCCATGAGAGATAGTGGTTCTGGGGTCAGGCCTCTGCATAAAGGCCTCAGCTCCAGTCGGCTATCAAACTCTTCCATCAAAACGGGACCGTCTTCAATCATCATTACGACAACCACGCACTTCACAGAGAAGGCAAATTGCAGCTAACCAACCCACAGACAGACGAATGGACAGACGCACAATCACTGAATGGCCGCCGTAGACAAGGACACAAGCCATTGGATACAATGAGGTAATCAAAACTCTCCCTTATATTAACAATTCAGTGGCCGAACAGCCATCGTGGCAATCGCTCAGTTTAGTATCACTTGGTTGCCGGGAATTTGATGACCCTGTTTTCATTTCACTCTGGTCCAGTTCTTCCTGTCTTCCTGTCTTTCTGCCTTCTTCTGTATCTCTTCCTGAATGTTTGCTCCTCCTGCCTGTCTTCATGTCTGTCTATCTGCCTCTTAGTACCTTACCTCCATCAGTTATTTATTCCTACATCGCTATTGTCTCCTAGGGTGTTTTGCCATAGAGTATGCCTCTTTGTAAGTCTCTGTTAGTCCCGTCTGTATGCTGGTCTGTCTCTCTACATTCTAATAAGGAAATCATGATTCAAGACCTCGATTACTACTGATAAATAAGATGGACAAATGCGACCTTTGACCCAAGCTGATATTGGTTAAAACCACAATCCATCAGCACCAACTGCTTCATCTCAGGTTGGGCACTGAAACCCAGAAACTGCCTTTGCTCTGAACCAGATAAGAAGAACTTGGGGCATTAAACCCCTGAAGTTGCCTTCCATGTAAACCCCAAGAAGCCCCTTGTACCACCAGGTGGCATTTGCTTCAAGACTTCAAGGATGGATAATTATGAAAAATATGGATTTCATTTGATGGACCAGAATCCGAACCCCAGAGGCAAGCCTGACAGGCCAATGTGTAATCTTCCATCACTTTTGGCCCACAGAGTAAGGTCAAAGGGCATAGCCTTTCGAGGGCATTCTCATTTAATCCCAGGATGGTCTCTTATACAAACAGCATGCACGTTCATCCATCAGCTTGTAACAATCGATCAATAAAGCTGCTTATCTATTCATCCCTTAGTCCAGCCATCCACAAATCCGTCTATGAAAAACCCACATTGCAACGAAGAGTCAGAGATCATGTTTGAACAGCATACTTATGAGAATGACTTGACTTGTAGTGAATAACTGCCTTATAACTGCCTTTGAATAACTGCCTTTAACTTGCGAATAACTGCCTTTGACTTGTGAATAACTGCCTTCTTGTGAATAACTGCCTTTGACTTGTGAATAACTGCCTTTGACTTGTGAATAACTGCCTTTGACTTGTGAATAACTGCCTTTGACTTGTGAATAACTGCCTTTAACTTGCGAATAACTGCCTTTGACTTGCGAATAACTGCCTTATAAAGAGGTCTAGCATAAACTGTAACTTGCATCCATCCATCAACTGACTGATCCATCCATCCATCCCCTCATTCAACCGTCCATTCATCAATCTCTCATTTGATCCTTTCTTCCTACCTCTCATTCATTTATTCATCCACCCATCTCTCCATCCATTTATCCACCTGTCCATCCTTCCATCCATTCCTTCCATCCCACCTTTCCTGCCCCTCTCTTCTAATTTTTTAGATTATCCGTCCATCCATCCATCCATCCATGCATCCATGCATCCATCCATCCATCCATCCATCCACCCACCCACCCACCCACCCACCCAAAAACCACCCAAAACCCACCCACTCACCCATCCATCCACCCATTCACCCATCCACCATCTATTCACTATTCACCTTATACCATCCATCCATCTATCCACCCATTCACAAGAGTTTCAACATGACTGTAACGGAAGCACCTCTAATTACGTATCCTGAATAGGCATCACACAGACACACACACATATATATATATATACATCTATACGTATATGCTACCTGTACTATAATATATATATATATATAATATATCAACAGATATCATACATATATTATATTTCATAGATGAAACAACGGCAATCAGACGGCGAAATGCCCCTAAGCCGAGCCGTGCTTTATTATCAGACAATTCAGGTCCTTAAGCATTGTGGCCGTATGGCTGGCTCTTCAGATATTGAAAATGTGCGACCAAAGAGACCAGAGTATATGACCAACATCAAAAGAAGCGACCGGGGAAATTGGACTCGGATAAGAGCACCAAGCCATAAAAATGAAAACCAGTCAGCTGACCCTCATGGACCCAGACAAGTTTTCCGTCTCCCTCCCTCACTGGCGCTGTCATACTTTCATCCATCATCCAGTTTCACACACATCTCGTAAATCTTTAGTTCCAGTCGACCTGCAGTAACTCCTGAATGGCTGGACAATAACACCGCATTGTTTAGACAACTCCGACCCAAGACAAAGACACACGAGTCAACAGAGGTATAAACATGAAGGGCATCCGAGATAAACCACAAAGACCAGACTAACAGATGCCACTGAAATGACAAAAACCCACAGGTGCAAACTGCAAAGGAGTCAGTCACAGCTCAAATTAGTTTACGACACTGCCATCTTCAGCTGGCTGCAATAATTCCTGGATTCATACTGTCAGTATGCAACACTCCTCTTCACATGTTTACCCATTGTTGCCTGACTTATTGTTTTCCTACCACATCGTATTTCCACCAGGCTTCTCCAACGGATTGTGATTTTGCATATTGTTTCACATCCACTGATACCATGTGCATTATTATTATCCTTTTATTATATCATTATCCTACCATGTGGATAATATAGATAAAGATATTATAGTATAGATATGGATAATATGATATTTTGGTTGGCACCATCGATTGATGCTTAGTCATCAGATGATGATGAGTTCTCTGCCCGAAGGAAGGTCCATTGGCTTTATGCCACCCGGAGATGAGTGAGGTGGTTTCCTGTTGCCTTCCTCACAGACAACTGTGGGTGAGCAACTTGTCCAAAGTTGCAATGCAGTGCCTTGGGGCAGATTCGAACCTGCGACCCTCCGGTTACGAGGCACAGACCATACCACTACACCACCGGGTCCCACCATCAAAAAGTGGTGCTTAATAAATGCTGAAATAATAATAATAATAATAATAATAGTAATAATAATCCGTTTGCTCTGTCTCACTTCTTCATTGCTCATAACTGTGGTTATAAAACTCTTTACTTCAGGACTGAAAGAAAAATACCAAAGCAAGTTGAACCAGATTAACACACATGGAAATGTTGAACCAGCTTAAAACATAATGCCAAACCAGCTTAACACAACTGCAAACCAACTCAACATAATACAGAACAAGCTCAACATAAAGTCAAAGCAGTTTAACATCTAACATAATGCCAAACTAGCATAGCACAATGTAAAGTCAGCTTAGAATGGTGTCAAAACAGCAAAACTAAACAATGTCAAGTCAGCTTAGAATGTTGTCAAAAACAGCAAAACTACCGTAAACAATGTCAAGTCAGCTTAGAATGGTGTCAAAACAGCAAAACTAAAGTCAGTCACAGTTATATATGTATATCACATCCAGGGTGTTCATCATTAGACACCCCCCCCCCCCCGATAAAGAGGATCTAGAAAGCCGAGGGTTTTTATGGTCAGTAAGGGCCATAAAAACCCTGTTTCTAGCACCCTGTGGATGCATAAGCAGACTATAAACAGCCACAGGGCAAACCAAAATGGAAATCAGATAATGATTTACCAGCAGTTTGGCCAAACCTGGACAAAGGTTGTCAATATTCAACCATATTATATGTTGTATGCATGTGTGTATATGTATGTATGTAGGTATGTATGTATGCATGTATGTATGCACCATGTATGTATGTATGTTTGTGCACATATATGTGTATGTATGTGAACAATTATTATAAGTACTTTCTAAGACCCTCACAAAAATGCTAATATATAGCTATCTAATACTGATTAATTAACAATAACAACTAAGAATAACAGATATAACAAGGTATATCTTAAAATTAAATAATAAATATCAACGGAGAGGAAATAGAACAGGTAAAAGAATTCTGCTACCTGGGAGCGTTGTCACGCAAGATGACAAGTGCCACACGGAAATTAAAAGAAGAATAGCATTTGGCAAAGACACATTCTCAAAACAAAGAGAGTTACTGACAGGAAAAATGAACAAGAACTTAAAGAAACAAATGATTAAAGCTCTGATGTGGAGCGTGGTGTTGTATGGATCTGAAACATGGACCATGAGAAAGGAGGACATCAAGAAACTGGAGGCCTTTGAAATGTGGATTTGGCAGAGGATGGGAAAAGTTAGTTGGTTGGAGCACATAACAAATGAGGAGGTGCTGAAAAGAGTTGAGGAAGAAAGATCTTTGATAGCTACAATAAGGAGTTGACAAAGAAAATGGATTGGTCACATACTGAGAGGGGACTCACTCTTGAGAAACGTCAATGAGGGCAGAATGGGGGAAGGAAGACAAGAGGAAGACCCAGACAGATGCTGGTGGATTGGATGATGACGGACGGATACAGCAGGCTGAAAGAAGAAGCTCAGCACCGACAGGAGTGGCGTCATCGGACGTTTGAACCTGCCTGAGGGCAGAGAACCAGAGTAAGATCTTAACATAACTCAAAAAATGTTTCTCGAGCTAAATATGATAGAAAATTAAATGCTGAACATTAAACTTGTAATTCTAAACTGTTGCGTTATTTGAAATCATCTGACTGTTTGCTTCACTGTCATTGTTCTTTTTTACAGTTTTGTAAGCAATGTTATTTGTAAAGGATCCATGTTTGTCTCATGCAAATAAATAATACTTACTTACTTACCTAGTTACTTACTTACCTAGTTACTTAGTTAAGTGAACCTCAGGGAACCTAGCCAGATGGCCCTTGTAGTATTGTTGATCCAAAATGCTGTCTATATTGCTTGTATTCTTGGACTTAGACTCAAAACATTTTCCTGATGATTATTTACATGTTCAGCAACAAGATATCTCTATCCTGATGATTTGGCAAAGAAACCTGGCTCCACCCAACAGTCAGCCAAAAGCAGTATAGATTAAGCATCTTGCAACACTCTACAGTACTGTCTACTAATACAGCACATGTTAATGTGGCTGGCATGCTTACAGACATTAACTTTTTGATGTCAAAGTGTAATCACTGTAGTCTGCTGTCAGAAGATTTGTCCAAAGACTTCAATAGGCCACAGTACTGTCTATCTGTATGCCAAAATCATTTTGATGTATGCATATAGACACTTTTAATATAGCACCTTTTAAGTACCTCACAAAAGTGCTGATTACACTAGCCTAAATGGGATTTAAGTCATTAAGAATAAAAAGTTTGTCAGTAAGCAAATCTTGCTCAGATACCTAGAAAAGTCTCCAGTGACAGGCTTCCGGACACATGTACAGCCAAACCAACAGATTCCTGTCCAGAGTTGACAATTGACTTTATTATTATCATCAGACAAATAAGCATTCTGTCTATATTAGTGTCTGCTGTTGAGACGCAATGTTTGAGAGAGTGGCACCCAACCCAGATACTGTAACCGACACAGCAGTGCATAGCATATCAATCAGGTTTTAAGCAGCGGCATATGAGCACTGGTCAATGCAGTTATGATGAGACGGTGTGGTGAAAGTAAGAGCATGTGTACCTGTAAATAGGCCTACCTTATCTCTATGAAGGAAGGCCCAGACGCCAGAGGCCACTTCGGCAGCACAAAGAACGAGAAGAAATGCAAAGAACTAGAAGCACACAAAACAATCAAAAACCATTAGACCAATCATATCGCAAACGATACCAACACAGATGTAAATCCTTTGCATGTATATTTCTAATGGCTCCATAACAATGTTCAGATATGAATGCACATCAAAACCTCCTCATAACACTGTAATTTGTCACAGTAATTGTACTGAGAAATTTGCACAGTGATGCTTCACGAGTCACTCTGTATGCCAGCCTAAATGATGTTCACTAAGAACAAAAGTTCATGAAAGAAACAACACTGGCTGACTCCCACACACACATAGAGCCCAACCCATCGATTCCTAACCAGCTGATAGTTCAGAGTTCCTAAACAGCGTTGCATTGAGGACGAGGAACAAGACAGGCGCCATAGTGTAATTGTCACAGAACAATTACTTAGCTCCTCTTAAGAGCCTCTCAGATGCTCTGTACATGGTTACTAATAACACAGAAAAATGGGACAGGAAAATTACTTTACATCTGTAATGTAATGTCTACAAATTAAAGTAAAACAGAAAAGAATCTGGTTCAGTTACAAAACTGAAAGTGAATCTTTGACAGAATGTTAGCATAAGTGCCCACCGTTCCCAGCATGCACTTGGACTCCTGGAATGCACTACAGCAGCCGAGAAATCCGATGAAGGTCATGATCCCTCCGGCCCCAATCAAAATGTAGCAGACCAAGTGGTACAGTCGGACCTCCTGAGTGTGTGAAGTGGTGACTAGATGGTTGGTAAACGGATCCATCCGCAGGTATATCGCTATACCTAACACAGCTATGCCAGCCACCTGAACAAATAAAACACAACCCAGGCATTTTACATTCACAAATCTAATGGTAAGAGTATATATAACACTCTTCTTTGATGATGATGATGATGATGATGATGATGATGATGATGATGATGATGAAGAGTCCTCTGCCCAAAGGCATTGGACTGAACAACTGAAGCACACATCTGTGCTGAAATTAACTTTACGAAACGTGTGGAGAAGAAACTGGTCTGTCCAAATGCAGAAGACAGAAAGATGGCGCACACAACAATCTGAGCCGAATTATTTTGGTGATAAACAAACAAAAGCCAGATTATCACCTGAAAGACAAGCTTTGCAGAAGGACTGCAATTGAGTTGGTGGGGGAGGGGGCAGACGAGAGCACAAGCAACCTAAGCACCGCCAGGGGAATTCACAGCTTTCTCAACACAGAGAAGAAGAAAACCCCTCAGCTACGCAGCTCCTGAGAGTATTCTGCCAGAAATGGACTGTACATCAACTGCTACAAGATATCAACTGTGCAGTTAATATTGAAGGTCAGGCACACACCACAATGCTCACGAGGCCCTTGGTACCGAGATGTTCGCCCAGTAGTCAGAGACGAAACTGAGATGGAGACCCAGGGTGCCCAAGATGAGACCGAGACATCTGGTCTAAAAGACGAGACTGAGTAGGAGATGTCCATGAAAGTATATTTTATTTTCAGCACTTTGCATTTTTGTTACTGTTTAATTTAGGCCTACAGTTGAAAGTTAATTCTATTACACTGTTTGCATTTGAAAATAAACCATGATCTTCTACATGAGGGGCAGATGTAACTGTAAGCTCGAGATTTCCAGTTTCTACAGCACCCAAAGAAAGCAAAGCCGTGGAAACCAGCTTACTCATGGGCGCTCAGTCAAAACGAAATCGAAAGGCAGGTAAAGTAATGTTCGATTACTGGTCTACTCGGGAACGTTGATTTCCGTTTCCACAGGTTTTGCAGTGATCGCTCAATAATTCGCTTGGTATTTATTTATGACAGTTTCTATTTTTATGTTATGTTAGTTCGTTATTTAGTTACTTCTAGTCCTGCAAAGCCACTAAGTTAATCATCATCACCATCAGCTCCTGAAGCAAGCCGCTTGTAGGCAATGTGTGCGAATAAATGATCTACAATCTGGTGGGTCGTTTGTCAAATTCAGTGCTGTTCTCATATTTAGTAAAAATTTGTTTTTCTCATTTATATTGTCTATCCAGCTCCAGCATAATCATAGCCTTCCTTTGCTTTGTTTTCCTTCACTTCTTGCATGTAGCATGCTGTGTGGGAGTTGGGCAGTTGGCATTCTTTCCACATAAACAAACCATCGGAATCTTCCCTGAATAACGTTATCGAACAGAGTTGTCTGCCTATCCAAAGGTTGCCTTTTTTATCATTTCTAATTTGTTGCAGTCTGGAGATTCTTGCAATTTTCCGTAGCCAGCTAAAATCTGTTTTCATCTTGCTTTGCTATTGTCCAGCATTCCGATCCCTGCTTCTCAATATCTTGGCTATTCTTCCAAGTGCTTGTTACATCTGGAAGAATGGTCTTAGATGAACTCAGTGAATATTAATAATAATACAGGATGACCAAACACCAGACCGACAGAGAATGGTCTACATAAAGTTGTAGGCTTCGCCTGTCATAGGTCTACACAAACACACATATAGAAGCCAATAATTATCAAACAGACACACACAAACACACACACATATGGAAGCCAATAATTACAATCAAGATCTAAATGACCCTCTGTGGCATGCCCTTCATAACCTTCACTGGCCCCATAAAGGGGTTCAGTGAAGGTGTGAATAATACAGAGGTAACTGAGTAGTGATGTAGGTGAATTATATAAATGGAACAGACTTAAATGTGATAACCCTTTCACCCAGGGTTAAAGACCAAGACCCTTTCCATGAAGGATCTACCCACACTAGGGTCTGCTCTTTCCAGGCATTATTTTAAGAGTGGCAGAGAGATGTCTAAAGTCTTCTGGCTATAAGGAGCTCAATGATTCCGATCGATTACAAAACCCAGAATGGCAGGCAAGATCAACAACACTCTGGCTAATAGGAGACCAAATTTGCCTAATAAATTAAGGAAATCTGCTCAACTGCACATTTGGTGGACAGCCTCTCTCGATCTCTCATGGGAAACCAGACGTCATAAAAATCTGTTGAATGGTAACAGATGGATTTTCCGATCCACATCGATCTTCCTCCTCGAAGTCCTCCAGCTGGCTTACAGATGAGTGCCTTTGGCTCAGTGGACCACTCAGAGGTTTAGTGCAAAGCGCAGCCAAAAAGGCAACATCAAGACAGTGCACTCTGTGCATTTATGGTGAGCCCTCCTTTGAAAGCAATGTCAGCAGATGCCTGGAAAATATCTAGTATTTCTTACTACTGCAAAAGTTTACATGATACAAGTTTACGAGTTTACTTTTACAAGCTCTCTGATAGCACTGGAGGTGAAACTCCATATCACGTACTCATATACTGCTCATGTACTCAAACAGTGGGTGGCATTCAGTGCATGCAAGTTTTATGGAAGCTGAAGATATCCTTTTCTTCCGTTTGATATTCACAAAGCAGAATCCCAAAATGCAAGTCTTTCATTCAGCAACAGACTACTAGTAGTTCACAAGTCAGGTCTTCATTCTTTGTTTTTTATTGTTGCTTATTCTATTTATTTAGAAGAAAAGAAACATCAAAGTGTGGCAACTTCATTTTCTTATTTCCAGCACACAAGTGCAGAAGCTGTTATTAAATGACAACACAGGAAACAATGACTGGTCCGGTCCGTACACAGCGATCGTATAAGGACGGGTTCAAACGCAAATACCCTGCATTGCGAAGTTCATTACTTGCCCACTGTGTCACACCTGGTGGATAATCAGTTGATATTACGCAGCTGTCAGTAAGGTATGCCATCGAACTGCCCACCGACCATTCAAAAGCCAAACCTTCCATCCATTCACAACGAAGTAGCGTCCATAAGCCATGCATTTTGCGTCCAAAGACTACTAGGCAGAAGTACACAACCCAAGCCTTTGCATCCAGAAACTATTAAGCAGAAGGACCTACTCTGCATTCAATGGCTATCGTGCAGAAGTCCACAGTCCAGGCCACAGCACAGTCCATCAACCGGACGCCGTCAGAGCCCAACTCCTACGCACCTCCCCATTTTCTGCTTCTGTCGTCGCGTTATTCATCCCGCCCCACATCCGGCAAAGCCCCATCCAGCCTCCCCCTTCTCAACCCACTCCCTTCCCCACCGATTCCGTGTTATTTATCGACTTATTTGCTCTAGCGGCAATCCTACGAAGTGTACCTCAACCTCGGAGTCGTGTTGGCTGCTTCTTGGCTGGCAGGGTGCTTGACTGGCCGGCCGGAAGGAGGCCACAGCCCGCGACGAAACACCGTTGGCAACTAAACTTGCTTCTAGTGACATCGTCATTTCGGGCGACAGCTTTTCCAATAAGGCAATGTCAAGGCCGACTGATTTTAAACTACGGAACCAGTCACAGGGTTGTCTTTCAAATTATTTGATGTTGTGCAGCTTAACCAATGAAGTGCTGCAATTTTTTTTACTGTTACTGGTGTTATAATAATTTAAAAATTAGTCAATTTATAGTGTACTATACCACCACCTAGTTGGTAGAGGTTAGTAGAGGTTGGTAGAGTTGGTAGAGGAGTAAGACAAGGATCTATCTTGAAGAACTTGTACAAGAGGCGCTAGAAAATAAGGAAGAGGGAATAAAAGTAGGAGGAAGACTGGTGAAGACGCTAAGATTTGCAGACGACCAGGCATGCTGGCAAATAGACAAGAAGGTCTACAAAGGACAATGGATCGCCTGAATCTAATTTCGATAGAATACAGTATGAAAATAAACATCAAAAAGACAAAGGTTACGAAGATAAGCAGAAAAGTTGAAACAACAGTAAGAATGAATAATAGTAAATAACGACGAGCTGGAGCCTGGAACAGGTCAGGCAGTTCTGCTACTTAGGAAGTACAATTACAACAGATGCAAAATGTCATAATGAAATAAAAAGAAGGATAGCAATGGGCAAAGACACTTTCATGAACAGGAAGGAATTAATAAGAGGACTTAACAGGAACCTAAAACATTGATATGGAACGTGGTCTTATATGGATCGGAAACACGGAACATCAAAAGAGAAGACATTAGATTACTGGAGACTTCTGAGTTATGCGTATGGAGCAGGATGGAGAAGGATAGCTGAATAGAGCGCAAAACAAACAAAGAGGCACTTCAACAGATGGAAGAGGAAAGCTGATGACTACAATATGAACAGAGGCAATGGATTAGACACATACTGAGCAGTAATTTCCTTCTCAGAAATATCGTAGAGGGAAGAAGGGAACGAAAGAAAAGAAAAGAAAGACCAAGACAAATGCTATAGACTGGATGATGGAGGACGGCTACGATAAACTGAAGGAGGAGGCTCAACAACGTCAGGAATGGTGCCATTGGACGTTTGAACCTGCCTGGGGGCAGAGAACTTGAGGAAGAAGAAAAAGATAGCACCACCACCAGTTATTATTACAATTGCAATTAGTTTCCTGTTACTCTTCTGTTTTTAGTTTTCCGTCAAGTCAAGTGAAAGACTGTCATCAATGAGTCACCAGTAAAGCAAGAGGAAGCTGGAAAATCACACCAGAGACCAGAACAGTCGGCGAAATGGTGCAGACATAAAGAATGCAAGGAAGCCAGACACACAGGCAATCCACAACATATAGGAAGTTTTTAACTGAATTTTAACAGATTTTAACTGAAGTACCCACAAGCAGGTAAAGCCTTTTACATGTAACTATACCACCTAATGGTACACTGGTGAGATTTAACTGATTCCAGCCTAGGAGTTTATAACTATGCCTACCTGCTCAGTGAGCTGACTTTCTGGGTTCCTGACCATGGCTTGGTTTTGGTGTGGCGCTGGCTGGTGCCTTGTGCACTAGACACCGGCACTATGGAAGTTGCTAATTAATTAATAATCAAATATAATATTCATACCTTAATTAATGTCGAAAGCTGGAATATATTAAGATGCAACAATTATTTTAAGCTAAATACATGAAATGTGTTTGAACATTTGGATGTTGAACTCTGCTACCTCCTTGCGGTTGACTGACCTACTAAAGTCTCTAATTCACGCTGCTCCATAAAACACTGATATGCATAAAAGTTTTAATGTGATTGTGGTGATGATGATAACAATCATTATAACAATATGTGACAGTGATGAGATGATTCTGTAACATTATACCATGACCCACAATTTTAGCAATGATATCTTATTTATCTGTGGTTGAACTATCACCGCCACTGCCATCACCACTGTCTAAACCATATAACCAGCAGTGAATAGAATCATCCAGAGACACCATATGTAGCTTTTGTCAACAGTTTTGAACTGTTCCCTTTCACCACTGCTGGGTTGGGAGCATCTCTGAGCAGATAAGGTGCTATATAAATGCTCTGAATGAATGAATGCACTGAATGAATGCTCTGAATGAATGAATGAATGAATGCTCTGAATGAATGCATGAATGACTGAATGCTCTGAATGAATGCTCTGAATGCTCTGAATGAATGAATGAATGAATGAATGATCTGTTAACAGATTACAAAAGATGTCATCTAATGTCATCCTTGCACTAAATCTGTTCAACTCACCCATACAATGAAATTGAGACCAAAGACGAAATACTTGAGGCATCTTAGGCAGCCGTGAAGTGACATAACCAACAACTAATCTTCATCTGCTGTGGCATGCCACGCTCGAATTCCCTAGTTCACTCAAGCGTGCACAACAACTGTAAATCAAAGACGATTCCTAAACCATAAAAACAACACCCATATAATCCTTCAAACAGCAAAACTGAAACTAACCTATTTTAATTTAATGATTTTGTAACAGCAGAATTCTAAATAAGTGTGAAACGCTGGTTTATTCAGTTACCATGCTGGCCCTGTGGCCCAATGGTTGTGGGTTTGAGCCTGCTGAGGAGACTCCCTGTAACTATCTTGGGCAAGTTGTTTGCGTACATACGGCTCTGTCACCAAGCAGTATGATATGGAAGAAGCACGAGGCGAGAAGTATATTGCAAGTCTGGCGATGCAATGGCCCCATGTTCAGGACCTTGGGATTAATCCATTACCACCTGAAGGGCATAAAAGAAAAGGAAATATGTGCCTTCCCAAAGTATGTACTTTATTTAATAGCGGTTGCATTTTCTGTGTGCTATCACCAACCTGAGAATAGCTGTTCAGTTTTTATTATTCTCTGGGTGCATATATTCAGGAATTCATAAAGTGCATTCTTATAATCTATCAAAAGCAGTGACAAGTTAAGGTTCAGCTGTCTTATCAGTTTGCAATAACGCACAGGGCATTAAGCATTACAAATCTTCAAATGATGATTCAAGTAATATGGTCTTTAGAACAGAGCAGAAGGGAAAAACATAAAAACTGGGTCATGTCATCTTGGCCTGAAGTGACCCAGAAACACGCTTCTAATTTCGGTGGCCTGATATTACACACTCTCAACTGTTTGCTCTGCATTTTTTCAGCATCTAAGCACTTACATAAATCAACAACTTATTCTCATGCAACATCAAGCTTAATTGTAAACTCAAGATTTTTACAGAGCCCAACGAAAGCTAATTTGCGGGAACCATTTTATTCAGAGGCACTCAGACAAACCAATATTGATAGGCAGGAGGGTCAGAATTGGTTCAAGGTCAAGATCCAAGAGTTTGGCAGGCAGACAGATGAATGGTGTTTGGAACTGGAGTGGCAAGATGGATAAGGGGAAGAAGATGAATCCGGACAGAATCTGTGGAAGAGGAGTGTTGACAATGACCTTACTTTACGAGAAAGAAAAGCCATAATGCTATTTAGCTACGATTAAAGGCGATTTATACCTTTTATATTCTGTAGAATGGAAGCATTTAAATGGTGCTTTGTATTTCAAGTATCACAGCAGTAATATCGTAATCGTAATCTCGAGATTTCTACAGCGCCCAACGAAAGGTAAGTCGCGGGAACCAGCTTATTTTCACAGGCGCTCAGACAAAACAAAATCGATAGGCAAAAGGGTTCGGTTCCAGGTCAACATCTAGGAGTCACGCAGGCAGACAGTCAGACGGCTACGGTGGATGGTGCTTGAAATGTAAGCGAGAAGAGAGATACGGTGACAAGGAAGAATTAGTGCAAGATTTTTGCAAAAGTAATGTTTTCAGTTTGGAGTGAAAGACCTACGCAGAAATTGCAAGAGATGAAGTGTTGGTGAGTTCGTATAACGCTGGATCAGATAAATGTCGACCTCACCTTACCATTTTGGTGACTAACGAGTCTAGGAATGAATCGATCGTTTGGTGTCACGACCTGGTCACGACTCGTGACGTTGTCACGGGTTCAGTAACAGTACCAGCGCCATACAAACACTGCGGGCGTTACGAATGAAAACTGCGGCCTACCTGGTATCAGACCTTGGATGCTATAGATGCTCCCAACAGCATTCGTTGCTTCACTTGCGTACAACAATCCCAGCAGAAAATATTCCTCATCCTCATCGCAGAATTTTCACTGTCATCTCACATACCGATCGTCATGACGCCTTACCGATTCCAACGGATTATCCACCACCACCAATACCGCTGCCTGGCACACGCATCGCCAACTGCTGCTGCAAGCGTACAGAGCGCTGGCTCCAGCACACTCAGCGCTTGCTGGGCAGACAAGCGCTGACAGTCTGTGGCATTAGGCATTGTTTGGATAATCCGCTGGTGATGATGCTCCGCACTCGCAATAATTCACATTTATTTAGCGCAGTAATTTTACATTACTTTTCCAGCACATCACACAGTCTGTCTCCCTAGGTTTTACTTCTGACCTCTTACAGAAACTGACCAAACAACCTGGTTCTTGCAAATTTGAGTTGATAGAGCGCCGGTGGAAATAAGCTGGTTCTCGCGACTACCTTTCTTTGGCTGCTGCAGAAATCTCGAGATTATGCTTACGACTACGATTAGATCTATGCGATGGTAAGCTAGTCTTTCTGACACGTCCTTTGGCACTAGGAAATGTTTACATATACATAAAGAAATTCAGCCCAATGCCATAGGACACTTGTCCTATAACCTTAGAGAAAGTGATATTTTACGTTTCAAGAACTGTTCAAAGCTCAGGGACCAAATTACTTCAGTAAAAGTAACTTTAATTTGAAGTATTTAAGTAAACGTAAAAGTACTTATCGACAATTTTACTTATGTAAAGTAAAATGTATTCTTCCAAATAATACTTTTTACTTTTACTTAATAAAATAGTATTGTAGTATTTAGCACAGCACCAAAGAACAGTCTGTAACTTGGAAGAACATCATATTTATTTACATGTAATATATGATCTCGAAAATATTATACAGTTTGACAATGCTACCTAAGGTAATTGAACAAGGGGAACCCGGAATCTGAACTCAGGTCACTGAGGCAAATAGCAGATGTGTCAGCTTTTCTGCGCCCGTGTAACTCACTCGTTACCGCTCTCCCTTAGATATATATAGTAGCATGCCCAAAAATATATCGAGATCTAAATATTTAGATTACTAGGCTTCACCCAGTTTCTTATCCTCCTTCCGGTGTCATGTTTTTGTTCCTTCCCCGTCAGCTGTTCCTTTCTGTGATAAGCTAAGCCAAAAGATGAAAGCGAACTTCAAAAAACTAATTGTGGGTGTTCGTATATGTATGCGTATGTAAATGTTTAGCCTATCTGCTTATCTGCTTAGATAATAATCCGATTGTATACTACAAGTTTATAGGCCTACTCACGGTCTTATAAACACATTCACTCACTTTTTCTCAATCGCTCAAAGTTTACACAGCGTATAGCCTACTTGACGTGGACATTGAACATATACCCCAGTGGCGGATTTAGCTATTGGCGTGGGGCGGTTCGCCCCCACCCCCACTTGGTTTTATGCCGGCGCTTCTCAGACCAGATCCGTGCATGGTGTACTGTCAGACTGTGACGCCTCTGGAAATCCACTTGCCCCCACGCGAGCAGTTCTGGAGCCGCTACTAGCACGTACTCCCCCCCGCGTCTGATGGGGCGATTTCAAACCATCTGACAGACTGTCAGTAAGAGCGGTATTTAGTGAAATGACTGTCATGCCGTTTTGGTCTCTTTCCACGGAACAGGCGCCCCTTCGTGCTGCATGTGCTGCCGAGCATTCGTTTGATCTAAAGTAGTAAATTTACTAAAAGCTCTACTGTAGGCCTACGTCTGCGTCCAACGCAAACACGTAACGAGTAACGAAGCCATAATCGTCACTCATGCAGAAATAAAAGTACTGAAAAATGCTTGAAATATTACGGTGTTACGCGAAAAAGTATTTCCATTGTTAATACTTCGTTAAGAGTAAACGTACTTAAACTTTTACTTATGTACAGTAACGCATTACTGTTACTTAGTTACTGGTGAGAACTGCATACAGTCGGCAGTTCCGCTGTAATATTCGTCTCTGTTCAACGCAAATCTAATTATAGCAGTTGTAAATAATTAGCTTACACAACCTTTGTGATGTATGCCTTGTGGTGGGAATCGTGCGTCTGCAGTCTGCATATGGACAGTTCAAAATTTCCCAAATTCTTGTAGTCTGGGAAAACGCGCCAGACTAGACTTAGACTTCGTACGGGCTGCAGAACGTACCGATCTTCGACCTACAGCTGGCTGGAGACAGGAACGCAGAGGTTTAACAGAACACAGAGGTTGTCCAACAGTAGGTCTACTGTTGAATTGCTATTGTCGTGTTTGCCTGTTTATTCGTGAAAGTGGCGTGTCTGCGTAATAGATTGGCAATTAATTCACACTGCTTTCCTTGCCTTGCCATCGGAAAAACATTTCTGACACTAAACAAATTCTGACATTTTTACGACGCTATATGTTTACACTGTAAAGCGCAACGAGAGTGAGGTAACACATCCATCTCAGTATACGCCGAACCTTAGTAAATGAAAGTGACTGTTCTTCTATTTAAAACTTATGATAAAGCTTTTTAAAATGCATAGTTCTACCCAGTTCCGAGAGCTGTCAGTTCTTTAATGTTATTCGGTTCTAAACTTAAAATTTGTCTGTTTTAACTTGTTTAATCACCGTTGTCTTGAGTTTAGTTTCCGATCTACTGAATTTTCACCGGGTTTCTTCTATTTATTACGATTTTTGACCAAGATTTCACCTACAGCGACCACAGATCGACTTAGGCATCATGATTACGCGCTATAGAAGTTATTACATTACATTATATAACAGCCATTGCAGTGTGCTTTAATTTAAATAAGTCAGACACATTAAATTTTAATTTTTGTTTAATTTTGTAATTTAAAAGAGACTGGCCCCGACGTCCATGTAAACGTGAGATTCTCGTGTTCTTGTTTGTTAGGGGTATCTAAGTTCCTGGAACGATGTTCTTGTTGATAGAGTGACAGGGCATACGCTGCGAGCCGGCTACCCAACCCTAGTCCCTGCCTTAGCAGGATGAGGGAGGTAGGATTTCCCAGTGCTCTAGTCCAGCTTCAAGAAGTTTACTCTTCTTCCCTGCCCGGGCACTGGCGAAGTGCGTCGTTGTTTCTTCCGCAGAGACGTTGTACCTCTATGGTCGTTAACGTTTGGTCCCTCGAAAGGAGGCGTTACAGTTCTTAGTTGTGTGGATGAAGTCGTCAGCGCTTGGTCGATGGCCAGCGTCGTCTACTAGCTCACCAACCTTCTCTTAGGTATACGCAGCATTTCGCTTGTCACTGAGTATGGAGCCCAGTGTTTCGAACCCCTCATTAGTTATAACATGTATTTCGCTTGTCACGTGTTTATTTTCTTATTAAAATAGCTTGCTTCCAGTAGAAAGTCCCTGCGAATGGCAGAAGATGTCTGGTAGAAGACTGAATGTTCACAGTACGAGACTCAAGGGTTTGTTTTCGCTCCGCCACACTCGCGTCGTAGCCTAGAGAATAGTCCAGCCTGGAGAGGACAGTCAAGCAGGTAGGCCTAATGTTGGACTGTTTCCGGCACCAAACAACTTTTGCAGTTATAGACTTCGAGGAAGGAAACGACAACCAACATTTCTTGAGTCTTTTTTATGCCTCATGCAAGTGGTATCGCTTAAAGTCATTAGACCTACGTCAGGTTCAGTCTCGCAAAATTGAATGCTAGTCCAAAATTCTTGCAACTCTTTCATGATTTTCCCTTGACTGATCGTTGCCTTCGACAGTTGCGTCGATTGGTGAGTCTAACTTTCGCCACTTGGTCATGTTTAGCATTGCTTAACAGGGCATTGTGGTGTGACAGCATCAACGTGGTCTAAAACCTGGACAAAATTCAGCCTTCTTTTTCGAAGCTATACTTCTTAGACCAGAATTATAAGATGTCGAGAAGTAGTGACCTTTCGCTACAGAGGGAATTACATTGAAGGATTCGTGGAAGATGATTCGATGGAGTGAGCCCCTCTCTGTCTCTTTCATGGCGACATCAGCTGATGATAGCTAAGTCAATGATGCGGCGCCAAGCTGATCTGTCCCAAGCCTTCTTCTATGTTGTAAGAATAAATGTCAGATCATTTTCCATGACTCTAGACCAAGTGGTAGAACACGTGGTCTTCTGCAATCTCTCTTTTTCATTGTCCTTCAGAAGGTTCTCTGATGATCATTACCTTCAAAGCACACGCTATATGCCGGAAGAAACGTAGTCTGCGTTTTTGGACTGTGGCAGAGTGGTACCGTCGCTGTTCTTATCGCCAAGTTACTGTCATCGTCCGTGTAGGTCCGCAGGATCCTCGTAATATATCACATGTCAAAGGTTTCGAGCTTCAAATTCAGTGCTTCTGTTGTCTTCCAAGTCTTGCAACTGCACAGGGTACCTGAAATACTTACAGTCTATAGAGCTGTAGATTAATGTTTTCCTTTCATCTCTAAGTGACGAATGAAACTGCATTCGATGGCTGCAAGTCTAACAGTTGTAAATCTCGTGAGCCATTTGCAATTTGTAAACTACAGGAGAAAAGGGAATTTCAATACCGCATATGGGATATATTATAGATCTTTAGTGTACATCTGTGATGCAATATAGGCGAAACTCAGGAGTAAAAGCAAGTCGAACGTGTAACGTATACAACCAAACGATGAAATCAAATCACTCAAAAAAAGTGTTTCCAAAACAGTAAACAGTTGCATTACATTACAAACTGAATAACTGAAATTTTCAAATGCATGTGGAAAGCACGGCTAAACGAGTTTCAATGAAATATACAAATTTATCGACCACAGCGGTTGGGATATATGATATTAGATTAGATGGAGAATATCCATTACCTGAAGGTGTCTCTGTTATTCCTTTTCACACTTCCCTTGGAATCTGAAAACTATAGATCTACCCTAGCTGCCCTAATAGTTACACTGAAAAATTCGTTTTTATGAAATACCTTGTCAAATACAACTTTTTCAAGTACATGAATTTTAGCAAAATTTAGCAAATAAACAGTAAACAATAAAAGACAAGAAATTCAGCTAATTGAGAAAACTATAAAATACAAGACAATGCAACAGAAAAAAGAATAGAAAAAACACTAAAAAAGAAACCAAAAACTACCCTGCCAAGCACGAATACTGCGAGTACATTCAATGCGATAAAAGGCAGAAATTATTCCCAATCTTATAGTGATCAAGTAGGCACTATGTGCTCATAGCAAAGCAACTACAAGGAGATTAGAAATCAAATCATAAAGACCATCGTCACATATAAAACACACAATGTTGACTACAATGTAATAATAAAACAGAATCAAAAAACACATTAAAAAAATTTCACAATAAAACAGATTCTCAAAAGCTATTGTACCGCAAACTCTCAATAAAAACCACTCCACATGCACCGATAAATGCAATTACTTGTAAGAAATACAAGAACAAATCATGCAACCTAGTTTAGAGCAATAAGTTGTCAGAAAAAGAAGCAGAAACAAAGCAAAAACTGTCAAGAGAATGCTTAGGCTGTACGAGAAAAAACTTCACTGTTTAGACTCGAGGAAATGTCACTGCAAAACATTCGAAATTTCATCAACATAGCAAAATAAGCAGTAAAAAAACTAAATCACCAAAACTGAAACATAAGCTGCCATTTTCAAAAAAAAAAACATTACGCTACTAAATCCAAATCTGTCAGATAAATGAAGACAGTTAAGCTTATAAGCAAGAAGTGAAAAAAATAAAGCACTCTTCAGAAAACTGTATAAAACTCATGTAAACTTACAAAAACAATTAAAGCAACTCCTTAAAATTAAATTGCTAAGCAACCAAGTATGCCAAAAGACACAATAACAACCTGAAAAACATAAATCATTATACAGAAAAATGAAATGTTACAGCAACTCTCAACCATTGTCAGTCTTCTAAACATTTTGAACTCGATGTAAACCAGCAAGGAACAATATGTTGCAATTAAACAGAAGTGCAAAACATTACAGTATAAGTAGAAGAATAATAAATAAAGAAAAAAGATTTAACAAAAAATTAGGCCCCTATAGTGTCTAATGAACCTCTCAAACAGAGAACTCTCTGGAAGAAAACACAACTAACAACTTAAGTTGTATGTGAATGCAAAAAACACAGAAATGCATCAAACTACAATTTACATGGAAACATTTCCAACAAGCCAAAGACTCACAAAATACATTTTAACATAATGGTTTGCAAATAAAAGACAATATTACAAAGCAGAACTATTTCAACAACCACAAGCTGAAAATTTAATTAAAAAAATAGTGCATCACAGGTTTTAGAAAACAAATACTGCATATAATTGGCAAAATAAAGTTAACCAGCACCATGAAAATAACAAGACTATTTACAAAAATCGGAATAGTCTACAAAATGTAGTACATCATGAAAAACAATTTTTAAAATATTACACAAAAAAGCAGGTCGAAGTACAAAGTCAAACTGCCAAACACCGTAATATATTACTTTACAACATTATCAACTACAAAATGAACTAACATAAATGATTCACACAAAATGTAAAACAAGAACTATATAAATTGCAAATAGACTATTTCACAAACTTTAGAAGGGCCTACATCTAATACAGAAACGATGCACGTAACTCACATCTGACAAAGTAAAAGTTACATATACCATTGCACAATACCAGTATAAATTACATGAATACAATTCAAACAATCTCATAAAACCAACACATTTCAGTTCTTTAAATTATAAAACATATACAGCAACACCAATTCATTAAGAAAAAAACAGTGTTCAAACAGTAAAAGCTACTACATTACACTACAAAATTCCTGTGTGCAACTGCAATAGAAAGAGAACAAAACACAATCATTTCCAAAAACTCAGGCAGTTACATAGTGGATAAAAAGATTTTCTCACAGAAAACATACCAAAAATGTTAACACACAGCAATCTTACACAAGGATCATTCAAAGATTTTAAAGAATACATTGCAATACAAGTCCGTTAACATATCAACATTAGCAAACATTTATACATACACGTATATGTTACAGTAAAATCAAGCAACAGAAAAATTACCAACATAATCAAGCACTTTCAAGCAACAGAAAAATCACTAAACATGAACTGAAATCTAAAAAAGTTATACTACACTACTATAGAGTACCCTAAACACAAACTCAAATAGCCAAACACCTACAAATATTACATTACGCCATTATAAAGCACACAATGAAATAACGAAAATGTCAAACAAGTCCTTTCTCACACAGAAATAGTTATAAATCCAAAACAGACAATTTCACAAAATTTACTAGGGTCTACATCTAATACAGAAACGATGCATGTAATTCACGTATGACACAGTAAAAGTTATATCTACCATTGCACAACACCAGTATAGATTACTACAATCTAACACATAAAACCAACACATTTCAATTATATAAATTATAAAACACATACAGTAGTACCAGTTCATTAAGGAAAAACCAGATTTCAACAAATAAAAGCTACTACATTACACTACAAAAGTACTGTATCCAAACAAGATTGAAACAGAAAACAAATACAATCATTTCCAAAAACTCAGGCAGTTATACAGTGAATAAAAAGATTTTCTAAAAGAAAACCTACCAAAAGCGTTATCACACACCAATCTTACATAAGGAACATTCAAAGATTTTTAAGAATACATTCCAATACAAGCCCACTAACATATCAACATTAGGAAACATTTATAAATACATGAATATGCTACAGTAATATCAAGCAACAGAAAAATTAACAACATAATCAAGCAATTTAAAGCAACAGAAAAACCGCTAAACATGAACTGAAATCTAAAACCGTCATACTGCACTACTATAAAGTAGCCTAACCACTAAGTCAAAGTACTTTCTCACACAGAAATAATTAAAAATCCAAAACAGACTATTTCACAAAAATTACTAGGGCCTACATATAATACAAAAACAACACATGTATTTCACATGGGACACAGCAAGTTATAGCTACCATTGCACAACACCAGTATAAATTACATGAGCACAATCTAACATGTTCATAAAACAAAAAAACAAATTCTGTAAATTATAACACATCTACAGCAGTACCAATTCATTCAGGAAAAACCAGATTTTAAACAGTAAAAGCTACTACATTCCACTACAAAAGTCCTGTGTGCAAATGCGATAGAAAGGGAAAAAACACATTCATTTCCAAAAACTCAGGCAGTTGTACAGGACAAAAAAAAGATTTTCTAACAGACAATCTACCAAACGAATTAACATACAGCATCTTATATAGCGAAATATTCAAAGACTATTAAAAATACATTCCAATACAAAATCTACTAACATCTCCACATTAAACACTTTTATACATAAACGTATAAGCCACAGAAATATCAAGCAACAGAAAAATCAACAAAATAATCAAGAACTTTCAAGCAACAGAAAAATCACTAAACATGAACTGAAACCTAAAACCGTTATATTACACTACTATAAGGTAGCCTAAGCACAAAGTCAAATAGCCAAACACCTAAAAATATTACATTACACCATTACAAAGCACAAAATGAATTAACAAAAAGGATTCAAACACAAATGTCAAACAAGTACTCTCTCAAACAGATAAAGTTATAAATCCAAAATAAATTTCACAAAATTTACTAGGGCCTACAAAAATGACACATGTATTTCACGTAGGACACAGTAAGTTTTATCAACCATTGCACAACACCAATATAAATTACATGAGCACAGTCTAACACGTTCATAAAACCAACAGACACATTCTGTAAATTATAAAACATATACAGCAGTACCAATTCATTAAAAGTTACCATTGCACAAAAACAGCATAATTACATCAATACAATCTAACACGTTCATAAAACCAACACATTTCAGTTCCGTAAATTACAAAACATATACAGCAGTACCAGTTCATTAATGAAAAACCAGATTTCAAACAATAAAAGCTACTATATTACACAACTAAAGTACTGTGTGCAAATGCGTTAGAAATAGAAAAAAATACAATCATTTCCAAAAACTAGTGCAGTTCTAACAGAAAGCTACCAAAGCGTTAACACACAGCATCTTACATAAGGAACAATCAAAGATTTTTAAGAATACATTCCAATATAAATCCACTAAAATCTCAACATTAAAAACATTTATACATACACATTATGCTACTAAAATATCAAGCAACAGAAACATCAACAACATAATCAAGAACTTTCAAGGAACATAAAAATTACTAAACATGAACTGAAGTCTAAAACTACACTACTATATAAAGTACCCTAACCACTAAGTCAAAAAGCCAGACACCTACAAATATTACATTACACCATTATAAAGTGCAAAATGAATTAACAAAAATGATCTGCACACATAAATGCCAAACAAGTACTTTCTCACACAGAAATAGTTACAAATCCAAAACATTTTCACAAATTTACTAGGGCCAACATCTAATACAAAAATGATGTTTATAATATACTTATCACACAGTAAAAATTATATCTACCATTGCACAACACCAGTATAAATTACATGAATACAATCTAACATGCTCATAAAACCAACACATTTCAATTCTATAAATAATAAAACATATACATTAGTACCAGTTCATCAAGGAAAAACCAGATTCCAAACAACAAAAGCTACTACATTAAACAACTAAAGTCCTGTGGGCAAATGCGTTAGAAATAGAAAAAATACAATCATTTCCAAAAACTCGCGCAGTTCAACAGTGCATAAAAAGATTTTCTAACAGAAAGCTACCAAAAGCGTTAACATACGGCATTTTACATAGGGAACATTCAAAGATTTTTAAGAATACCTTCTTCTTTCTTCTTTCTCTCGTCCGTCAGGCTATAGCCGACGATGAGGCCTGAACAAAATGCCTCCACGCTGCTCTGTCCTTCGTTAGCCTCGCGGCTGCTGTAATGTCCACTCCCCGTGGCCGCAGGTCTTCCCTTATGTTGTCCATCCATGCCTTTATCTGTCTCCCTCGGCTCCTTGTTCCTTCCACATGATGGTATAGTGCCTTCGCCGGTAGTCTGTCGCTCCCCATCCTCATCACGTGTCCGAACCACGTCAATCTTTTCCTCCTTATCCTTTCCACCATGTCTTCACCTTGCCCCAGATCTTTGCGTATCGTCTCATTGCGGATCCTGTCTCTTCTTATCTTGCCCAAAATTCTCCTGAGCCAGTTCATTTCCGCCACCAGTATTCTCTTTTCATCCTCTCTCCGCATACACCAGCACTCTGATCCGTACAACAGCACCGGTATGGTGAAGGCCTCATACAATCGGATCTTCGTCCCTCGTGATATATTTCTCGCCCGCCAGATCTTGCCCAGTCGGCCAAACATTGCAGACACCAGGCCGATCCTGCGCCTTATGTCACCTGTGCATCTGCCTTCCTCCGTCATTAGTCCTCCCAAGTATACAAAGTCCGTGACCTGCTCTAGTTCCTCGCCATCCAGCTTTTTTAAGAAAACATTCCAATACAAATCCACCCTACATCTCAACATTAAAAACATTTATACATACATGTATATGCTACAGTGATATCAAGCAACAGAAAAATCAACAACATAATCAAGAACTTTCAAGAAACAGAAAAAACACTAAAAATGAAATAAACTCTAAAACTGTTATACTACTCTACTATAAAGTACCCTAACCACTAAGTCAAAAAGCCAAACACCTACAAATATTACATTACACCATTATAAAGCACAAAATGAATTCACAAAAAATGATTCACACATTTAAATGTCAAACAAATACTTTCTCAAACTGAAATAGTTATAAATCGAAAACAGACTATATCACAAAATTTACTAGGGCCTACAATTAATACACAAAACGATGCGTGTAATTCAAACACGACTGTAAAAGTTATATCTACCATTGCACAACACCAGTATAGATTACATGAATACAATCTAACACATTCATAAAACCAACACATTTCAATTCTACAAATTATAAAACATATACAGTAGTACCAGTTTATTAAGGAAAAACCAGATTTCAACCGATAAAAGCTACTACATTACACTACAAAAATCATGTGTGCAAATGCAATTGAAACAGAAAAAAGAATCATCTCCAAGAACTCAGGCAACTGTAAACTGCACAAAAAAATTTTCAAACAGAAAGCTACTAAAACAGTTAACAAATAGCATCTTACATAAGTAACATTCAAAGATTTTTAAGAATACACTGCAAAACATTTCTGCTAACATGTCTACGTGAATAAACATTTATACACATCTGTATATACTACACCAACATGAAGCAACAGAAAATCACTAAACATGAACTGAAATCTAAAACTGTTATACTACACTACTACAAATTACCCTCAGTACAAAGCCTATCCACCAAACACCTAAAAATATTGCATTACATCATAATAAAGTGCAAAATGAATTAACAAAAATGATTCACACAAATAAATGTCAAACAAGTACTTTTTAAAACAGATATAGTAACAAACCCAAAACACACTATTTCACAAAATCTACTAGGGCCTACATATAATACAAAAACGACACATGTATTTCACGCAGGACACAGTAAGTTATAGATACCATTGCACACACCAGTAAAAATTACATGAATACAATCTCACACATTCAAAAAACCAACACACAAATTATGCAAATTATAAAACATATACAGTAGTACCAGTTCATCAAGGAAAAATCAGATTTCAAACAAGCTACTACATTACACTACAAAGATCCTGTGTGCAAATGCGATTGAAAACAGAAAAAACAATCATTTCCTAAAACTCAGAGCAGTCGTACAGTGCATAAAAAGATTTACAAACAGAAAACCTAACACACAGCATCTTACATAAGGACCATTCTAGATTTTTAAGAATACATTCCAATACAAATTCGCTAAAAACAATTGAAAGAGAAAATCAATAGAAACATTTCCTAAAACTCAGTCAGCTATACAGTGAATAAAAAGATTTTCAAACAGAAAAGCTACCAAAAAAACTATCAGTTGGCATCTAACATAAGTTACATTCAAAGATTTTAGGAATACATTAAAATACAAACCCACTAACATCTGTACATTAGCAAACATTGATACATACAAGTAATATTAAGCAACAGAAAAATCACTAAACATGAACTGAAGTCTAAAACTGTTATACTACACTACTATAAAGTACCCTAGATACAAGTCAAAACGACAAATGCCTAAAAAATATTACATTACACCATTATAAAGCGTGAAATGCATTAACAAAAATGATTCACACACATATATGTCAAACAAGTACTTTCTCAAACAGAAATAGTTACAAATCCAAAACAGACTATTTCACAAAATTTACTAGGGCCAAACTCAAACTCAGAAACGATGCATGTAATTCCAATATGACACAGAAAAAGCTATATCTACCATTGCACAACACCAGTGTAAATTACATGAATACAATCTAACAGGCTCATAAAACCAACACATTTCAATTCTATAAATAATAAAACATATACATTAGTACCAGTTCATTAAGGAAAAACCAGATTTCAAACAACAGAAGCTACTACATTACACTACAAAAGTACTGCATGCAAACACGACTGAAACAAAATACAATCATTTTGAAAACTCAAGCAGTTATATTGTGGAAAAAAAGATTTTCTAAGAGACAACCTACCTAAAGCGTTAACACAGCAATCTTACATAAGGAACATTCCAAAACAAATCCACTAACCTCTCCACATCAGTAAACATTTATAAATATATGTATATGCTACGGTAACATCAAGCAAACGAAAAACAACAGCATAATCAGGAACTTTCAAGCAACAGAAAAATCACTAAAAATGAACCGAAATCTAAAAACATTATACTACATTACCATAAAGTAGCCTAAGCACAAAGTCAAATAATCAAACACCTAAAAATATTACACTACACCATTACAAAGCACAAAATGAATTAACAAAAAGGATTCAAACACAAATGTCAAACAAGTACTCTCTCAAACAGATAAAGTTATAAATCCAAAATAAATTTCACAAAATTTACTAGGGCCTACAAAAAAAAACGACACATGTATTTCACGTAGGACACAGTAAGTTTTAGCTACCATTGCACAACACCAATATAAATTACATGAGCACAGTCTAACACGTTCATAAAACCAACACATTTCAGTTCTGTAAATTACAAAACATATACAGCAGTACCAGTTCATTAATGAAAAACCAGATTTCAAACAATAAAAGCTACTATATTACACAACTAAAGTACTGTGTGCAAATGCGTTAGAAATAGAAAAAAATACAATCATTTCCAAAAACTAGTGCAGTTCTACAGTGCATAAAAAGATTTTCTAACAGAAAGCTACCAAAAGCGTTAACATACGGCATCTTACATAAGGAACAATCAAAGATTTTTAAGAATACATTCCAATATAAATCCACTAAAATCTCAACAATAAAAACATTTATACATACACATTGTGCTACTAAAATATCAAGCAACAGAAACATCAACAACATAATCAAGAACTTTCAAGGAACATAAAAATTACTAAACATGAACTGAAGTCTAAAACTACGCTACTATATAAAGTACCCTAACCACTAAGTCAAAAAGTCAGACACCTACAAATATTACATTACACCATTATAAAGTGCAAAATGAATTAACAAAAATGATCTGCACAAATAAATGCCAAACAAGTACTTTCTCACACAGAAATAGTTACAAATCCAAAACATTTTCACAAATTTACTATGGCCTACACCTAATTCAAAAATGGTGTTTATAATATACTTATCACACAGTAAAAAATATATCTACCATTGCACAACACCAGTATAAATTACATGAATACAATCTAACATGCTCATAAAACCAACACATTTCAATTCTATAAATAATAAAACATATACATTAGTACCAGTTCATCAAGGAAAAACCAGATTCCAAACAACAAAAGCTACTATATTAAACAACTAAAGTCCTGTGGGCAAATGCGTTAGAAATAGAAAAAATACAATCATTTCCAAAAACTCGTGCAGTTTAACAGTGCATAAAAAGATTTTCTAACAGAAAGCTATCAAAAGCGTTAACATACGGCATTTTACAAGGGAACATTCAAAGATTTTTAAGAATACATTCCAATACAAATCGACCCTACATCTCAACATTAAAAACATTTACACATACATGTATATGCTACAGTGATATCAAGCAACAGAAAAATCAACAACATAATCAAGAACTTTCAAGAAACAGAAAAATCACTAAATATGAAATAAACTCTAAAACCGTTATACTACTCTACTATAAAGTATCCTAAAATCTAAATCAAATTGTCAAATACCTACAAATATTACATTACACTATTATAAAGCACAAAATGAATTTTAAAAAATGATTGACAAATAAATGTCAAACAAAGTACTTTCTCACACAGAAATAGTTACAAATCCAAAACATTTTCACAAAATTTACTAAGGCCTACATATAATTCAAAAACGACACATGTAATTCACATATGACACAGTAAGTTATAGCAACCATTGCACAACACCAGTATAAATTACATGAGCACAATCTAACACGTTCATAAAACCAACATACCAATTCGGTAAATTATAAAACATTTACAGCAGCACCAATTCATTAAGGAAAAACCAGATTTTCAACAGTAAAAGCTACTAAATTCCGCTACAAAAGTCCAGTGTGCAAATGCGATAGAAAGAGAAAAAATATATTCATTTCCAAAAACTCAGGTAGTTGTACAGTGCTTAAAAAGATTTTCTAACAGACAACCTACCAAAAGCATTAACATACAGCATCTTATATAACGAAATATTCAAAGATTTTTAATAATACATTCCAATACAAATCTGCTAACATCTCCACCTTAAAACATTTATACATACATGTGAAAGCCATAGTAATATCAGGCAAAAGAAAAATTAACAACATAATCAAGCAATATCAAGCAATTTAAAAATCATTAAACATGAAATGAAATCTAAAACCATTATACTACACTACTGAAAAGTAGCGTAGCCACTAACTCAAACAGCCAAACACCTACAAATATTACATTACACCATTATAAAGCACAAAATGAATTTCAAAAAATGATCGACAAATAAATGTCAAAAAAGTACTTTCTTAAACAGAAATAGTTATAAAACCATAACAGAATTTCACAAAATCTACTAGGGCCTACATTTATCTCAGAAACGCATGTAATTTACGTATGACACAGTGAAAGTTATATCGACCTTTGCACAACACCAGTATAAATTACATGAATAAAATCAAACACGTTCATAAAACCAACACATTTCAGTTCTGCAAATTATAAAACATATACTGTAGTAGCAGTTCATTAAGGAAAAACCAGATTTCAAACAAGCTACTACATTACACTACAAAAATCCTGTGTGCAAATGTGATAGAAAGAGAAAAAATCATTTCCAAAGGACATACAGCTGTACAGTGCATGAAAAGATTTTCTAATAGAAAGTATACCAAAAGCGTTAACATACAGCATCTTACATAAGGAAAATTCAAAGATTTTTAAGAATACATTCCAATACAAATCCACTAACGTCTCAACATTAAAAATATTTATACAGACACATATATGCTATATTAATATCAAGCAACAGAAAAATCAACATAATCAAGAACTTTCAAGCAAAAGAAAAATCACTAAACATGAACTAAAGTCTAAAACCGTTACACTACTATAAAGTAGCCTAACCACTAAGACAAATAGCCAAACACCTACAAATATTACATTACACCATACTAAAGCACAAAATGAATTAACAAAAATGATTCGCACAAAAAATGTCAAACAACACTTTCTCAAACAGAAATAATTATAAATCCAAAACAGACTATTTCACAAAATTTACTAGGCCTACATCTAATACAAAAACAATTCTCGTACTATACATATCACACAATAAAAGTTATATCTACCATTGCACAAGACTAGTATAAATTACATGAATACAATCTAACTCGCTTATAAAACCAACACATTTCAATTCTATAAATAATAAAACACATACATTAGTACCAGTTCATTAAGGAAAAACCAGATTTCAAACAACAAAAGCTTCTACATTACACCACAAAAGCACTGCATGCAAACACAATTGAAACAAAAACCAAATAAATCATTTCCAAAAACTTAGGCAGTTATACTGTGGATAAAAAGATTTTCTAACAGACAACCCACCTAAAGCGTTAACACAGCAATCTTACATAAAGAACATTCCAAAACAAATCCACTAACCTCTCCACATCAGTAAACATTTATAAATATATGTATATGCTACGGTAACATCAAGCAACAGAAAATTCAACAACATAATCAGGAACTTTCAAGCAACAGAAAATTCACTAATTATGAACCGAAGTCTATTACCATTACACTACGCTACTATAAAGTAACCTAAGCACAAAGTCAAATAGCCAAACGCTTAAAAATATTACATTACACCATTATAAAACACAAAATGAATTAACAAAAATGATTCACACACATAAATGTCAAACAAGTACTCTCTCAAACAGATAAAGTTATAAATCCAAAACAATTTCACAAAATTTACTAGGGCCTACAAAAAATACAAAAACGACACATGTATTTCACATAGGACACAGTAAGTTTTAGCTACCATTGCACAACACCAATATAAATTACATGAGCACAATCTAACATGTTCATAAAACCAACAGACAAATTCTGTAAATTATAAAACATATACAGCAGTACCAATTCATTAAAAGTTACCATTGCACAAAAACAACATAATTACATCAATACAATCTAACACGTTCATAAAACCAACACATTTCAGTTCTGTAAATTACAAAACATATACTGCAGTACCAGTTCATTAATGAAAAACCAGATTTCAAAGAATGAAAGCTACTACACTACACTACTAAAGTCCTGTGTGCAAATGTGATAGAAAGAGAAAAAAATAAAATCACTTCCAAAAACTCAGGCAGTTGTACGGTGCATAAAAAGATTTTCTAACAGACAACCTTCCAAAAGCATTAACATTCAGCATCTTATATAACGAAATATTCAAAGATTTTTAAGAATACATTCCAATACAAATCCACTAACATCTCCACAATAAAACATTTATACATACATGTGTAAGCCATAGTAATATCAGGCAACAGAAAAATCACTAAACATGAACTGAAATCTAAAACCGCTATAGTACACCACTGTAAAGTAGTGTAACCACTAAGTCAAATAGCCAAACACCCACAAATATAACATTACACCAATATAAAGTGCAAAATGAATTAACAAAAATGATTCGCACACAAAAATGTCAAACAACACTTTCTCACACAGAAATAATTATAAATCCAAAACAGACTACTTCACAAAATTTACTAGGTCCTACATCCAATACAAAACGATGCATGTAATATACTTATCACACAGTAAAAGTTATATCTACCATTGCACAAGACCAGTATAAATTACATGAATACAATCTAACACGTTCATAAAACCAACACACAAATTCTGTAAGTTATAAAACATATACAGTAGTCCCAGTTCATCAAGGAAAAATCAGATTTCAAATAAGCTACTACATTACACTACAAAAGTCCTGTGTGCAAATGCGATTGAAAACAGAAAAAAACAATCATTTCCAAAAACTCAGAGCAGTTGTATAGTGCATAAAAAGATTTACAAACAGAAAATCTAACACACAGCATCTTACATAAAGACCATTCTAGATTTTTAAGAATATATTCCAACACAAATGCATCAAAAAACAACTGAAACAGAAAATCAACACAAACAATTCCAAAAACACAGTCAGTTATACAGTGAATAAAAAGACTTTCAAACAGAAAAGCTACCAAAAGTGCTATCAGACAGCATCTAAATTAAGTTACATTCAGAGTTTAAAAATACATTAAACTACAAATCCCCTAACATCTCTTCATTAATAAACATTTATACATACAAGTAATATTAAGCAACAGAAAAATCACTAAACAAGAACTGAAGTCTAGAACCGTTATACTACACTGCTATAAAGTAGCCTAGATACAAAGTCAAAACGCCAAACACCTAAAAATATTACATTACACCATTATAAAGTGCAAAATGAATTAACAAAAATGATTCACAGACATATATGTCAAACAATTACTTTCTCAAACAGATATAGTTATAATTCCGAAACAAACTATTTCACAAAATTTAGTAAGAATGTCTGCTACAAGATGACATTCTGTTTAGCTTTATACCACACTACAAAATTTTTTCAGCCTAACATATAGTGTCAAGTTGTGAATGCCTAAATGCAAAATATATAGAAACGTTTTCAACATCATGTATGTCAAAATATCAAACGCTTGCAAAAGAAACCGTCTTTAAAATTTTCTATTCTTATCAATGATTCATGTATTTCATGTATGACACAGTAAAAGTTATATCTACCATTGCACAACACCAGTATAGATTACATGAATACAATCTAACACATTCATAAAACCAATATATTTCAATTTTATAAATTACAAAATATATACAGTAGTACCAGTTCATTAAGGGAAAACTAAATTTGAAGGAATAAAACCTATTACATTACACTACAAAAGTCCTGTGTGCATTTGAAACAGAAAACAAATACAATCATTTCCAAATAACTCAGGCAGTTGCACAGTCTATAAAAACGACTTTGAAGCAGAAAAGCTACCAAAAGCATTAACACACAGCATCTTACATAAGGCACATTCGAAGATTTCTAGGAATCTAAATTTGACATTCCAATACAAATCCGCTATCATATCTACATTAATAAATATTTATACATACACGTATATGCTACATCATGATTAAAATTTCTAATTTAAAAAGTAACTTAGAAAGAAATATGAGCAAGGAAGTAATTCAAAGCTAAACTACAATCAAACAAAGAACAATTAGCAAAGTCATGCCAGAGTTTTAAAAACTAACACAAAATAACTACTGACTGAAATAAGCAATTAATTGAATACCAATAAAAACAAACAATAAAGTGAATTCAGAAAGACAATGAAACTTTAAGAATATCAGGGATAGTAAAAAAGTAGCAAAACACTCCAGATTATTAACGTTGAGCAATATAAAAACAACCAGTAGGAGACAGAAAAATGAAGAAATATTATGCTTCACAATTATAGTCAGTCTGCAGAAAATAAGAGTAATAAAAAGCAGAATAGCATTTAACAATGCACAGAATAATAAAAAAACAATAGTTAAAACACAATGCAACAAAACCTTAGAACAAATCATATTTGCAAACACTATGCAATGGCATGCAAGAAACATCTAAACAACAGATCAAAATGCAAATCATATGCAAGCAGTTTTAGAAAGCCATTGTCAATAGACTCATGCAACACAAAGCAAGCAACTCCAACTTTACAACTTATCAGTTAATCACACAGAGCAAAACGCAAAAACAGCACTCAAAATGTTCTCAGCAAAGACATAAGCATGCTCTTACTCTCTCCTTTCGTTCCTTCTTTCCCCATCTCTCTCTCTCTTTGTCTCTGTCTCTGTCTCTCTGTCTCTCTCTCTCATGCTACTCATTACAAGATGATGGTCTATAGGTTGGCTAAAATATTGTATGAAAATACTTTAACAGTGTATATTACTAACTCAGGTAAATTCACCACACTTGCAACCACAACTATTAACAATATTTAATCAAAATATCCAATCAAAAACAATAAAATTTCAAGCAATAAAACTAGTAACAATATTCAGAACTACAACATGTGGATCTCAAGTGCTAAAATGTTGAAACACCACAAAACAGTCATATTACCACAAATCATCAATTTTTAGAACCAATTTTTTGAACTGATACATTTAGAACATTAACTGTTAGAAGCATTAATGTAGAACAAGAATCATATTTCAGAATTTAAGTGTTCAAAAGAACTAGTGCAGTCAACAAATTTCGGCAATTCGCAAAAAAATAAGATTAAGCATACAGCATATTTACACACAACAATATCCTCAAAAAAAAACAATAACAGTAACAATCTGCTACATGTGGTGAGACCACTCACTATTAAGCAAAATGTTAAACAAGCATTATCCATTCAAAACACTGGTAAAAAGCTTTGTTTACACGCTTTGTTTACAGAAACTCTTCAAAAGCATTCTAACCTGATCTAATGACTATGATGGTGCTATCACAAGATATCAATCAATGGATGCTTAAAGTGAGCATGTGTATTCAATCAGGAATTGTCATCTCATCTGGTCCAGCGTGGTCTCGAGACCCATGGATCATACACCTGAGGCAAAAATATGACCATAAGACACCATAACATGCCAAATTGCCTTGTACTTATTCAAATATGATGTTCGGTACAAATCAGAGAACACTGTTACCAGCAAGAATAAAACATTTTAAAAAATGCAATAGTGTATGTATAGCAAAAGTTTAATATAACACTTAAACGTGCATACACTTGCAGAAATTTCCTAAATAAAAAGAAACATGGTGGTATTCTTAGAAGCAGCATATTTCAAAAGCAATAAATCACAATTGCACAGAGAAACAAAATCTGCAAAAATGTGGTGCAAGCACAATATAACATTCATGCAAATAGCAAGTGTTTAAAATGATAGGCAGCTTGGTTTCAAAGGCTTAGACTACTGACAAAACCAGAAATAAACAAAATGAATATTATTGTCATATAATTAAACTCTTTAAAATGTCGAAAGACATGACAATATATCAAAAAACATTCATGGCCACAACACAAGTTTTAAAATGTTGAAACATAAAACAGTCAATTACCACAAATCATGCAATAACCTGCAACAGTTTTCAGAACTGATACATTCAAACCATTAATTGTCAGAAGCATCCAAAAAAACTATTCACACTAATGGTAACAGCAAGACATGTCAATGCTATGGACTATGCAATGCAACAGCGTGAATTTTAGAGCAACACAAAACAGAACTTGCAAATGACATATCCATTTAAAACTGAAGCTAAATATTAAAACAAAATCAAGACACAACATTATGTTCAGGAAAATGAATCGCAACTATACATAAACTCAGCACCTTTATGAAGTTCTTAAAAGATGCTATATAATATTCACACACATGCATGCATAGGCCTACATACATAAATGCATACATACACAGACTAAATTTAAAATATATCAGTATACAGTACTTATCTTTTGTGAGATTCCGATTAAAATCGTTCCCGAGCAATGCTTGTGATCTCAATTTGTTTCTGATCTAGGTTTATAAGCTAACCCATTCCATTTTCAACACACAATGTTTTGAAAAATCTCTTTTGCGTCAGGTATGCCAGAAAGTATAGTTTCGCATGATTTCAGATTTTCTGTAAAATAAATATATTATATAAAGACTATATGCTAAATGTTGCACAAGGCTTTGTTTAAGCTAAAGATTAGTCTTAAAGTTAACCCCGTCAAGGTATTTTTGTGTATAGCATACTTAGGTAACGGTTTGTTTCACGCTCTTCGGTAACGGTTGTTTCACGTAACGCTAAGACATTTATTTGGAGTACTCCAGCAAAAGCTGACAATTCATGGCTGAAACATGATAAATTAACGGAATTTTTGTGGCGTTGGAAACAAAAACTTCACTTACGCAGATCCGAAATATCAGTGGAATGCGAATGTTCGTCCTCTCAACAGCAGACTACGATCAGAATGCAAGGTCGACTTCCGGTCAGCCACATTCGTTTATCCTTCTAATGGGCTTGAAACAAAGGCCTGCTTGGTCATAGCCGAATTGCGGGGCTTCTCTCTTATCACTCAAATTAACCACGCTTTTATTCTAACCAACATGTGCCTTTTGCTATTACTTTAACTTGCTGTCGATATTCTAAAAATAAACTAATTGTTCTTTTATGAAGTCTTCCAGTTTATGATTATGATCATTCTAACTTCTTAGAAATGCTCTCCGAACGTTTGTGGAATTACTAAAATTAGGCTACTAAAATGTTCTCTTTTCTAAATTGGCTAATTTTATTTTAATGTTATTTTATAGTTAGAAAAGTTTAGGCCTAACATTACACTAGACGTCATTTGACTAAACAAAAGCGTAGTTAACAGCGTCAAGGGTTAGGCCCTAAAGATGCAAACAAAGTAAGCTCAAGTTTTTGCTAGGATCTTGCTCACGTAAAGTATGGAACTTTTTATTGACATCGTTCGAGTATTATAATCGTTTAAATACTTTCTTAGCACTTTGATTAGTTAACGCCAATTAAAAATAATATAAACCGCACTTACCTAAATTTGAAAAGCAACGTCGGATTGATCTCTTGCGGAAACTGAAGAACACGAGATTGTGACTTCAAAGGCTTATTACCGGTCAGTCGTGCTTTTCAGTCTTCATTTTGGCGTGCATGCATAGGCCAAAAACCTGGCTTTTCACTTGTCAGTCAACTTTAACAACAACTTTGTTGATAATCGAAACTTGCCTTCAAACATTCCTATCTCAAGTTTGCAGTTAAGCTTGAAACACTCCAGCCAATACTCCGATCGACTGTCGGGTTAACTTAAATAAAGCAAGCGATATCGCCAAGCTAGTCAAACAATTTAATAAGAAAGTTAGAACAAACATATGTGGTAGCCAAGTGAGAGTAAGTACGCTGAAGTAAAGATAGTAAAACCATGTGATAGGCAAATTACCCTAAGTATGCGATAACTACGCTCGCCAAGTTAAATCAAACACAGGGCCTACAACAGAAACATGCTAAGGCCAAGCAAGTCAAACACGCGATAGTTAAGTTACACGAGGTGACGCTATAATCTCTTTTTATATTTCTAACATGGGGCCTACACTTCTAATTTCAAATTTACAATTTATTAAAATTCCGCTAACAGTTCTTAGTTAACAGACATACGACAGATTAATAATATCAGCAATCCAAAAAATTAATGAAACATTCATTCGTATTAACGAGCATTTATAACCGCTAGAGACAGTTGAACTTTTGGTGGACTGTTCTCTCGCAAGCCATTCACGCAGGACCCAACTTGCAGACGCTCACCGCTTAAGTAGGCCTATACTTCTCGTCAAAAAGTTCAGGTGATAGAGCTATTGCCAAACACCAAAATTGTATATACTGACTGTAAATCATTCGATTTTCCATGATTAAAATCTTAATTTAAACGTTTTCTACAAAATGGCGCTTGACATCGGAAATTCTTTAACGATGAAGACAATGGACCCACAATGACGTAATTTTCTAAGGCGAAAATTGCTATAGAAACTCAAAATTACGTAAGCATGATAAAAACTATAGGTCTATTTATAATAAATAACCTATGATATAAAAAAATACATTCGTACGTACTTACATACATAATACATACATACATAATACATACATACATAATACATAATACACATACATACATACATACATACATACATACATACATACATACATACATACATACATACATACATACATAAGCCAACTACGGTTTTTCCGTGCCTCGAGTGAATACTGCTTCGAGTGGCAGGGCTTTTTTCCGTTGCTGCACCATTGCTGCTGTGTACAATATGTTCGTTCTGCTGATTCTTTGGCGTTTTTTCCGTTCTATGGTCGAGATGTTCTTGTTTCAGCGTCTCTCTGTCTCACTGGACTGGCCACTGGAATTAAATGGATAACGAATCTGCTTTGGAGTGCCATCTTTTGATGCCTAGATCATCATTATAATTAGATTAGATGTATGCATGCATGTGTATGTTGCATGTATACATATACATACTTATATTCATTCATGCATTCTACATGCATGCATGCATGCATACAAACACTGCATGTCGCACACCACTTTGCATCGAAAGTATATCACACCTAATTGGTCTATAGCAAACTGTTAATAAAATAATTCTGTAGCCCCGTAATATAAACGATTGTAAATGTTCCTCGAACTTCCACTCGGGAATGGTTTCCTTCGATCATTTACGGAGATTTTAGATACTGAACGGGACTTGTGATAAATAATTATATTATCTATCCTGAGTCGACAGATCACATAGGCCTACTCTGAGCTTAATTAAAGCGTTGTTTCAATTGACATTTTACCCAGTACATTACATTACAATGCATAACACGCCATTGAATTTGTCAGACTCATCGCCGTATACTAAGATCGACGACGGTATTGATGCAAGAGCATTTGGGAGATATAAATGCGCCATATAAATGTTCATTTACAATCATATACATTATGTGGCTACAGAGGTTCCAGATTACACATGAGAATTATTTCATTCTAAATAGTAATATCGGAATTCGTGATAATATAGGCCTAATTAGAGTCAAGATTATCGACAGTGAGTGGCAGGTAATTTCTCAGCAACATTTGTTATTTTGGTTTTTTTTTGCGCGTAATGTCAGTAAATTCGAATTTGAGGCGTGACCCATGCGTGCACAAACAACTTATCTAGAGTTTGTTACACGGAGTCCGATAAGCAGGCTCGAACCTCCCACAGTCCCAGCGTGTTGCCGAATAGACAACCATGCCGTACATTACATTACACCTGCAAATGAAAATCTGTATCAACACGTTCTGAATGACTCGACGCAGTGTTCTGTACAATTTATTTAGGGCCACTTTATGACAGTTTCTTTGAAAAAGTCGACGTTGTTCCTTATCGTCCAACGAACATCTTCTCCGGCGGGAAAGAGACTTTTCTGGCGAAGTTCCTCAGGTACTGATCGAAGCAATTGATCTTATCAGCCTCTGCCCAACGACACAGCTGGCCCGAATTCGGGGACCTCTTCGGCAAACTGCCCAACACGGAAGAAGAGGAGACGGAAGAAGAAGAGAAAGATGTCGATAGAGAACCCAACATAGTCCCGACTTCCGGAAGTGCAATTGTATCCATCTCATTGTTTGTTTTCTTGACATGTACTCGACTTGTTGCTTTGTCGTTGTCTTCTTCTATGGACTTTCCACGTCTCCTGTCTTGATCCTTCATCGAACTTAAGTTTCCAGGTGTTTCAAACGCATCGGCGTTAGTTTGAAAAAATCCAGAAGTGTTTCCTGGCCTCACAGACCTAGAAAAAACCACCGTTGAGGTTCTAGGCAACGAGACGGCTGCTTTGGTGCACCGTGGATCTTCATTTGGACAGAGGGCCGACCGGTAGATGGCGTCCGATGACGTTGGATGACGTCGCCGCCAGTCGACTATTCGATCAGCTCGCTGCGACATCTGGCGTTTCTCGTGCCAACTGGTAGTTACAGTGGTCAAGTAGAGCTTTAGAAAGACCTCGAAGCAGGTCCGCTTATTGACCGACATTGGACACAGTTTCCAGAGCTGGTGGTAGTTCCCCTTGTTGAAACCGCTTCCACCGTTGCCTGGGGCCCTGGATTCAAGACTCCGCCACTTTCGGTCTTTCGACGCATGCGCAAAGGAGGTCCTCGTGCAACAGCATCGAAGCCAAGGCCTGGCTCGAAGACAAAGAGCCGGATGCAGCGATCGACGAAGACGCTGCGTCCCAACGGAGCATGGGCCTACAGATGGCGCTGCTTCTGCACTCAGACACTGAATCCTCCTCTTCTCAAAAACTCCTGCTGCCTTTCCAGTTAGGCACGAAACCATCGTCTCCACAGCTTGTGTTGAATCTCCGGGTTGACATGGAACCGTTTTTCTACACTCCGCTTTTTGGCAAGGTGGGTACTCACTTTCCACCGCGAACGACTGGCGAACTTGATTTCTCTCTGCACATTAAAAACAAGTTTATTAAACAGGAATAGCATGATACAAAAGATGTAGGCCTAATGATGACAACGTTTTTAGTCTGTCTCTAGTGCGAAGTAAAGTATGTATATATGCAAGGCCCTTCTCCTCTTATTTTTCCGCAAACAATTGAAGATATCATCTTTTCCCACCCACCCAGCGTTCGAGGTGAATTGATAAATTAGCGCGATTTGAGTAATCGTGATCTTGAGATTTCTACAGCGCCTAACGAAAGCTAAGTTACGGGAACCAGCTTATTCACAGGCACTCAGTCAAAACAAAATCGATAGGCAGAAAAGGTTCTGTTCCAGGTCAAGATCCAAGAGTCTGGCAGGCAAGCAGTAAGACGGCTACAGGGTGATGTTTGGAATTGGATCTGCAGGATAGATAGGGGGAAGAAGAGGAATCAGGATGGGATCTGCGGAAGATGAGTGTTTTCAATTTGAGTGGAAGATCTGCGCAGAGATTGCAAGGGGTAAAGTGATGGTGAGTTCGTAAAATTGATCAGATAATTGTCGTAATTCTGGCGGGAGTTTATTCCAGAGGGGTGGAGCAGCTATGGCTATGGAGCGATTTCCAAATTTTAAGGATGAGGATACGGGAGGGCGGAGAAGTGCTAGAGCAGAACAGGAGCGAATTGAATGGAGTGGTGGGATTGTAAATAACTGGGGAAGATAGGAGGGTTGGGGTGATTGAAGTGTATTGTAAGTAAGTGATAGTGTTTGATTAGTGTCAAATAATTAACATAAAATGAAAGATACCTGACGTTAAATGCGATGCAACTATTCCAGTTAGGAATAAGCTGTAATTAAGAATTAGACCGATGCTCATCTTCGGGTTATCTTGTTTCAGCAGCTGCGTACAGCCTCCGTCCTTTCGCAAAGAAACCATGATGCTCCGAAATGCATTTCTTAAATATTCTGTCTCTGAATCCAAGCATCTCAGTCACCACGCAAAGCAGCGACACCTGCAGCCGTATCAGCTAATACACAGAGAGAAGCAATGTCTGAAAATAATAGACACTACAGACGTAACAGGCATTGTCTGTCTTCTTTCTTCATCCTCGATGCAACGCTATCCAAGAACTCCGTACATGGCATCAACTATCAGCTGTAGGTAGGAATCTGTTGGTTATGTTCCACGTGTGTGCGAGAGCACACCAGTGGTAACTTTCTATTTACCTGAGCATTGCTTGTTAACTGATTAACTTTCTGTTCTAAATGACATTTAACATTGTTTCGTCTAGAGTAGAGAGGGCCAGTTATAAGTTTCTCTAGGCGGCGCTATATAAATTTCTAATTACGATAAAAGTAAACCACTAGTGTGACTAATGCATATGAGCGTTCATACTAATAATAATGTGGCCCTGTCACTATCGAGTCTTGGTATTCCTTGATATGTCTTAAAGACATAAACAGGACACCTCGGTCCTGCAGGGGGGGTTTAGGGACCTTGTTCCGTGTTCCTTCCATTAGCACCTGCGGACAACTTATTCGGCTTCTTCGATCGCACATCGAATCTCAGACGACGTTCTGCATTTAACACGCATTCAGCTTCCGGGTCAGAAAAGAGGTCGCGGAATTCGGTAGGGTAAAATCCCTCATCCACTTATCCGGCTCTTTGTCAAAACACAAACATGGACACGATCAAAAGACGGCTGATTGGACAGACAGAAGGACTCACGATTCTTCTCTTATCTAAGAACGTAGGATCCAGTCTTGGATAACAGAGTTCCCTGTAGGCCTACATGTAAGGTCACGATGTAGCCCATTGTCTCGAGCGCCATCTTAAGACGACTCCTGTCAAGCTAACATTCCGGGAAAACAGTTACGGCTAGAGAAAAACAAGGAATGCAAAAGGCGGAGAACAAAATTATCCTCTGGTGGAAATGCTCTCTGAAATGAGTGTTGTGCCTGAAATTAAATTTTAATTATTTATTAGTTTTTCTTAAATTTATTTTAAATTTTAACAGTGAATGAGATAGGAGAATTCAATGTTTAGGACCAGAAGCAGAGAAATTCTTTAACCATGCACGTACACCAGTGGTAAAATACACTGACATGGTAGGATAAAAACACATCGAATGTATTATTAAAGTGAGAAGATCTTGAATCTTGAACACACACATACACACACACACACACACACCGACTCCTGGTTCTTGACATGAAACCGAACCCGTTCTGCCTATTGATTTTGTTTTGACTGAGCGCCCGTGAATAAGCTGGTTCCCGCGACTTAGCTTTCGTTGGGCGCTGCAGTAGTCTCGAGCTTATGATTAAATTATATTTCAGGGGTGTTCGGATACATAACAGTTCGATATTTAGGTACCATCAAGTTCTCCGTTCGCCTTACTTATTATAAAGTCCAAGCCAAGTTGTTTCTTCTTGGTACGACCAGGAAGAATGGTCTATTTAAAGCAGAAAAGACGGCCACCGATTCCAACAGCTCCATCTAATGCTCTTTGTTAACGAGTCTGTGATCTTGGCTGTTCTATCTTTGTGTTATACACACTATGGCTTCATTGCTTTTAATATTAACCGCTCCTCTTATTACAGTGCTGTACTCTGGCTGGCGAAATGCAGCCGAGAGAAACTTAACACCGTCTTCGCTTCTAAAATAACACGAGGCATTGAACCCGAAGACAAATATTCTAACAGCTTAGCGTCGCCCTATTAACATACATTAGACTATTTAGAACGAACGCAGATCCTATCCTGATTGCTCTTCTTCCTCCTATATACCCAGTTCTAGACACCGCCCACCGTAGCCGTTTGACTGCCTGCCGAAACCTGCTTACCTATCGGTTTGTTTTGACTGAGCGCCTGTGAATAAGCTGGTTCCCGCGATTTAGCTTTCGTTTGGCGGTGAAGAAATCTCGAGTTTACGATTAGGGCAGAGGAATCGCACATTTATATCATGCCTATTCAAGAAATTATTGTAATCTTGATTGTAAGTGCAAATTTATATAACGCCTCTTCAGAACACTCCTCAGATGTGCTCCCGAACTGACGAACACAAGACCAAACAGAATGGTCTTCAGTCACTGGCGAAACAGAGGCACAGAAAGGAAAAGAAGCTCGTGTTGCAGGTTGCACGGTAGCCTGTTCCACAGTCCAAGGCTACCACGTAGCACTGTTTTAATTACGACTTTCATGTCTTTAACGGGTCTCTTTCAAGTTAGTGAACCCCAGAGGCGTGTCTTAGATGTAATTACTGTACTGCCAGATTACATGAATTTTAAACATGTGCACTGGCAACGAGGAATGCTGTACATTGGTCCGCTAGGTGGCGTATGTGTGAAGGCAGGCATTCCTTCGGCTTCATGCCTGCGTTGTGGCAAGAAAACGCCCACAGATTCACGCGAAAGTAATGACACAATACGTTGGTGTTTGTGATTACCGGTACACATTACTACTGGAAGTAGAACTACTGGCATACTTTCACTCCAGCCTCACCTACTCATAGCTACAATCTCCATTCTATTTAAATTACTTTATGTTATTGTAGCGCTAAATAAACCCAACAAATCCGAATACAGAAATTGCGGGCTATGGTTTTCAGACTTCACACTAGGTCGAACACGAAGACCCAAGCCATCAGGATTTGCCTCGGTCTACTGCATCTTAAAAACAGTTCCGCCATCTTTCGAGTAAAACTGATTTAATGTCTCGTATCAACTTATTTTTTCTGTAGACGATTTATAACGAAAGCAACTCCTTATTACAGCAAACGCCATTATAACAGGCCTAAACGTGAAGAGGGTGGCCCAGGGTGGAAAGCCTTTCGGCAGAAGTGCAAACACGACAGCAATCCCACATTGGGGAATGTTGTACATTAATCCACTAGGTGGCGCATGTGTCACAGTACATTAAAAGGGGAAGATCCAGCATGGAACATAAAATTTTCATTCCCATGGCCAACACAGCACCTGTCCTTGTAGGAACTTGAATCATGAAACGAAAAGACAATGTGTATGGCCCAGGCACCCACGTCACGGTTTCCTAACAACTGAATAAACAAGAAATTCATCCATTTGGAATTTTTACAAAACACAACACAGCAACAGAAAACAGTTTCAACACCTAATTATTCAGCTAAAGTTGTAGTTTGTATTTTGTCGAGCAGAAGTTTAACACGTGCTCCCATGAAAGGCTGTCCTTTGTAGTTTGTCTTCTTGAGAAGATTATACGTTTTTTCTTTCTTTTTCCTGTACCGCTCCAGCGCTTCTTCTCTTTCTTTCTGCTGCCTTTCTCTTTCCTGCACAGATTTTTAATGGCTTACTTTTAAAATTTCAGTATGGCAGTGGTGAGTGTAGGTTGACAAATACTGCACGTGTGCATCTGTCAACCACAGTCTTCAGACAGTCAACAGACAGAAAGAAATTTTACGGTGAAACAACTGAACAACACTTACACAACTGGCTGCAAAACTGCCATAACAGTCAAAAAGGTAAAGAGAAAACACTTCTTTACATGCCACTGTAGACTCCTTAGAAATGTTACCATCTTACGATGCAAAAATAAAGATTTATAGTAAATAATTTTAAATTTTTCAGACCAATCACCTTACTTACTAGCTAATCTAAGACTAAAGGACTTCTTTCAGTTCTAAATGAAATCAATGACTACAAAAGAAATTACAATTCCTCACCCCTCTTTTCTGTTCTTTCAACTGTTGAGACTTCTTCAATTCTTTCTCTTCCTTGTGAAAAACGGAAACCTTATTTGTTTTCCCTCTGACCCTGAATAGTAACACATGTGCATTAGAACTCTGACCCATCCATTAACTCAAACCGACTTTTCTAAATAAGCTGTTCATAACAGTATACTAAAGAATCTAGTTTAATCTGATCAAACTCTTTTAGTACACAATGTAATGTAAGGTAAAGCTGAATTATCAAGCTGAATTATGAATTATCTAATAGTCTAATCTAATTTAATGACTACCATAGCACCGTTATCATAATGAATAAGCCTCTAGTTGACTGTCATGTAACATGAAACTGAAGTCAAAAATCATAATCTATTGGAGAAGCCTGGTAGAAATACAGTAGGTCAGAGAAACCAGAAGTTAGCTATGGTGGGTAAGCAAGTTGAAACACAAGAGTCTTAAGTTAAGACCTGAATGACATTACAAAACAGACAGAATGCACAGAACTTCATTTCTTAAGCTACAATGTACAGTTTACACCGGCCATATTTAGTCAGAATATAACAATCACAATCACCCACTTGGTACATAAGCTGGCCCAGTTTAATAAATGTTAGTTAGCAAGAGAGTTACTCTTAAAATGACTGAGTTGGATGGAACTTGCATCATTAGTTTAGTACTGACTTTCGTTTTGGAGTATGTGACCTTCTTTCGTCCATAATATGATTAGATGTTTCAACGTCCTTGTTGCTTTCTTCGTCACTTGTCGCTTCTTCGTAGATCTGTTTTACCTTCTTGGACCATTCTTTCAAGTTCTTTGCCTCCTTGGACAAAACTTTTCTGTACTCGGAAAGAATCGTCTTCTTTCGAATGTCAGCAAATCCCTGACCTAAATGCAACAAAAATGAATAAAGCGTTTGACACTATTCATCCTGTCAAAAATACAGTAGAATATAATGCTATCTTATGGTCATTAAAAGACCATTCTGTGCACCCCATTGGGCCTTTTAGCAACTGTCATTATTAATTACCATTCCTTAAATTGTTAAACTGCCACTATCTAATGACAAGAAGAACTGACAGTGCCAATCAAAAGTGCATTAAGGACATGCCAGTCTTGTGGTGGATCGAGTAACTGCACCGCACCTTACAAGAAGAGAACTCAACAAATCACCTACACCATTACAGAATTATAAAGACACATGATTCATTCTATATTACATTACAGTGCATTAACACAGCCAGCTGCCAGGTCCTTGTAGAGAATGATAAAGGCAATTTGGAGACATACATGCAAGTTTGAGGTTCACGAGGGCTTAGGCCCCTTAAGTTCCCCTCTAACCCCTCTAATAGGGTCTGTGAGCAGCTACCTAAGAAAATAAGTACCTTCAGCTTTGTTTCCAATGTAATTCTTATACTTTGCTGCCTTCTTCTCTCTCGCTGATTTCTTCCATTTCGGTTCATTATTCTTGAACTTTCCCATTCCGTCTGCATCAAAAAATGCATCATATTCTAACCAGACATGACTAATTTGAGACCAACGGTGATGTTATTGTGAACCATAATGGCCTACATGCACATTTGAGTATTTAATGTTTTGAATCAGAGTCCTCAATAATATAAAAAAATTCCATGAAAGCTAAAAATTCCATGGAATCTAAATAAGAGATGCAAAACTGAAAAATAGCCATTAATTTTTTGCATTTGACCTGTTAAGTATCAACACTATAGCTACCCCAGATAATTAACCGGTCAAATGCAGAAAATTAGTAGATAGCCTAAGTTTGTATGGCAGCAATCTGAATTAAACAAAATTAAAACTACACAGAACACAAAAACGTTTAACACAAAATATTGGTTAATATGATAAAGATGCTTAATTTGTTTCAGCATTAATGGTTTCAATGTAAATTAGTTCCTTTATCATTAACCTGATAGCATGAAAATATCACTTAGCACAAAATGTGCCAGCCTTGCAGAAGAAAATGTAACACAAAACCCTTGAATAACTCAAAATGTTGATTTATTTTAAACATCTGGCATCGCTCATACAATGTGAAACGGCCATTTTTTCTGTTTAAAGTTGCACTTGCGTGGTTATGCGCTGGCGGTGGTTGAAACTTGCATTACAGTGCTGTGTATACAATAAAGTACATGTAACTGCTCAAATTAAAATTTAAAAAAATGGAATGGAAAAAACGCTAAGACGAAATTCGGTTAACACGAATTGTTCACGCAAATCCTCTGTATTTCGTGTTAAACGATTTACACTGCACTACTCAACGCTTTCTAGCGAACTCTGACCTAGACACTAATAATAAAATACTCTACCCGTAAGAAATTTACGGCATGAAAATAATTTAACAAAACTAAATGACAGGTGTACATCCGATCCTATCGATTTAAACTGAAGAACGATATCGGTCTGACTTTGTTCTCTGGTATTTAGACACTCCTCAACCATGCGGTTTCGTTACTAGTATTTCCTTACGAAATCCAGCTAAGCTTACTGCACATATAAAAGCACGTAACTCCGTACAGAATCTCAATAGTTAAACTAATTAAATCGGAAATTTGTCTATTTATTCACCTTCAGAATATTGGTCCAATACAGCAACACGAAACACAACAAATGTACTTCCGGTTTTGGTTAGGTGGTTCAACGTCCTTGGGTGGTTCAATTAAATACCGTTAAAGCCTGTACAATCTGTAAACCGTTAAAGTAGAGCGCTAAATTAACCTAAAACTTTTATAATTTTATAATCTTTGATAATTAATTCAGAATAAATCTAATTACGGGTACAAAGTGATTAGTTTGAACTTCCATTCTGTGTTGACTGAGCGTTTATGCATAAGACAAAGCGCTAAATAAGCCTAACAATTTTACTGATTAATTCATAATAAATCTGTCTGAAGTTCTAATCCGAACTTCCATTTATTGTAAGCTAAGCCCTTGTGAATAAGCTAGTTCCTGGGATTTAGCTTACTTAAGGCACTGCAGAAATCTCGAGAATCCGGCTATGAATACGAACTGCCACCAGATGCACAAAAACTGAATTTGTTACTGCGATTTACTCGTATCGTGTCCCCATAAATCCCTAATAACAATGTCGAGTTAACTATCGTTACCAGTCAAGAAAAATCATCAGTGGACAGCTTGGATCAAAGCATTTCTGACACAGATCAACAGGACAGACAATCAAATGTAATCGCAGAACTTCTACAGCGCCACTATAATAAAACACCAGGCATCAATCGATAGCACTCCAAAAGAGAATCGCAATCCAGGGTCAGACCTACGAGGCAGAATGCTAAACTAAGCAGGATAAGCACGCTAAAACATACTGTAAACGTCTGAAGCCGAAAATGGAAACATAGATCTACTAAGGACACAAGAAAGCTCCAATTCCAAATACCACTCACCGTAGCCCCCTGAATGTCAGCCTGTCTGACTCTTGACCTGGAATTGAACCCCCTTGCCTATCGATTTTGTTTTGACTGAGCACCTGTGAATAAGCTGGTTCCCACGACTTAGCTTTCTTTGGGTGCTGTAGAAATCTCGAGCTTACGATTAGAGTGCAACAACATAAAAAGCCCAGCTGCAAGGTGCTTCATTCGCTCGAAGTATAGCAAGAAAACGCAACCCAACCGCTGCAGCTGATTGATAACAAGTCTGAGGGGTAAGCGTAATTACTGCAGTCGAAGTGTTTTGTATGCAATTACAATGTTTCAGAATTTCAGCTCCTCTAGGACCCCTAGCAAACTCAGCCATGGGTACAATGACTGTATACTGTTAGCAAGATCAGGAGGCAAGGGAGATGGATGGCCGCCTACCATCTTATGCCCAGGCTAAGAAAAATGAGGTTGGTAGCACTTCATTCCCATGATTGCCCATCAGGATTAGCTTAATGGACCGCACTCCTCTTCTAGTGAGATGTTGATGCTTAATAATTATCTTACACTCAAGTGTCTTAAATACACACGACTATATAAAATATGTAAAAGAGAATGCTATGCTAGAGTGAGCACACAGAATACTCGAATATCTATTCATATAAATCTATAGAAATAAAACTCACAAAACAGAACCACGAACATTAGGAAATCTCCAGTTGTCTTTAATAATCCCAAATAAAGAATTACATGATGCTGGATCAACAAATATTGATTCATTTATTGACTCCAAAAAAGAAATTGACAAAAAAGAAAAAGACGTATGCATCAGTTCTTCATTTCAAAAGTAGAAGTCTAAACCACACCCAATACCTACCCGGTTTGTAAAACTGCTGAATTTTGCACCTTTAAGACAGATTTTTCTACTCTGGTTCAATATATTCAAAACAGACTCTAAATCTGCAGATTGACCAAATTACATAACAAATAATATTAAAAATCAAAAAACAGTTTGTTCCACTGCTACCATCATTCTTGTGCACTGTTTCATTGGGTTGTTGCAATCATTTTCGTGACCTCAGTACTATACTATTGTTGATTACTGATGACAATGGCATGCAACAAATGAATTTTACTGTTATCATATCTAAGTTTGCTCAACAAGATAAAAGCCTTCACAGACATATAGCAGTAAATCACCTCAAGATAAAAAAATTTACACGTGAAACACAAAAACAATGGCAATCACATCCACAGTCTCGAATGTTTCCCATGCCATGTAAGCACAAATATCTGTTTGTATCCTTAACAGGACATTTGTCTTCAATAAACTTATTCATGCTGAGTTAACAGATGATTTCAGGAACAGTTTTTCTTTCAACAAGTAGGTACTTTGTCAATTACATTCATCGAACACCTCAAAATCGTTGAAGTTGAATGGCTTTGTTGATCCTGTCAAAAGAAAGTGAATTGTTAAACATCAGAAAAGATTATTGCCATAACCTATTTCTTGTCACAGCCTGAATATCACTGCCTATGAATAGTATGTTCTCAGTGTAGGGTTAAATAAACACTGACTAAAACATAAAAATAGGGACTAACTTCAATTAGTTCCCATGCTCGGCTGTACAGTTTACTGTTTGCTTAACACGTCTGTTCAAGGTATCTCAAAAACACAGTATGTAAATTCAACCGTTTCATCATGGCCAAAAATGAAATAGTCTTTACTCTAAACATATAATTGTGTAAGGGGTGAACTGTCATCTATTTCAAGGTCACTGGCCTGCAAGGAACAAATCTGAGTCCTGCGCATGTGCCATAAGTTACTTCCCGATTTCAGGTGGTAACATGATTCACTGACAATGGCGAGTACATAGCTTGCGCTGATATGGTGTTCAGCCAGTAATATATTAGCTTTAAAAACAGAACCTGAGACTTGACTTCTGACGTGTCTTACAGTATACAATTGTCGTCAAGCTATGCACAAAGGTAAAGGTAATGTAAATGCTCACAGACCTCTAGAAACTCCTCATCAGAGTTCAGTTGAGGTCAAATGATCACTCAGATGAAGTGCAAGCATGACCATAGCAACTCAACAACAGAACAACTTTTTACATAATTTGTAAGGAAAGGTTATCAAGCTGTTGGAATGCTGCCATTCCAGTTGTGTTTGGGTCAGAAGACCCTTCACCCCAATACCTCTGAGGACAATGGCTAACAATGGATTAGCAAAAGAATTATTACCTTAACTTGCTCAAGACTGTTACACTGCCAACAAAAAATGTATTTAGAATCCATAACTGTAATTGTAATTATAATCTGACATTTATAATCCCAACTCCAACCACCAACAGCCACCTCATAACAAATCCACAATACTTGGAGGCAGACATAAGTTTACTAATAAAAAATAAAAGCCACAAGTTTTAGTCAAAACAAAGAAATGTCATGCCCTGCGTTGCTGTTTCAAAATTAAAGGCTGAATATTTAAAGTCAAATTTAAGATACATAAGCACAGAGCCAAAATGAATCCGGAGCAATGCACTAAGAAGCCCACACATGGCCACCCATACCTTTTGTTTTCAACCAAGCATAATAGTGGCAAAAATACTAAAATCTGGTTTAAAACCTCAAGTGCTAGCAAACAACAGTGGTGTAAAGAATTACGATATTATAAAAATAATGAGTTTCATGACAAAATGAAAACTAGCAAATACCTTTCAGAGAAGTTCCTGCTGGCTGTGCACTCTTGACATTGCTGGTGGTTGACTGAGCAGACGCAAAAGTGCCATCAGGTTTTTTACCTGCTGTAAGGCCACCCTGCTGGCCTCGCCCCACTGAAGTACCCTTTCCCATAAAATGCAGCTTGAAGGAACCTGCAGCTGAAGATCCAGCACACTCATTCGCTGGATTATCTGTCATGGCACCCTTTCTACTCAATACTTTAGGTTCATTGGATCCTTTCGTTCCAGATTTTGAGGCAAACTTGTCTGGACTCTGCTTGTCTAAGGACTTTGCAGTCTCTGATTTATCTGGCGAATCCCATATGCTGAAGCCAATTCTTTCTTTTGGCTTTGGTAAGCCAGTATTTCTTCCAAATTCAGCAGTAATCGGATTTTTAACATGTTGTCCTTTCAGCAACGTCGAAGATTCTTGTCCCCCTTTTGAACTCTGAAAAGACCTTGGAGGACTTGGGTTTCTGGACAGCATAGTTGATTGCAAAGAACTTGGCTTCTTATCGAAAACAACAGTTCTTTTTTCTTCCACTTCTTGCACATTTGGCGAATTCAACTGTTGAGTGACCACCTTCGTCAGGTTCCCCGATATCACTTTGATCTGTATCTTCTCAGAATTAGCTGGGTCAGGAGACGGTTTTCTGTCTTGCGCTAAACATGTGATCTTAATTCTTTTAATTTCAGTTTCTGGTAGTGGATCAACCAACTGTGACCTCTTCAACGTTTCAGCTGTGCTCTCCATTTGTCTTGAACGCAAGAGTGCAGTCATCTTGTCGTTCAAATACTGAATCTCGTACGCTGGATTTTCTTTCAAAAATTGCTACAAGAAAGTGTTAGCAGATATAAACAATTACTATAACAACAACCACAAAAATAATTCTATCTAATGTACGTTAATATCTCAATCTATTAGAAAATCTCACGAACGATTTTAAACTCTTTCACAAATTCCAATTTTTCTTGTAAAATATCCAGTAAAAATGATTTCTTCTTTGCAATGCTTCACCACATTTGCCAATGAAATTTTGACATAAAACTAAGTCTTAGTACTGCTATTAGACATTTTAATTCAATGTAATCTTACTGATTCACTCAGCTGAATATGGATGTGTGCAGTGTTTTTTCAGCAGTACTACATTAAATGTCTTGAAGTATACAAATATGCTGGCTAGATGGTCAGACAAAGACAACAGATATGCCAGATAACAGATTTAAAAGAGATCGCATGGACTCATAAGTGAGGTTCAGTGGCACACACTTCCGAGCATATACATATCATACACACACACCTACGCACGCACACCTACACATACCCGCACACATGTACACGTATGCACGGATGTACCTGGTATGTATGTACATATGTATACTGTACATGAATGTATCAGGGCATTTATGTAGTTCCTTTTCATGAACTTCTCAAAATGCAGTGTATAACCAGTCTAAAAGGTGCGACTTACAGGAGGCTCAAACTGTATGTCAAGCTAAATCATGCAAAACAAAACAAACATGTAGGGGAAGGAATGGTCCAATACCCGTGTTTAAGTGCTGAGGACTTCAGTGAAAGAAATTTCTCTTTGGCTCTCACAGACCGGGCCACATTGTATGAACATATCCTATCGATGCTCAAGCAAATGTGATCCTAGGGATAGATCCCACAAGTTCTCAAAGACTGCAGTTGAACATGAGAAACCATTTCTTCCATTAGAAAGTCCCATAAAAATACCTACTGTAAGAAGTTTATTATGGTGCAGTTAACACCGTGATCATACATACACAGTAAACAATCTTAATACTAATAAATTTCCAATAGTTTCGGTATTCAGACTTGGGTTCTGCGGTACTTTTAATCAAGGTTTACAGGACAAGACACATGACAAGACAGCTGTCAACTTCCTAAACTTAAAATCCTGTAATATATTTACCTTGTATGTTATAGTTAATATCAGAACTTTACATGAAATTCTTCAATCACGATAAAAATAAGTTCATGCCAAATTGCTTTAGACCCAATAAAAAGTGCTTGCAATTTATCGATGTATGCATTGTTGAAATCTTATGAAATTGTCTTAACTGTACAGGAAGCGTGACTGTGAATATACCTTAAATTTGTGGTTATGTGATGGACTCTTCAGATGAGCTTCAGCGTGAACGTTGTCTTTGGAAAATTCACAGCAAAGAGAACAGAAGAATGCCTGAAGTGGCATGAGAAATTCATCACCTGAAAACAAGATATTGGACAACGATTCACACTGAGTTAAGATTAACAGCTCTTGTTTAAATGAACCCCACAGAATGTATGTATCTAAGAATTTCTATAGCGTAATTCAGGAACCTTGCAAAGGCATTCTTGCAAGCCCAAATGTGGTTAAAGTTCTAGAAGAATGACAAGTTAGTCCGAAGTCAAATTCCTACTCACCTTTACCCAAATTATTTGATTTGAACTCGTAAGTACAAATATAATTCTAAAAATGTTTCCCCATTTTTCACAAATATTGACTCTACATTATCACCCCATACCATATGTATTGCTATAAAATTCCAACCTCCATTTGGTGGATGCCATTAAATACAATATCAGCCTCAATAATCTGGCAGTCACCAGCCAAGGAGTCTACTGAACATTGATCTAATGACCATATTCAACCAATGAAGCAAGCATCTCATACAACAGCTAATGTAACAGCAATTATCTGGCACAGTAAATGTACCAAACAAGTTTCTGCTGCAGTGTCCTTTTAGTATTTTGCAAGTCCAATAAGACTAAAATGGCTCACAAATTTTAAATGCCCCCCCCCATAATTACAGTTACCGTTTAGGGACCTTGAGCAAGTCCTTCACTCACAATTGCTTTGTACTTCAGATTCAGATTTACTGACCTTACATGCATAAAAATACAAAATAATAATAATAATAATAACAATGAAAGGTATCAAAAGTGAGCAGTAGGTATTATTAATCATTAAAATTTCCATATTTATTTGTTAAATAATTACCTCTAGCTGGAGCACTAAGAACGCTAGTCTGGCTAGGCACCTTTGGTCCAGATGGTGGTTTGGGCTTGCTGTAATTCGGATCCAGCATCTAAAACAGGCACCATATATGTAGTCAGAAACTTACAGCTTACAGTAGCTTGCATTAGCCAACAACTATACATACAAATCTGTAAATAAATGAACAGTTTGCTTAGTGTTCTCCAAGTGTTTTTTACCTAGACTTTGTACAAAAAGGTATTTCGATAATAATCATTCTACTAGAGGCACATTTCAACATGAGGGAAAATCAGGCATAAATTCTTTATTTTAGGCAAGATAAGATAAATGCGGATTTAGCTGTGCCATTAAAAACAATAGTTTCTAAAAGGCAAGGCCTAGGATGAATAATATCTTAACAAAAGCAAAACATAACCAACCAACCATCAGATCTCTCACATTTCCAGTTATGTTCAAAGGGCAGCAGATAATAAGAATTGATTCTTCCACAATTTCATAGCTTAGGTGCAAAGAAAAATGGAGTTTTCAAGTCTCAAGTCAGCAAAGGGCTCTATGAAGAAATTTAGTTAGATTCCATTATAGTAACTATTCATTTAATATTAATCTAAGCATTTAAACGTTTCCCACAAGGACTTACCGTCTGATGTTGATCAGAATGCAAATGCTGGCAAAGCACTAATATATCAGAGAATATTAGATTACATTTTCTGCACCACAGATTGCCTCCATCATAGTAATCTTCTGCTCTGATATACATATTGATGGCCATATCCAAAGCATATTTCTTTTTCTCATCCATTATTTTCTCCATACTGGAAGGTCCTTGTACCCCAGTTTGCAGGTCAAAATTCTTGCTAGCTTCTTCAGCTTTTCCAGACACTGCTGACCTGTCCACATCAATTTTGCTTTTTTCTGCGACTTTTTTCTTCAGTTCCAATTCAGCTGTATTTGGAACTTTTGTACTTGTATCTTTTGCCACAGTTGTGGTATCTTTTTCCACTTCATTTGACTTCTTGACATCTAAATTTCTATTCTGCCGTCCTGAAGATTTGAACTTCTTGACAGACCCACTGCGACTTCTGGTCTTTCTACCTCTTTGTGAACTTGGCGACTTACTCTTGCCTCGCCAGCCAGATCGCACCTGATCAGTTCTTCTGGACCGTTCAAAGCTTCTAGATCTGCTTCGGTCACGTCTGTATGGATTTCTTCGATTATCATATCTATTATAACTCCAATTACCAAAACTTTTATTTTTAAAACTTGGCCACTTAGTTTCTCGACTCTTAGACCTTTCACGACTTCTTTTTCGTGTCTCTTCTCTATTATGAGAATAACCTTTCTTGTCTGTGCTATCTTTTCGGTCTTTGCTTCTACTTCGTGATTTGCTGTGGCTGCTTCTTCTGCTGCTGCTACTACTGCTGCTACTAGATGACAAACTTGATGAACTGCTACTGCTGCTGCTGGAACTACTACTTGAAGATTTGCCTTTCACAGTCTTTTTAACTTGTAAGGCTTTTTCTGTTTCTTTTGGCTGTACTGACTGACCCTAAAATACAACAATTGACATCTAATAAAAATATGCAAGAAAGTATATTTTCTGCCACAAATTAAGCATATACTCAGTAAACTTTTAAATTATGCTGGCAGCATTTTAAACTACCAGTAATATAAATACAACAACAACGAACTTCAAAACTGCAACAGCAAAATACCTGTAATTCTTCCAGTGATTTTCCATGACCCAAGCACAAAAATAAATATCTCACTTGCAATGTTTTATTATGGTTTTATCAGATTATAATCTAATTTCAATTAAGCAAGTTCTAATTTAAGTGCAACAACTTAAGCTACAAGCTTTAAGTTTTAACTGCACAGTCTAAATAGGCTCTAAAATCTGTAAACAACAAAAAGGTCATTTAAGAAAACTGAAATGAAACAAAGCTATTCTAAAGCCATCTCAATAGTTTAAATGATCACAGTGCAGTTTAATTACCCACCAATTCCATACAGAATTTTGCATCAATAACAAAACGAGTAGTATACACTTTTAAAATAACCAGTTTTTAAATGCTACAACAACCAAATACTTCCAAACACTTGCTGGTAAGATATTATCTCAGAAATTTCTTCAATAATTGCATATTCAGCACAAATGCCACGACAACTTATCACAGTTCTGCATTATGCTAATGTTATATTTATTATGTTGCAAAGAAGAACAAATAGATGCTTGAAAAGAACAATCTTCCCTGGAACAAATTTATTCACAAGCTCTTCTTTTTTGTTATTCACAGCTTTCACACTGATGTTATTTAACAACTCTGCAGCTGGACAGATTCAATACCAATACACAGTCAAACAATATCAGTTCACATAGTCATCACGTTTTAAAGTATCGACTTTGCCACTGCATGCCAATAAAAATTTCACTTTGGTCATCAGAAGAGAATCTTCTTTCACTACATCAACTGAAAAACACATGTAGCAACTGCACCAAAGGCTGCAGACAGTCATTTGTCCAGTTGGAGACCTTCAATCTGCACGATCTTGCTGTCTGAAGCACACAATAAACCAGAAATATTCTGTAGCTCCCATACAAAGAAACCACATCAATGAATATGTTAAGTTGCTTGATTCAAAATTTACTTTCAGCTGAAAGTAAAATGGTTATTTGAACAACCAGAACATTATTTTTCTGAAAAAACTTGCCATGACTCTTCCGCAAAGAAAAACAAATGCTGAAACTAACGTATAATTTTAGCATACCTAACAGACACAAAATTCAAAAAGCTGCATTGAAATTTTTCTAAATTCCAAGATTGGCCCAGGTGGTTTAGTTTAACAGCTATATAGAAAAGCAAACCATTTGGAAGTTCTTAATTTTTATCTGGAACCAGAAAAATAAAACCTTAGAAATGTTAGAACGCTACATGGTGATTTAAACTAATCTGAAAATTTTAAATATTATATGACAACAGCAGAAAAATATTTAATTACTTTTAAAAAAACCTAAACTAGATCAAATCAAATCACTTACACTGGCAGTTTTCTTTTTAATGTGTTGCAAACAAAACTTCGAAAAGTGAACACACATTAAAACATTATTCCATCTGAACAAACTACTTCAAAGAGACGTACCAGAACGTCTTATATCTAATGATAATTGCTTAACCAAGATAAACTAGTTAAAACCAGACCAAAACTGTTTCTTGACAGTGCTCAAGAAACATTTTGGCTTATTCTGACACCTTTTTAGATCTGAATACATCCACGTTCAAAACTGAAACCAGAGGGACCATACAGACAGACATGCTGCTAAACTTGGCAGACAGACACATAGGGTTGCACTGTCCATAAGATAATGCTTTGCACCTCCTAACTTCAAATACTGGACCTCTGTACTGAACCTGCTCTTGATGTTAGCAGTACAGTAATAGTCTGGTAATGCACACTCCCAATAATGCGCTAATTTGGCTAATTCATGGTAAAGTCATGCCTCCCAGACACCAGTTAACATGAGGATGTAATCAACATGCAGTATATATAGACTGGCACTACACATTAGCCGACTCATTTGTATAGCAAATGTCAGTATATGTTCATACAGTGCAGTACTGTACAGGCATTTCCTTCTCCCTTTCCTAATTGCCAATACTGATGAGATGTATCATGTTTGTACTGTCACGCTATCACTAGTTCACGTATGAGTATGTATTTGTACATATATATGTAAAATAAATATATAGAAATTATTAGTTTCAACAGATACAAATTCTGAGGGGCTTCAGCAAAAATTGAGGTGCTATTCTGCAAAATCAGTTACTAACAAAGCCATATGCATACATTTTGACATTTTGCTGAGGAGAAGCAAAATGAAACAATGCCAATCATTCAAACAGCGGTTGAAAAATTTGAAAATTTAGTCATTTTAGCAGAAGATGATTAATTGAATGAGGCTTACATCTAGTGATGTTGTATACAAAAAGGCTGTAAGACAACTACTAGGCGGCCATTAATGAGTCATTTGAGGCAGCTTTACATCAATGAAGACTCTTGATGCTAATAAACCATGCAGAATTGTTGTTTTAATCTAACTTGAAAATATTCTTTCAAAACAGTAAGTTTTAATGTCTTTTGTAAATTAAAGTTATAAGTGATTTTAAAGTTTAAATGATTTACTGTGTATTTAGCAGTTTCATTATATGGACACTTCTACTCATACGTGTTAAAAATGAAGTCAATAGGTCTACATAAGGATGCTGTAAATGCATATAAGGATAAAATACACCTATATAGGAACATGTAATATGCATATTCTGAGATGTTTCTGCATAACTCAGTAGCACACATTCCAGTACCAGGATGGTTCTGATGGCTTGACTCCCATGACTCATGCATTACTTGACTTTTACTGTACTTCTGAGCAGCTCCTGAAATGCATTGATCTAATCAAATCTGGAGATTTCTATAAGACTGTCAGCATAATACACAAGTGCAGTGTTACTGATAATCTGATAAGAAAAAACCCTTTCAAATTCTATCTTTCTACCGATCCCTTACCCTGGTTAAACTCACAGTTTCTCTTCTTCACCCATTGTCTTATTCATATTCGCTACAGAAGCCAAGTCACACTTTCTTACTCATTCCAATGGTGTTTTGCATTTCAACCAATAAAAGAATAATAAAACGAAGACTCCAGTGGTTTGGTCACATGGAAACAACAATGCCTGATGACCGAATCCCAAATACTCCATGCAAGATCCAAATGAAAGAGAAGCAAATAAGTCCATGGTTGGAAAGACAACATAAATGAGAGCAAGTAGCAAGACTTGGAACAAACATGAAAGAAGCACTGGACTTAATAAACAACTGAAAAGAATCGAGATCATTCACACCAATCACTGCCACAAACAGCTGGTGCCAAAACCTGATGAAACTGAAAGTAATCATACTTCATCAGTCTTTTGAATTAATAATACCAATGACCTTGCCCTTCAGCACCATTTCTACGGGTCTTGAGGACTGGTTCTGATTTACCAAAAAATTTCTGTTCAACCTGATACTTATTTTTTTATTCCTGAAGGATCAATCCGACCTGAAATTATAAATGTTACGTTTGCACAAATGAAAAGTCACGTGACTGGCCATATTGCTGCCCAAGTAGTATGGCTTACTAACAACAATTGACAGCAGCCACCTTCTTGTAGCAGGGGTTTGCTACCAAATCCAAAGATTTACAGTGTTTGAAACTTTGCAATACACTTTACGAAATATTATAGAAAACTATGCAAAACTGCACTCAGAAAATTGATTCCAGAGTGTATTATATTAATGACAGACACATACAAACATTTACAGCATAATCCAAAACTGAGAATGCAGAAACTAGAAGTACATTTCAAATCTACTGGTTTTAGAAGATAAATCAGAAAGCCTCAAACAATGTTAGTAGTTTTGGAAATTGGCAAGTATGTCAAACGATTTCAGTGGTTAGAACAACAAAATATTTTCACTAACCTTAGGCGTTCTGTTGATCACTTTTTGACTATCAGATGTTGGAGCCAATGTATCGGTTGACGTCAATATAACTGCTTTTGGCTGTGAAGTTGATGCAGAAGTTACAGTGCTAGTCATGAGGCTTGCTGTTGAAACACTCATGGATTCACTGGTGCATGATAACACCTTAGAATTTGGAACAATCAGAGAGGTAGCTTCTGCAGTGGACACACTAGGTTTGCTCTCAGCCAACACATCTTGCGACTGATCTCCCTGAAGATACTGCTCCGTCAGTTCCTTGGTTGCTCTCTGCAATGCCCAAAGGTGATCCTCAATTTCCGACTGCATCTGCTTGTTCTCTTTAAGCTTGGCATCTCTCTCCTTACTGGCAGCATGCAGCAGAAGACTGCCGCTCAATTGCTGCAGTTTCTCCAACTCCTGCTGCAATGTACTGATGTTTGCCAGCATTTCTGCTTTGCTTGATTCAAGCTTCCTTATCTGAGCTTTAGTCAATTTTGGTTTGAAGACGGCATCGCCATGGTTACTTTTCTTGTCAGCAGAAGACTCCTTGGCATCACCACCTGTTGTCTTCTCAGCAACTGATTGTGACTCTTTTGGCCGATTAGTTCCATCACTGTGAGCCACCTTCTGGCCAGCCAGTGGAGATGGAGCCTCTTTCAGTTGATTGCTTGCATCAATACCAGTTGTCATCTTCTGACCAACTGCTGGAGCTGGAAATTCTACGGGAACCTGCGCAATATTCTCAGTTTCCATTTTTTCCATACCTGATCTTGCTTCACTTGGTTCTCTCTTCATAAGTCCACTGTTGATTTTCTGCAGGTTTGCCAATTCTGCCTGCAAAGCTTCAATGTCAGCCTTCATCTGTTCTTCGCTCCGTTCTGATTTGCTTCCATGAATGGCAGTCAGTTTCATCAACACTTCTTCGGCCACGCCGACTTTTCCAGCTGGAGTTAATGACCTCCGGACCATTGCATCAGGCTTTGAAGTGCCTTGTGCATCATTACTTTCCGCAACTTGAATTCTATCAGTCATAGCTAACGGTGACTTAGAATACCTTGACAATTGTTTAATATTCTTCACGAATATCTTTCTACTTTTCTCACCAGATCTGCAGTCTTTGCTGTCATCTGATCCTGACCCAGGTGATAAGGAATCCTTGCTGCAGCGTGACTTATGTTCTGAATTCCTAACACTTCGACGATCATTTCCTTTTTCTCGAGACATCCTGGAACCACTTGGCTCTTCCTGAGGGTTTCGTGTTCTCTTTCCATCTCCTTTATTCTCGTCTCTGCTGTTTAATTTGCGCAGAAACTCCTCAGTGCTCTGTTCCCAGCTGGGATCTATGCCACTTCGATGCTTTGTAGCCTCCACTTCTGGCTTCAACAGCTTAGCATTGTCTGTTTCTGGTTTTAATAAACTACCACTGGTTACTATTAACCGAGTAACATCAGCATCCTTATGGTTATCTAAGTCTGCTGAACAAGGTAAAAATGGCGCAGGATTGTTCTTCAAGTGCACACCAGCCAAATCAATCCTCCCTTCGTCACCAACATCTGCAGACTGTAGATTACCAATTGAGGATGTAGTTTTCATTTCCAACTCTATTCCTGCTGTCTTAGTAAGTAAATCTATAAGAGGATTTTGTTGTGATGCAGTTTCTGTGCTCTCTTTTACTTTTAACAGGCCCTGGATCAACTTTTCTGCTAAAAGCTTATTTTGCTCATTTAAATGCAGTTTTTCTTGTTCTTCAGCGTCTCTTCTTGCCTTTTCTTCTTCCAGCTTCATCCTTTCAAGAGATAACTGCCTTTTTCTCTCCTGTTCTTCTTTCAGTAACTTTCCATCGTCTTCCTTTTTAAGTTTTTCCTGCATCAGCTTACGAAGTTCACCATCCAAATCAATGGTCTGTAGAATCTTGTCCACAGTTGAGTTCAAATCAGAGCTTTCACCAGACATCCGTGTCGTTGACTCGCCCCGAAATGAAGACCCAGCTGAATGTGTTACCCTTAAAGGCAGTTGGACTAAAGGACTCTCTTGTAATGACTCACCCTGAGATGAAGCTGCAGTCACATTTAAATCAGCCCACATGCCAGATGACTTAGATGACGTCGGTGGTTGGGAACCAAACAAATTCTCATTTTCTGATGTAGTGCACTTGAAAGAATCATTGCGTTGGGGATAGCTCAACTGACCAGACATGGCACGACTCTGACTACTGGCACTTAACATCGGGTCAACATATGACAACCTATCCCTTGGAGAATCAGAATGCCTACAGCTATCTGGACTCTGTCTGGCCACAAGCCTCAGAACATTCTTTAGAATATCAGAAGTCATGTCAGAAACTCGAGGTCCTTGGTGAGAAACCAAGCCAGATGTCTGTTGCTGGTAGCTGGAGGATGAAGAGTACGTGGATGCATACGATTTAAAATCGTGATCAGGATTACTCTCTGGTATGTAGCTAAGCAAGATATCGGCTTCAGAAGGCTTTGCCGATTCTTTACAGCTAGCATTACTGCCATAAAGAAATTCATCTTCATCATCTACATCTTCAATGTTTCCCAAAGACGGAATTCCACTGATGGTAGTAGGACGATTATGCTGAGATGGAGCATGCTCTGCCTTTGTATTCCAAGGGCTTCCAACAGAGTTGTAATTGGCCCATCTATTATCAACTGCTGGAGTAGAAGACTGGTTATATTTAATGCCTGAATTTGGAGCACCACGGCTTTCAGCAGATGAACACAGCGAACTTTCGCTAACATGGGGGAAGTTCCTTAAATTACCAGCTCCAGTTTGGTTTCCAACACCTGGAAAGCCAGTGCTATCACCTGAGAGAATGCTGTCAAACCTTGTTGCCTGTGATACAATGGCAAGCGTGGTTCTTAGCCTGGATAACAATTCTTCTTTGCGGCTGGCCATTTCTCAGCTACTAAAATTAAACATTTCATAAGATAAGCAAAAGCACACATGAACTGCAATGCAGAGGCAAAAAGCTAATAGGGAAAGATTCAAGTCAAGATATGAACCAGGAGAAGGCCCGATATGCTGTACACTGGAGAAAGGCAGCATGGGGACAAACAAGCCAAATGTATGTATGCATGTACGTTCAGCGCCGTTTTGGATATAAATCATGGTTTGTGCACTCAGTTTAATATTGTTTACCTTACTCAAAAAAGAATGTGCCCTATTTTGTTAAGCACTGCGTATGCAGATTCTGCTATTCCGTTTTCGGAATCTACATCTGAATCCGAGTACGTAGAACTTTTAAGATTTTATGTGGCGCTACATTTTTTGGAGATTTACATTACATTATATTACAACTTCACTCAACCGATAAGCTAAGCACATCACCCGTCTTTCCAGTATTTGCTTTCTAAAATAAAATAAAACGATCGCCTAATCATTAATTACCTAAATCGAAAATATAGAAAAAATCAAAACTGTAGTTTCACTTTAAACTAAAGTAAATCCGATAAATACTAATAGCAGACATTTTCATTACATGTCTTTCTTTGTGGCACAGATTACATATTTTTGCGGAGTCTACACTTGATGGTGTCAATGAGTGATTGTACATCGTAATCGTAATACCGAGATTTCTACAGCGCCCAACGAAAGCACGTCACGGGGACCAGCTTATTCACAGGCGCTCAGTCAGAACAAAATCGATAGGCAAGTGTTCGACATGACTGTATTGAAATAATTACTAATTAGACAGCTTCTCATGCGCCAGTGTCTAATGTAAACGGCATCAACCGATGGCGCACCGAAGTCCTAGTATATTGCACCCTGCTTCCAGCCATTTTTCCTGTGTAAGTATTCATAAGTCAACCCCAAGCACGGACCAGAGGGCCAATCTGAACAGGGCCCCCATTTTAAGCCGTGATGACAGGCCACTGATTTATCCCAGCTGGTTACAGTGAGGGTTGCCTACAAAACTTTTAAAGAGGCACAAAGGTGATGATAAAACTGGGAAACTGGTCATCAGCTTAAACACGTTTATGAAATTCCTGATGCTTAAAAAAGGCATAGAAACATCTGAAAAAAGGTTAAAAAATCTGGAAAACAAAAATTGACACAAACAATATGAGGAACAAAAGATTATCTTATATCCTTGTGCTTAAAAAAAGACTGTGAAATAGACAAAATTTTTCTGCATGCTAAGATACAAGCAGCAGACGTAAGTATGACCTTGCTTACTTGGCCATATTTCTGGATCCACCACTGTTCTGCCCCAGTCCCAACTTCTGACGAGTTTCTCCTAAAGTGGTGCTATATAAATTTGCAATTACAATTACAAAGTAACTAACCTTTCTCTGCTCTCTCAAACTTAATCCATCTTTTGTTATTATGCCTTCCCAATTAAAATTCTGTAATCACTAGTTAGCTCTAGCCACTCAACCATTCTGTTACAATCTTTCCAAAAGCTACAGAAACTGTCTGTATGTTTGCACCTAACTAGTGAACATTTGTATAGCGCCTCTAAGTACCTCACAGGAACATGGCTATCAAACAGTTCTAAAAAGGTGCATCTTAAGCTTAGCTGAAAATGCTCCTTGTGCATCAGCTGGAACAGTTTGGATTTACAGCATAAGACTGCTCCAGAAAGACAGTCCAATGAGAACGAGAAAGTGCACCAAGCACAAGTTCGCAGTATGACAGCGTGGGACAGGGATCCCTTCGCAGTATGACAGCGTGGGACAGGGATCCCTTCGCAGTATGACAGCGTGGGACAGGGACCCCTTTGCAGTATGACAGCGTGGGACAGGGATCCCTTTGCAGTATGACAGCGTGGGACAGGGATCCCTTCGCAGTATGACAGCGTGGGACAGGGATCCCTTCACAGTATGACAGCGTGGGACAAGGAAGTCCTCGCAGTATGACAGCGTTCGTCAACCAGGCTGACTCGAGATTGGAACACAGAGCTCCCTGACATATTCGATCTTACATAACCAACTTGATCAGGTTACATGGGTTGAAAGCAAATGCTCAATTTAATACACAAACATCTCAGCATATCTGAAGTTGTACCTCTTTGTAACTGTTAGACAGCTGTGCTTCATTGCCCTAGAGAGTTCTTAAAAGGACCATACAAATATCTAGATACAATAAACACACACAGGTAAGTCCTGGATCCTTCTCTATTGAAAATAAACAAGACAAATTTTTATTATTCATAGACAAAAGTACAGCTTATAATTTACTACCATTTGTACAAGAGACATTCAACAAAGAAGGTGTCGTGAGCAAAATTCATTGTACAGCTACAGACCAAAGCTAACACACTAGCTTTTTAAATTAACTCTAAATTCTAAAATAGATCAAAAACTATTTTAGACTTAGCTCATTGTTACCACAGTCAAGTTATTTTCTTTTAATGCTCAGGCGATAACATCCTGTCAAGAATCAAACCTGCGACTGTACTTTGTCGGGATGTCTAATCATAGACAGCTGTTCCTTTCAGTAAATACAGTACTATTCATGAGATATGTTCAAATCAGTTCAAATTATAGATACATATCAATGTGGATTAACTAACAAACTAGATGATTAAAGCACATGACACGTTTCACAGCAATTTTCAGGTTCCTGAAGTGCAGTTGAAACAAAATAAATTGTACATATTATCTCTAACAAATAGCTCGTTACGCATTTCCTTACTAACATTCAAGCAATAAACAGCCGACCTGATTAACCCGTAAAATACTAGGTCAAGCCTATGTTGGTGTCCTAACAGCCACCTTCATTAAGTATTGAGTTCCACTAAAAACTCAACTCAATTACTGGGGCTGCAACTCGACTCCTCTCCTACTTTAGAGGTCAAACAGTTTGCTTGAGGAAAATTTTGCAGTAACTCAAACACCAGCCAATTGAGCCAACAGATGAAAATACTGGTATGGCTCAAACCATGGTAAGCCTAGCACTGAAATTCTTAATGGAACACTACAGCAGCAACCAATAACTAAACAACCTTTCCTTACAGGTTACATGTTGCAACAAAACAGTTTGCTTTCTTTAACGTAGCTTACTACAAGTTTATGGTATGTTCTTATATAGATACAGCTGCAAAATCACAGGCTCTTCATTTTAAACAGTTCCCACAAATACTGCTTAGGGGCCGTCCACTAAGGATGTCTACAGAAGGGGAGACATGGGGAGGGGTATTCCCAATGCAGATTTAAATTTGGTACATAGTTATTTCAGTAGTCAGTGCCTTAAGCACCAACTTCAGTCAGATGGTTGAGTCTGTACTGCATTGAATCTAATCAGAATCCCTCTGCAGGATGTGGAAGTATCAAAATACCACTCCCAGAAGCAAAGTTAGCCCCGCAGGATGGCCTGACCTAGGCCCTAGTGTTCTGTTGGGGTGTCGATGTAAACAAAGGTGTGGAAGAAGGTAACGCCAAATGCAGACAAGATGAGGGAGCACTCCAACGTAGGTAATTTTTTGTGGACATCCCTTACTAGCCTGTCCCCCAACACCCCTTCTTCCCCTTATCTCTCTCTCCTCTCCAACCCCAAATACCACCCCCCGTAGCTGCCACGCTGTCTCTCCGTCTGACTTTTGGATCTTGACCTGGAACCGAACATTTCTGCATATCGATTTTGTTTTGACTGAGCAGCTGTAAATAAGCCAGTCCCCACAGCGCGGCTTTCGTTGGGCGCTGTAGAAATCTCGGAATTACGATTACGATTATTAGAGGACCTCTCATGCTAAACTTCAAGCTCTATTTTCTTTTAACGTCACCTCATTCTGAACATTTTTATATCATTATGCAGATAGGTTATCGGCATTATGGCTCTGGTGGAATTTATACAGCATGGCAGGGACTAAGCTTACGAAGACATACAGTGGGGCTGCTGGGCAGAAAGGAGTTCGTTCAAAGCCAGTATAATCACCATGGCTGCAGAAAAACATCTACATACTCATCTCTCTGAAATTCTTAGTGTTTCTGCCAAGTGACTTAAAGAGCACTGCTGAGCAGTTTCCTTGAAGTTGTGCTATATAAATACATACTTATAATACATTTCCATACATTTCTGCTATGAACACATTTTGACAGTCTGCAAAGAATTCTATATTACAAACTCGTAAATCAAAATACACCAAAAATGAGATCAGAAATCAATGGGAAACCTCTGATAGTTTATCACAGAGATTCTCATTTCCAAAAGAAGCACGTTCAATGTTTTAAAACTTCCTTCCATCATAAATTTCCATAGCAGCCAGCAAAGGGCGAATTCTACTCAGGCCCAAAAGTCATTTGGCCTGGGCCTCCCTTCTTCAAGTACCTCCTGAACTTCTTGTGCTTGGAGCTTTCGGCCAATTCCTCACGCTGTTCCTCCTCCTTCTTCGCTTTCCATCTCTGCAAAACACGAATTATATTCTTGCCAGAAACCAAATGTTAAAGCACAAACTGAAGTAGTCTACTTGAGTGTAACACAGTTAGCCGGTATGACAGCTTATCACTAAAGTTGGTATCCTTTCAGTTTTGCAAAACACGAATCTGAGAATCTGTTACTGAGCCAGGTAACCCGAGAGAGTTTGACTGTTGGATCGGGGTGGTTGTTTATCCACCAGAAAAATCCAACACAAAACCCTGTAAACTACTGCTGAGTGAGAATAAAAAATATGCCTTTACTCACCCATACCTTACAGTATCTTAATTTGCCTCTAATAAGCCATGCTGTCAAATACATTGCCATTCATTCTGAAACAGCCGGGTACAAGACCCCAATTTCTGTATACATAAAAAGGAAGTGCTTTCAGATGATCATAGATACAAAATGTCTGGTAATAAAACATAGTAACTACAATATGGTCTGTAACATACTGACTGTGCTTAATAATACTAGTATAATGTATGTGTGAATGTATCAAGACGCTTGATATAGCACATTTTAAGTTCCTCTCAAAATGGCTACATTAGCACTGCATTAGCTTTCAAATCAGATATCTACCTAAAAGCCCTACCAGATTCAAGCAGAAAGTTTTATTCATAGCTTACATCAAATTTCTCTTTCACCCATAATCCTTCTTTGATGAATTCATCTCTTTCTCGGTCTTCGAGAGCCTTTTAAAAAGAAAATTTAGACTAAAAGTTTACTCTTAAATTAGAATTAGCATACTACCAACTGAATACACCAGATTAAGTGTGCAAGAAAAATTTCTTAAAACATGGAATCTAGCCAAATATAATAACAAATATAATAAAATCACAGAAGATTAGCACAAACTCCCGGATGAAGTGTACAGATTGAAGGACACCATATGGATTGAATGAACAGAGCCGAAAAATATACAAGAAGAATTTCATACATTTGTTGCCTCAAATGGAAATTCATTCCACAAACATTGGTATGAAAATTTTAACAGCATTTATAAAGTATTCCTTAATAACCTTCTGCCAGTAAATGTTAACAAAGATAGAAAAGGGACATAAAATTGTTTTGACATTCGTAAGTGGAAATTCATTCCAAAAAGGTTGGTGTGTGTCAAGTTACTTTAAATGACACGGTGTCATAACGAAGAACGAAGGCGATTATCATCACCCTCCTTGTTTATCTAGGCTTGGGACTGGCACCATCTGAAAATGGCAGTGGCATAGTTAAGTTTGGTGGGGAAGGTTAACAGCATTTGTAAGCACCCGTTAAACCTTGCTATTAATAAATGCTAACAGAACTTGTATCAAACCATAAGTGATGTATCAGTATCACATCAGCATCGTTACATAGCCTTACGTTGATTCATTTTAAGATATTTTCAACATTTAATTATGAAAAACACCACGGATGAAATCCACGAGAGATGTAGTCAGTGGCATTTACCTCCCACTGTAACTGACTGATTCTGAGGTATCGTCTTATAAGGTACAGCTTGTCCGCTTCTGAGTATTCGCGCCGACATATGCCATAATTCCAAATCCAGGTCAAATTCCATATTACGTATCGTGTAATGTAATATGGACTGAAGATCAACTGAAGCCATAAGATATCCAGGATACTAGGCTTACGGTACCCGCCTCTGTTGTGGCAAACCAGAATCAAAACAGCAAGTAAAGCACTCAGAATTTTATAAGGCACTACTTCAAGGGAACTTCCAACCAAACAACAAACAACATGGTAAGATAGGGAAAGGTAATTGAAAGTAATGACAAGTAATTGTTCATTCACTGCACGTCTTCCTAAATAATAACAACTGAATAGAAAACTCCAAATGCAGCATCAAAGCAGTGCGGTCCATGGACTTCTTAGCATGGTCAATTCTGGATGGGAATCAATCGGTTGGGATTTGCTTGCATGCGGCAGCCCGCCAGTGGTAACTTTTCTAGTTATCTGAGCACTGTTTGCTTACTAATGAACTGATTGTTCTAAATGGACTTTTAACACCATTTAGGCTAGTGTGGGCAGCACCTTGAGAAGTGCGTAAAATGCGCTATCATATATTGTCTAGATGACTAAATAACTAACTACAGCAATAGAAGAAATTCAAGCAAATCTGACCTGATATCCACTTTTTCTGCTAAAATGGTTTTCAGAATATTTTCTTCTTCCTCCTTCAATTCTTCCTATTCAATGAAAGCATAGAACAACCACTTTTAGCAAGGTTAACAAGAACAACTCAAGAAACTGAAGAACTATTCTGGTCTGAATGGTACTATTGAATTTCCTCTGCATGGAATTCGTGTGTCAGTAATGCCTGCTTGGAACATCAGGTGTGCGTGCATGCATGAATGAGCCAGTGATTAAAAAATGTAAGTACATAAATACAAAATCATGATTAAGCAAATATGAGCAGCAGACTGTTAAGTATGACTGCAATGTGAAATGATAACTAGAGTGAACCAGAGGAACAGATAGCTAGCCTTCGTTTTCGTTCGGTCTTTTTTTTTGTCGGTGTCGAAAAGCCCTTCTCTCTTAGCGATCTCTTTCGCCTGCATCCGATACTTTGGAACAGTCACCAGGTAATTCAGCGCCGTTCTGTAATTGTTCCAGGCACCAAGGTACTAAAACAAGATGACAAATCTGATTGCTCCAATTGCAAATGACATTGTAAATTCACAAATTCAAGTATACATGTACCGTGTGTGTATGTATGTAAGTACGTATGTATGAACTATCTATCTATCCATATATTAGAGCTGTTGTTTAGCACCTTTTCAGGACCTCTCAAAAGCACTGTATGGCTGTCTATGGGAATCTTAACATAAGAAGACATTGAAAATTTTGGTGCATTGCGCAGTAGGCAGTTAGTCACCAAAACTTGTAAAACACAAGGATGAGTTGCTCAATGGTCGACTGCACGTTTGGACTTTATATAAAATATTTGATTAGTAGGTTAAATTAAATCGTCATGCTCACTGATCACTGCACAGTGCACAATGCTGAACATTACACCGGCTTTGCTCAGTTTTCAAGCTGGAGTTCCCAACCCAACAGTGGCCATCAGATAACATTACAGGAAACTGCAAATACCCCAAAAACATATCAGTACTCAAAGTCCCACCATAATGATAAGAGAACACTCACAAAAACACACACACACAGGCAAATCCCCTCTCACACACACACACAAACAAACACAACCATTAAGCCAAAAAGGTACTACAGAAACAGATGTGTAGAATCGCAGGTCTGTAGTTCTGCTGCATTTAAGAATGCCTCACCTGCACCACAGAGATGATTGTTATAGTCACTACAATGACAACTCTGACATCGACTTTTGGTGCTACACGATGCCTGTAGTATCTGTAGTAATGTGAATAGTATTCCTCTGCAAAAGTAAAACATAGCAACTTTATACTGAACTGCGAGGGAGAGACCTGGCTACCCAACATCATATGCCAAGGCTAAGAAAATTAAGTCGCTAACAGTTCAAATCCACAAATGCCTCCTGGGGTTACCTCTAAGGACTGTTCTTTTCTTCTCCTTCTTCTTCTTACATGGAAAACAATAACTAACACATGTAACATTTTCATTAGGGAACTGTCCTGAGAATGCTTATCATGTCAAATAAAAAACAGAATTTAAATGAATTACCTGGATGGTCCAACATGTAATCGTAATCCTTTCGACTTTCTTCATCTTTAAGTGTCTAAAAAATGATCGCCACAAAATTTAATGCAGTTAGACAAGTGATATAATAACTTGTCATACATTAAATTAATAATAATTTTTAGAACTGCTAATTTTTTGGCAGGAAAGAAATTATTTAACTCAAGCAAAAGTGCAAGAAGGAAACCAAGTTCTTAAGCAAAGAGCAAAGCAGACATCAAAGCGAGGAGGCAAGTAAGCATTCAAATCCAAGTGTCCTAACAGAAAAAAGTTTGAAGGCAAACAACTACAAACATAAAGAAAGTACAGAAAGCAGCAGGGCAAACAGAATATCTAAATCAAAAAGAAGGCCCTGATTTACTTTTTTTATAAAAATAAATTTTGTACTGCAAAATTAAACTTAGGCCTTACACAACATCTGCCAATTCCACAATTACTGCTAAGATGAAATGCAGCATCAGGCTAACACAGTTTTTTTCATAACAGTAATTGCAGGTGAACATTTATGCATCAACTCTTCAAGAAAACACCTCAGAGGTGTTCCTGACCTGACAACCCAAGTCCACGACCAAGAAGAAATGGTCTCCAACCACTGGCGACTTTTCATTTAAGTCAGAGGACTGAGCGATTTGATTCAACAATCATACCTCGTAAGCAGTTGCAATCTTTCTGAACATTACTGCTGCATCTTCCTTTTCCTTCTAAAAGAAAAAATTATCCAGACAATTTAAAAACTCAATGCACAAACAGTATGGGTTTGAGACAGTTACTCCCTGAGATGGTTACTGTGTAGGGATCTTGAGCAAGTCCTTCACTCACAATTGTTCAGCACCATCGATTGAGGCTTAGTCATCAGATAGTGGCGCTTAATAAATGCAGAAATAATACTAATAATTTGATATAATTAATTACATATGAAATCAAATGCACTGCAATTAAATCAGAAGTAAAGCAATCAATTCACTACTACAAATTACCTCCACTAAATCTTGAACTGAAATCATCAGCAAATTAAGCACTCCAGCAGCATTTGCAAAATCTAATCTAATCTCAAAACTTCTGTAGCACCATTATAAAAAGACACAAGGTGTGACAATGCATATCTATAATTCAGTAACAATCCAGGAGATAAACACCAAAATTTTTACTAAGAACTCAAAAGTTATTTCTCATTTTACGTACATACAAAGATGTTCATGACTGTAAATAAGGAAAGTTCAAACATTTTCTGACCTATGTTAGGAAGCTGTATAAGAAATCTTTGTTACATGCTTTGGTGAGGTACTTAACGTATTAAGTGTTTTGATACTTTTGATACTTACATACAAGCATGAATACATACATACATAAAAACATACCTACAAGCAAACACGTTTATACTGCATATATATATATATATATATACATAGGTATACATGCACATATAAATACAACAGATCTGATACATACCTGACCCTTGTGCATGTCGGGATGCCATTTCTTAGCAAGCTGTCGATAAGCTTTGCTCAAATCTCCCTAAAGTTAGAGCAAATTTAATTTGAAACAAATTCCGTTATGTTGTCATAACTCTGGCTACATTGTTGAATACACTGTGGTGAAATAATGCCGTGAGGCAAGTACACAACTGATTCACCCACTGATCATGTACACAGCAACTAACTAACTGGTGATTTTATAGGTTTGGTAAGATGGGTCATGTTACACGTTCACTGAGGTTAAATAAGTCATTTCCTAGTGATGTTACGCAGCATTTCTCACTAACATGAATTTGCTTTCCTAACCAAAGTGCCAATGGAACATTTAACTGCGATCCTTAATCCATCTGTGACAAAGAAGAACATCCAATCACTTGTCATCTCATTCTGTTACACCTTCCTTGGTCTCCTTGTTCTCTTTTCCTCTAACCTACAATTCTTCACTCAGCTGATGGAAACATGGCGTGTTAACAAATGTCTTACTTATTTAACATAATCTCTTCAAAGCATGCTTGAACTGTTTCCTCCTGGACCTCTTTTCTACATTTTCTCATATCTGGACCTTCAGCAGCGCATTCCTTCGAACTTCCTTCTTGTGGATTTCCTTCTCTCAGGGAACTAAGCAAAAAGTAGCTTGCCACTTGGTATGCTCTGTAAGTTGTCACTTTCACTACATTACTACTCTGTTAAGATTCTCTTGAAGGGGTGCTATATAAGTTTGAAATTACAATTAAAACTGGTTATATTATAATTTATAAATCAGAATATGATCAGATCAGTTAAACATTGCAACCATGTACCTTCCTATTTAACACAAAGTTCTTCCTGGTTATCTCTCTCTGTACATTTTTCCTTCAAAACATCTCCTTCCCTTGTTCATTACATCATAAAAGTAATCAAGTCCAGTGTAGCTGATGCAATGATTAAACAAAGGCAGTGCTCAGACAGATAAAAACTGTTCAGTTATGGATGGACGATAGTCTTGAAGTTTTATTAACAAATGCCAACTAACCTTTGACGAGTCACGCGTGATGCCAAGTACTAAAATAAACCAATGACAACAACCTCTCAGCATGTTGGATGTATGCATGTATGAATTTGGCTATTTATATAGCACCTTTTTAAGAACCTCGCAAAGATGCTAAACAAGGCTATCCAAGAGATCTTACAAGTGCGGTTACATATAACGTGTTCATTCCTTTTATGCAGAGATGTACAGTAAGTCTGTCAGCAACTTTGCCACTGTCTAGTCAAACAAATGATCGACTACAAATGGGGCAAGGAGATGCACCTGTTTCACAAGGGAAGGGGCAAAGAAATGGCAGCATTGCTATAGCAGCCTGATGATCACTAATTACTGTGTCAAGTGCATTTCAGATGATCTGCAATTACCTAAATATTCGTGGGGTAAGAATAAGTTAGGGGTATGAGTTCTGTGTCCCCTTCATGTAGGCTCCACATTGAATACACTATAGCATATTTAGTGCAAGTGACGAACAAAGTGTGAGCATATTTAAGCCCCTCAGAGCATATTATCATAGTACATTTGGTTCAAAATCACATGAGGAACTCACCCACACTAGTACTTGGCATCACAATTTTACATTTTACCCACAGGCTGAAAGAAACAGCTTTCCAGGAAGGAACACATGAGAAAGGAATAGCATCAGACATTGAATAAGTATGAAGTGAGCATGAATGGTAACAAGGAAGTTGGCATGGTGATTGAACACCTAACACAAACTGTGTGAAACCTTAGTTGCCATCATTTGTGGAGCAAAGTAGCTGATTGGCTGTGGAGCACAGTAACCAATTGGTTACAGCACTCAGCTTGTAACGCGGAGAGTACGGGTTCAAGCCTCCCCATGATGCATATTGTGTAAGGACCCTGATTAAGTCCTTTGCTCACAATTACTTCAAGCCTCAGATTCAGATTTACTAACCCTCTGTCCATAATAATTGCAATAATAATAACATAATAATCTCAAATGTCAGTAAATAACTGGATTGAACAACAGAAGCAAAAAAACTATTGACTAAATTGTAATAATAACTGTCCTTAAAAGAGGTGAAAGTCATCAATGACTTGGTGCTTTGGTAATCTCTCATTTTGAACACCAATTTCTTTGGCAATATGGCATCCACAGATTGCACAAGAAATACAACACCACACATATTGGCAGCAACTTTTTTATAAGTAAGCAATTGGTAAGTAACCGAGTAATACATGAGTTGTTTCAATTAACCTTTATTATTAAGAAAGGTATCAAACCATTATACAAGAAAGTCTCAGAAAATGTTGTCACGAGGAAAGGCGCCGTGCCATACAACACAACATCATGCGGATGTTTTTATGGGGCTGCACATGTCGTTGTAGGAACCTATTAATTACTCGTTACCTATTTATTTGCTGCTGAGCGTGTCGCGCTCTGTTTTCTCTCGCAAGCTGTGAGCGTCATATTACCGACCAAATTTTTGTTCAAAAAGTATTATTTAAAAGTGTTACTTTGACTCCAGTAAAAGTAAAAACATGATGAGTACTGTCCCTTTTACTTAAGTACTTTGGACCGGTATTTGAACAACACCGGACACAATAAGACCCCTGTCTCTGGAGAGCTTATGGTTGCACTGGCTTCCACGTGTACTGCCACGACTTGCAAACTTAGCTCAAACTTTCCAGCAGCACTTCGAACCAGTTTATTTTATTTAAGAAGTTCCGCAGAGGAAAATCCGTTATTCTTACCGTCATAGCAGTTATCTTCACCACAGTAGAGGCCCTCTATCATTCCATCACAACTGCATTTTTGAGTAAAACTTGCGAATAACAAAAATAAAGTAACCAACTTCCAATCGGCCATCTTGATTTTAGCAGCCGCATCTGACCTACGATCGGCTGAGTTTCAACGGCTGTTAATAGCTGCAAACAAGCCCAGCTGCCAAGATATTGATCGTAATCCCGAGATTTCTACAGGGCCCTACGAAAGCCACGTCACGGAGACCAGCTTATTCACAGGCGCTCAGTCAAAACAAAATCGATGGGCAAAAAGGATTCGGTTCCAGGTCAAGATAAAAAAGTCAGGCAGAGAAACAGCATCGTAATTTCGTAATCGTAATTCCGAGATTTCTACAGCGTCCGACGAAAGCCGCGCCGCAGGGACCAGCTTATTCACAGGCGCATGTTATGTTATCGTAAACTTATCCTTTACTCCTCATTTATTTAGCACCAAATTTAAAGTAATGAGAAACAGCTTAATATTCGAAAGCCCAGTTAAATTAGTTAAAAACAATATTACGGGGAAAATTGGACCTCATCTACTTGATCGCAAGTTTAAAAGAACTTGTAGGCTATTCACTGGCATCAAAACTAACAACTGTAAAAATATCGAAACTAAAGAAAGTTTCATGATTTAATTGATATACCAAGAAAACAGATTAGGTGCCCTAGAATAAAAACTTAAGACTGAAGAATACCACGTTACATATCATAATAACAAATGACAAATATGGGTTTTGTTCTGGGATTAACCGGGCTTTAGTCTCACCTTGAGCTGACTGAAACGGGGGGAAATTGACAACACGAGACATTAGCCTGTTTGTTTTGGATTTATAGATTATCGATGGGTGTAAAGAAGCGCAAAGATGTGGCTCCTGCTGCCATCATACTGACAGGAAAGTCAAAGCAGTTGCTGACAGGTTCGTCAAGCTGACATTATACGCCCGATATGATGGATCGCACTACGTTTGAGCGATAATGCAATGATTGAAAGGATGGATGGATGGATGGGTATTTGCTGTTCGTTCTCATAAAACTGGATGGCTATTTAACGGCTGGAGGACGTGAAATTATTGTATTATTGTTGGTGTTGTTGGAATCAATAAAAAAAGTGTTGTATCATCATTTTCATCAGTCCGCATTCACTTGGTGCAGCTGTATGCTAACTGTATAGATCAACGCGTAGTTGCTTAAATTTAGGCTCATCTTGCGCTAAGTGATGACTGTTGGTCAGCTGTAGGAGGGGGTTCCGATCATCATGTATACATCGGAAAATACTCTTCTAACCACAGGCACTACAAATCTAATGATATGCCCAACCCAAGCCCGATATCGAGGGAGGTTGGATTCGCTGCGAGAGTTAATAATAGACACCATGTTCAGAGTTCTTGGACCATGTAGCTATAAAGAAGAGGAGCTTAGACAGGCAACGAGGCTCACAACACACGAATCCCAGTGCCAAGCAGTCCCTTACGGATGGTAGAAGACGCTGTGTCTAGACATACCTCAGGCATGCAATGTATATGATGGAGTAATTCGATGACATATGATGGCATTTGTAACAGCTTTTGGGTGTTTGAATAAGGGCTGATATACTGGTTTTGTGGGAAGTAAAGGGATTTTATTATGAGACACTGGCTACATTAGTATGCAGGCCCAAAATAACCAGTGTATAATGAAACCACCTTTAATTTAGAATCTGAATATGAAATTCTGATATGAATAAATGCTCTGATTGGACAGACTTAGTTTCATCCACTTTGTCAGTTCTTACTCTAATAAATGTTATTTGACACTTGTTTTAAGTGAAGATGAAACTATGATTTTAGATAGTAGGGCATATGCTAGCTGACAAATTGAATAAGCATAAAAAGCTAGAAGAAGATGAAAGGTATAGAGGAGTTGTTTTGCTATGGGTATATGCGTGTTTTGTTTGATCCAGAGTTGTCTAAAGATGATCTGCTGTGGAGTTTTGTTCAGTCACCTGATCTTCCGTCGCAGTTGGCTGCCCTCAAATCGGTATGCAACACTTGATACCTATTGGTGATTTCACCAAAGCTTTGTTCTTATTTGTGGGAAACGTATTGACCTTGCTTCATCAGTGCTTCTTCTTCTATCGTATGCAGCTAATATGGAACATGATTAGGATTTATTGTAGAATTCGCTCCGATGGTTGGATCATTAGCCTTCCCGGCCTTAGCTGGGTACTGACAAGGAGTGCAACAAGAACATTGGTCCATTGCTCCTCATCAATGCATCTGTGGTGACCTGAGTTCAAATCTGCAAAAGAAGAAGCCGTAGGAGCCTGATGAAATTGGAATAGGCTCATGTGGCATCTTTGTATCCTCTGGAGGCCCAAAAGTGTATCCAGAGCTGCATCTTTGTGGCTTCTTAGCAATCACAAGGGAGTATCTTCTAGAAGGGGTCCAAAAACACAGACTACATGAAGTTTAAGTCATATGCTATCTATTGAATATCTTATGGGCAATTACACCTGTTTGTCATGCCATGTTTTCATGTCTGTACTTTAGATGATATTGTATTCTCTTTGTCTTTAGGTGACAGCGGGTCTTCGTAAAGATGATCAAACAGAGCAGTCAAAGAAGAAGATTGAACTTCTGCTTGATGCTTACTGGAATTTACCTGTGAAGAGTCAGCTGACAAAAGCTCTCACTGGGTGGGCCTGGCATTAACTAAATGTAAAAGTAAATGTTCCAGCTGTTGCCTTGCTTTTGTTTAAATTGTTTTTGCTTCAGCTGAATGACCTTTCAACTCTAGAACCGGTCCTTGCACAGTTTCTGTGATCACCCTTCTCATATATCTGATTGTTATACAGTGGTCCTTGGCTATTTTAAATTGAGCATGGCTGTTTCTCATTCTAGATCACTTGTGACGCTGGCAGCTTCCTGGCCGGAACTGATTTTTGGAAAGCTCCGAGAGTCGGTGATCCAGACTTGTACAGTTGACTTGGTTCGGAGCTGCAATGACGTTAGAGATGTACTTCTCAGAATCTCCTTGGTGTTTGATTATTTTAAGTTTGGTAAGAAAATGTCTGGCGATCTGCAATTGGCATCATAGAAATTCTGCAAGCTATATTGTACAATTTCAGTGTACTTGCTTCTCTGCTGTAAAACCTAGTGTAAATTTAAAACCTAGCGTAAATTGTACTGTAAATTTTCAGGTGTAGCAGAAAATGTAAAATGTTCAGGTATAGCTCTTACTTGTGCGCTTGTTTCAAACTTCAGCATTTAGATAATAATAAAGTCATGGTCTTTAGCTCACTCTTTGCCCTTATTTGTTTTCAAAACTTGGGGTGTAAAATCAGGTTCGTATGCTGTGCTTAACAACATAAAGTTAACAACAATATTTTGAATCCTATTGTATAACATTTACCCACCATAGCATGACTCTGATTTCTCTGACTTGTCAGTTTTTGACCAGGCTTCTCTAAGAGATTATGATTTTGACTGCAAGTTCTATTTAAGCGACCATCGATTAGTGCTTTGTGCATTATGATAACAGTGCTAAGGAAGTCATTAGATTAGATTAAATTAGATAGAATTTGTGCTTTGAATTTAAAAACATATGGTGTGACTGCTCAGCTATCACGTTACTTTGAAAAATCTTTGTGCATGGCACAAACTTTTTAACCTTTCGTTTTGTTATGTTTTAGATGAGATTCTTGATTGCAGCTCATGTGGTACGTAAGCTTATATTCTTTTGTAGTTTTGATGCATGAGGAGCAGACCTTATTTACGTGGGTGCTACCAGGAAATAGGGCAATACTTATCTGGTTACTGGATTTTATGTGAATATGAAAAATTTCTCCTGTAAACAATACTTACAGCATTAACCATTTGAAAATAATTTAGTAAACAGTTTTTAAGGTGTGGTGAACAAAATCATGGTAATGTCTCTTTCCTGGTTTGATTTCATTGCCTTTGGTTCATTGATACATTTTTATGTTTAAAAACGTATTTAGGCTCAACAGCTTTTTCACTTTCATTTTAGCGGACAACGTATGGTAATACAAATTCAGGAAAACTTTCAAATTAAAACTTTTCAATTACTTTTCAGTGTTCTGCTTCCTCTCACGATGTTTACAGCATTCTGTTAGCGGAATCAGGTAGGCCATTTGTGTCAGTTGGTCGGCTGATTTTTGAGTCTTTAGTTTCAGTGTTGGTTTGTACTGTTAATTTTTTCCTGTCTGTGGTGTGATAGTCTAGTAGCTATGGCTGTATGCTCTTTAAGAGACTAATCTTCCTCCATTTGGTTTGTGTAAATAGTAACCGTAAAGAAATGTGATCTATAAGTGCAGTATGTTGAAATCTGTTGTTGGCTTTTGATATTATTAGCAGCAGGCAGAGTAGAAATATTTAAATTAGTTGTGCAAATAGACAAAGAGTATGGCACAAAACAGCAATGTTTAGGACAAAAGAGGATATAGTCTTTACAGTGTTATTGTTTGGAGATTATAATATCCTCCACCAAATGTCATATGCTACATGAATTTCTGATACACAGAAGACTTGTTATAGCACAGTTAGGAACATGGACAAGGTAATTGATGTGACTCCCAAAGACAGCATTATAAAGAGATTCTAGTGTAGTCGGCATCATAATTAATTACATTTGTTGCAGAAAATTAATTTGGATAAAGTGTTTTGTGCCTCTTGTTTTAGTTTTAAAAATGTATGCTTTGTGGTGCTGAGTTTTAATACTTTTGCTTTATTAATTTTGTTTTCATTGATGTATCAAGGCTGTTTCAGAGCCCTACAGATAGAAATACAGCCATGGCAGACATCCTTCTTTTGGTGCAGTTGCTCAATAAGCTGATTCAGAAGTCCATATCTCAAAACGTAGGATCTTTTTTGGAAGATGGCAGAAGCAACCAACTTCTGTCTGCTCTTCTGTCTGTTACAAACAACATCTATGCTGTTCTTTTGAATGGTAATCTCTATGCTATTTTATGCTATATTTTCATTCATAATATCTTTAAAAGCTTTTTGCTAGTTTCTGTTATAATGATGTATGTTGATCTAAGTTGCAGTGTACGGTACTTAGAGCAACTGGGTGGGTTGACCTTTTAGAATACAGATCATCCTGTCTAGATTTCTCACCCTTTAACTCCTTGTTATATGAATGCTGATGTAAGTATTGTGTTGATTATAGCTTTGGTGTTCAGTAAGAGCTTTTTGAATAAATTTTGTAGTTGAAATTGTCATAATAAGGTTCTTGAATTGTCATTGGCATCGTAAATAAGTAACTAAGTAACTGAAAAGGTCTTATGCGAAACGTTATGGTACATGACTAATTAACCTTATTAATAAAATTTTACAATTTAAAATTTAAACGTAAAATAATATGCACAGTTTTCAAAATACATTAGCATGTAGTTTTTTCATTCATTCTGATTTTGTTTAGACAGTTTCGTGGTGGACTGCCACACGGCTGCTGGCATGTATTTTCCATTGTTGATCAGGTGGTTTGCTCGAGACCATTTACTGGCTGAGGTAAAAGTTCTCTGTTTTAATTCCAGCCCTGCCATCTGAGCAATTTAAATTTTGGCCACATTTAGAAATATATCAGCTTACTTTAAAAAATGTTTAGTGGTGTATGTTTAGTGGTGTTGTTAGTAAACTTATTGAACGTTGATGTCTATGATACCAAGGGAACCTTAAATTTAAAATTTAACCTCCATATAAGACATTTTGTTTCTTAGATACATGTAGCTTAATAGCTTGACTGAAACTTTTGTATGAATGCTGGTTATTGCTATTTAATGGCCAGATTTATCAACATTTGGTCAATGATTTGTTTTTCTGCAAAACAAATCCGATGTGCTAGATCTATCTAGCTGGAAATATTAGCCGTATTAATTCTGTGGTCAGAAAATAGCCCCTGAATGGAATGGCATTGAAATGCTATGTCCAAATGAACAGGCACTAAACAAGTAACGGGTTTCGTGGTAGTTATCAGAAACACTGGTGAAATGGAAATCCAAGTAAAAATTTCCAGTGAACTTCATGAAGACGAGTGTGTAATATGACCTGGGCCTCCTTCTTTTGCAGACAACCAAATATCTGATTGGCATGGATTTGGAGAGAGACGCTGATCTCACTTCTAGTGACTTTTTAGTTAAGTGTTTTGAAGAAAAGAATTTGTCTGCCCTTCCCACTGAGTCCAGGATCTGTTTACTTAACGGGATTTTGGCAGTTTTCGATGTGCCCGATTTGATTGCTGATGAAGAGGAAGAGGAATCCTTTCTTGTTGATTGCCTTGGAAGACAACTGCTGCACCTTATGCCAAGGTAAGCACGATTGTATGTGCCTGAAGGTTTTGGTAACAACACATTTGTATGTATCAGAAAATTTATAGAGTGACTTTTAAGTACTGTACCTCTCAAAATTGCTGGAAATGGCTGTCTAACAGTTTGATAAGGTGCGTCTTAAGGTTAGCCGAAATGTTTCTTGTGCAGCAGCCAGAACAGTTTGGATTTCCAGTGGAAATATGATGGATTTTTGTTTTGTATTATGGATGTCTAAACTGGAAAGAGTCTGTGCTTTCATCAGAAGTTATGGTGCTTTTAGGGTTGATATAGTAGGTCCAGTGATTATGTCATAGTTTAATAATGAGGCATTAATAATGCTAAGTATGTAATAAAACTTGTTCAAAGTCCATACGCAATGATTGTCTCAGTTGAGGCTTGACCTTGCTCATTAGCACTCTGTTCAGTGGACCATCAGCAGAGTGAAATACTTTTGGATGATATGCCCACAAAAGAACTGTTTAGTTTAGCAAAATGGTCAATTTGGAAGTACAATCTGGGTCGTGTTCTATTGACTGCAAGTTCGCATCTGCAGAGTGGACTCCGTGTAATGATTTGGACAGGGCATGCACATTTGTCTCGCCCCTCAGATTCGGGTTTACCGTGATAATAAATGAAAAAATAAATTATGTCACGTAATATTTTGTAATTGGCTGTGTCTTATTTTGTTTGGGGTTTATAATTTAGAGTCGCAGAGAAGAATGCTAAGCTCGTTTACTCAAGAACGCTTGTTCTTCTTGCCACCAAAATTCGGTTAGTATGATGTCATGCTCTAAATTTGCTTTGTATCTTTTCTGTTTGGAGTTGTGGTGTAATTAATCTAAATTATGTTTACTATTTTTCTATTTTTTAACGTGATTTATAATGTGAAGGATTGTTCTGTTGTGAAACTGTTGCTTGTGCTTCAACTAGAAGACGCTTCACCTTAAGACCTTGCTTCTGAAGAGTTTCTGTAGAGTTGTGCAAAACAGTGTATGTGTGTATGCCGTGGTGGGTGTAAATACACTTATTTGCACCACAAAATGTTACTGGATCATCTGTGTAATGTATAAACAGATACGTTACATTTACTGTATTGTTCACACTGAAACATGAATAAAAAAAATAACAGGAATTCAGCTTCAGAACGCAAACGTGTTATGATGTAATGGTTCAGTTGTCAATTAACTGAACATAATGACAACAAATCATTGTCAGTTAATGAGTTATTTGACAGCTGCCTGATCTTGATTTGTGACTCAGATTAGTGGCTGAGTCCAGCAGTGCTTTCAGCAGTTCAGAGCATCTCAAAAGGCAGTTGCACGGCTCGGCCAGTCTTCCAGCGGATCTCTTGAGGTACTCGAGGCTTCACTGGGATGATCCCATTGATGTAAGCTCTAGTCAAATTCTTATAAGTACTTCACGATAATGGTAATACATGCTCTTGTCTAGGATTTATTTACAGACACAGTATTTCTGGAGAGAAGAGACTAGTGAATGAAATTAGTTAATCAATTAATGGTTTGTGTGTTTTAAGCTGAATCCTTAGCATTTCAATTTCCTATTATGAACACATAAATGGGTGAATACCCTTTACTACCTCACCTAGCCTTACCTTTGCCTATCTGGTTTTACCTTACTTTACCTTACCCTACCTGGTAACTGACCTTGGCAGTAATATGATTGTCTACTGTTTCAGGTTATACGCCATCAAGCTCGAGTCATCTTTGAGCAGGTTATTAGCTGCCATCTTGCGACAACAAAAGAAGGTAACATCGATGCAAACAGCGGACTAAACAGTTATAAAATACAGTGGTATAATGCATGTATCATGATGTATGTGTGTGTCACGACACTTAATATAGTGCCTTTTACCTCACAAATGCTCATGGCCATGTAACTGATCTAAACAAGTGCATTTTATGGTAGGCCAATTATGAACAGAGTTACATGAAGCAGTATGTAAACCCAATGGAAGACCGTTCCCAGAGGATTTATGAAGTTGGAAGGGTAATGGACATAACATTTGCAGTGATGAAAATTTTAAAACTTTATTTATTGCAGTTAGTATGCAAACCGGAATTTGAGATGTGAGATAAGTGTACATGAATGCCTTGTCCAGGGTCATTATATGGAGTCTACGCAGCAGCCAGGAACCCGTAATCATTGGATTACAGACCCAGTGCACTTCTGAAGAGACCACCATACAGCACCATGAAAAAGATTATGTGATTGATATTCTGAAAATAACAATTGGTTTTCTGCTTATGTGAAATATTTCAGATTCACGACAAAGTCCGTTCCTCTTGAACCTTATGAAGTCGTTAATGGAATTGGAGTGGTCCCTTAAATCGAAGTATGGCCCACTCAGTTGCTTAGCGAGCGCTGTTGGAGCTTCGGCTTTTCTGAGTCAGTGTGCCAACCTGCCCCAATTGCTGCTTGCTGCCGTACGGGATCAGACTATGGCCTGCCACGTATGTCGTTTAATTTTACTAACTCATTCTTTCATGCTTTCATATTATTCTAGCCTATTCTGTGCAGGACATCTGCACCTGAGTGGAAATCCTATATTGCTCCCCATTTCCCCCTCTTTTCCTCCTCTCCCCGCTACTAAATATACTCATTGGACCACCGATCGACTGTCAACCCCTAACTGTACTAAATGGACCAGGAACCATGGCTAGCCTTATATATATATCTGTCTATATATATATATATATATCTGTAGGTAATAATCATTTACAATTTTCCTATTATGTGTGCTTATGTGTGTGCTCACATTTTGGGACTAATTTTATGGTGGGCTGGAAGTAATTTTGGAAGCCCCATTTTGTGCATTCCTTTGTAGGTTGGTGAGTTTCTGGAGAAACTTTACGTCAGCCATTACTCCGAACTTGGTGTTAAACTGAATGCGGAAAAAGGAAACACTTCAGATGAGGAGAAGTTTAAGAAATGGTGTGAAACGTGGGTGGATGCAATCCTAGAATTTCTCATTCGAGGAAGTGAGTCTCAGAAGTCGAGCGTAATTGAGGTAAGAAACTTCACACCATAGTTTAGGAATTTTCGCTGTACACTGAAGCCTTTTTAAAGTGATTTGTTTCGGAGCCATGGCAAGCGTAATGAAGTCATTTATAACAATATCTTGTTATACAGCTGAACTATTATTGGAATCCTTATTCCCAGTCACATTAGGCCTACTGTATGTATGCATTCATGTTATGCAACGTTTTTGCCATTTTGTGAGTACATTGGTCATATATAAATAGTACTGGTTTGTATATGTGTATTGATGAAAAATGCTTTTTGACAGCCTAAATGAGAATGTGGGCTGGTGGATGCACCTTTCTCAGGTACTTAGGCGGCGCTGTATGACTGTCTAGTAACATCACATTGCATTGTATTGCAATACATTGCATTACATGACAGGACTTTTGTAAGGTACTTGAACAGTGCTATATTGAGTGTATAGATACATACATATGTACTAGCTTGCATGCGTGTATACATATAGTGAAAGTTAATTGTTGGACTGGCAGTGCTTTGATTGAATGTGGACTGTTATTAGTAATTGACTGTATTTGTTTTGTGATTGTTTTAATATATATTTGTTTTGTGATTGTTTTAATATATATTTGTTTTGTGATTGTTTTAATATATATTTGTTTTGTGATTGTTTTAATATATATTTGTTTTGTGATTGTTTTAATATATATTTGTTTTGTGATAGTACATTGTTCCGAATCTTCTGTTGCGTTGTCCTCGTTCGCTTTCATACATCTGCACTAAACTGTTGTCAGTTGACCGTGAGTTGCTTCGTTTTATTTTTGTCTATTTTATCTCTGTATCTTGTTGTCTGAATTTATCTGTCTATCTCTTTTATTCATTTTTTCAAAATTTCTTTGAGATTATTTTATCTAAGTGAGAATTGAGAAACATAAACATAGTATAAATCCTCTTTGTAGTGTTGAACAACTTAACGAATAAATTACTTAAGAATAAATATGTGTTACAGACAAGTTGATCTTAGTTAGTAAGAGGACTAAAAATTCTCCTGTAATGTAAAGTAATGGCCAGACAATTTCAAGCTTGTCAATGTTGTCACGTAGAATTAAACCTGGACACAGTTATGACAGGTCCCATTAGAATATTTTCTCCTGCCACCGTTAAAGGAGTTGTCATCATCTCCTTATCTTGGATTTTACGACTTTGCTTGAACTCATCCTGAGTTTTGTGGTGCCATTTATAAAGTGCCTTTGTTAGACAGGAGCTAAACAAATGCTCATCGTCTCCTTTCATCTCTTTATTGATACCAAGTCAAGGATTATGCATCTTATAAATGCTGTACAGCTAAACAGGATGCAAGGGGAACAACACCCAGAAGGGACAGAATCCTGTTTTAATTAGGGCCACCAGTAGCAAAGGAGGTAGCTATTAACACAGCTGTGTAATGAAGCTATACAGGTATACATTACTTAAACATGAAGCAATGTCAGGCAAAAATCAAAAAATGTTCAAGTTCAGCTAAGCTATGATTTCCTTAATATCTAACAAGGATAAAAACAAGTTCTGACTAATTATTCAATACACAAATAAGCTTATTGACATTAAATGACATCCAGAGTTTTATTGTAATGCTGTGGCTCTTTTGCTTGAAGCATTGGATGACGGCCGACTTGGAGCGCTCGTCACATGTCTGAAGTATGCAAAGTCTGGTGGAATTCTTGACACAGCACCTTATTCCAATGTTGAATTGGTTAAGGAATCTCTTTCTAAGGAGTCTTTGCTCAAACTGGCTTTATGCCACACCAATCAACAGGTAGAATTGTATTATAAATAACTGTATTATTAATAATGGTATTGTTATAATTGTGTCATTAGAAAAGCTGTTCCAAATAGTTGGACTGAATAGTGCTCTGAATAGTTTATTCGTATTTGGCCAAATAGTTTCTTGAACCTGAGTACAAATTGTAAATGTGCTATATAAATTTTAACTTATACTAATAATAAATGAGTTATATAAAATTTATGCTTCCATTTTAAACTTCTGGTTTGATACTTTTGAGTAAAGCGATCTGTTACTTCTTATATTTTTGTTAAATTGAACTTATGTAAGCTATAAAGCGATCTAAAAATATTGTATTTGGCCATGGATAAGCGAAGTCCAGTTGGGAGATAATTTAAGGTTATCTGGACAAAAATGTTAAAGCCACAGAGTGTGAAAGACTTGTTCAAAGTGCACACATCGTGACCTACTTGGAGACGGTTTGAATCCTGTGTGCTTGCCATTTCCAACTAGCCATAAGAAATGTTTTAAAGAGTACTTTATAATGTTAGACATTTAAAGCAACAGTTATTTTTATAACAGCTGAATACAAGATTTCCATGTTCTTGCAAGTTGTTATGCTTTTCCTTTGGATTAGATTCGCTTAGATGCCCTTGGACTGGTATGTGAGCATAACAAAACAACAGAAGTTGTGCGATCTTGTGACCTTGGCTTGATCCGATTCTTTCTTTCACTGAATCTTTCCAGTCAGGCACCTGCATTTCGTCAGTATCTGGTGGCAGTCTTGAAAAAGGTAACACTTCATGGCAGTAACTGATAGCTTATTGTCATTCATGCAGAAAATTCAATTGGTCTGTTTCTGCTAAACTGATTTACTGTCTTCTCTAACCGCTTTTTAGTAAATACCAGTTTGCTCCACAATTTTTTATCTGAGACAAAGGCATTATATTTTGGGCTGAAATTAAATCATAGAGGTTTGGTGAAATGATCATTTATCATTGTTCTAGATAAGCATTAGCACTTTGAAACATGGTCTTGGACTTTTTGGATCTTTCTAAAGATGTTGAAGCACTAGAGTAACAACTGCCGGGTGCTAGGGTGAATGGCCAACACTTGTTAGCTACTTCTTTGTTGACCTTTTACCCCAGTTGATCACCCAAAAAGGTGATGTTTGTTGTGTCAGAGAAATTGTGTGGCATGAAAGGATAAGCAAGTACTAGAAAAACATTTGCAAGAGAACAAAAGCTGTTTTTTTCAGCTTTTTTGGTTTTTATATTATCTAGCTCTTCATTCGTCTTCGTGACAGTGGCCAACTGCTTATGCGACAATATTCCAACACAAGAAATAAGACGGAAGATGCTAGTCAGTATGAAGAATCACTTCAGAGTTACAAAGTAAGATATTTACCTTTTTCAAATTGCTTATTCACCATAGTCTACTCCTCTGTCTTTTTGGACTGAACTTCTGGATATTGACCTGATTATGGCTTGGCTTTGGTGCACCATCAATTGATGCCTTGTGCATGAGACACTGGTGTGATAGAAGTTACTAATTACAATTGCAAATTACAGTTAGCTGTTTTAAACCACATACTGTCAATTTATGAATGTTACAATAGGTCCATTTTTGTTAAATTTGCAATTAACAAATATTTATTGCTGTCTTCAGGATTTCTTGAATTTCCTTTGTGACCTGTGCTTTGGTGCATTGCGTCCTGGTGCCTCTTTTCCTGTCCGCACTTCGGCTCTTGCAATACTTTCCATGCTATGCCACATCGTTGGAACAGATGATCGGAAAGGTAAGCTCAGGAACTGTCTTTCTGTTGATACCGGTTAGTTTAATATAACTGGGCATTTCTATAGCTCATTTTTGTAACCCTTTGAAGCACTGCATCAGAAAAGACTCAATTTTTTCTTTCGAGGGAATTGATTGATGACTGCTGTCTGTCCTTGAGGACTAATCTTTTCATCTTTTAAAACGTGCTGTAAATGGTGTATTCCTATTGACTTCATTGCTGTTTTTATTAGTTTTTTGCCCGAGGTGTACGTGATCCCTCGGGATCATTGTTCTGGAATAGGGAGTTGATCATTGTTCTGGAATAGGGAGTTGATCATTGTTCTGGAATAGGGAGTTGATCATTGTTCTGGAATAGGGAGTTGATCATTGTTCTGGAATAGGGAGTTGATCATTGTTCTGGAATAGGGAGTTGATCATTGTTCTGGAACAGGGAGTTGATCATTGTTCTGGAATAGGGAGTTGATCATTGTTCTGGAATAGGGAGTTGATCATTGTTCTGGAATAGGGAGTTGATCATTGTTCTGGAATAGGGAGTTGATCATTGTTCTGGAATAGGGAGTTGATCATTGTTCTGGAATAGGGAGTTGATCATTGTTCTGGAACAGGGAGTTGATCATTGTTCTGGAATAGGGAGTTGATCATTGTTCTGGAATAGGGAGTTGATCATTGTTCTGGAATAGGGAGTTGATCATTGTTCTGGAATAGGGAGTTGATCATTGTTCTGGAATAGCTAGTCTTTGTTGGTGTTTTGCTTGGTGGATGTGGTGCTTCAGAAAGCGATTACATCGAAGTGCTGCATGGCTATGATGATGATGATGATGAGTTTTCTGCCCAAAGGCAGGTCCATTGGCTTTATGCCACCCGGGGATGAGATGAGTGAGGTGGTTTCCCGTTACCTTCCTCACAGACAACTGTGGGTGAGCAACTTGTCCAAGGTCGCTACCCAGTGGCGTGAGGTAGATTCGAACCCGCGACCCTCCGGTTACGAGGCATCGAACATACCATTACACCACCATGTCACACTATAGATAAGCAATAATTTCTATTAATTGTTATTGTTGTAATTAGCAAAGATTCTGTTTTTCTGTTTTAATTGAAGATGAAAGCCTCGTGTTCCATTTTGTTGATGCTGTCACGAACGAGAGAGTGCTGGCTTTGGTGAATTGCTTCAGTGACACGTTTGAGCAGAACAAGACGGAGGCGTTTCGCATTCTCACTTCTCTTCCTAAAAGTTGTCTGCTGTTCTTGGTTTGTCATTTCTAAGAATAACTGGTAGACTTTATTGTTGCTACATATTTAGTAGTGCAAACTTCAATATCAAGAAAATCAATTTGCTGTTTCAGTTTTAATGTGTATATCGATGTACCGATATACATTATATCTGTGTGCCTTATTTGGTATATATCTACATACCCTATGTGGTATGTATCTATGTACCCCGTATGGTATGTATCTATGTACTCAGACCTACATGGTACAAAATTTAACCAAGGCTTTTCTTTTTTATACCATATGAATGTAATAATTGCTGTGGTGAATGGTATTTATTTTGGACCTCTGTGAACTACAACCCTCAAAGACGTGTGATTCTTTGGTGAGTAGACAAAACCAATTATGACACAACAAGAAAAACAACACCATGGCTGCTACTGCAATCAAGCAAAACAAAACAATTTGGAACATTTTGTCTTTTTATCTTATGAAAATTTGTCTGCTTGTATTTATTGTTGGCACTTTGCCAGTATGAACTAGAATGTTATGAGAAATATATAGACTTTAATGTTGCTACATTTTTAATATTAAGAAATATCTGAAATTCCTAAATTTTGTCTTTGCGATTCATATCGTGGACCATGTTTCTGGAAGTCTTTGCCTGGGAATCCAGACCATTTCAGCTGCTGTGTTAGAAACAATTTCGACTAAACTTGTGTTGGACGTTTTTAGAACTGACTAAGATACATATTCTAGTGCTTTTGAGAGGCGTGAAAGGCACTATATAAATGTCTTTTCAGATAGATATATACATACACACATCATACATAAATACATGGATACATACATGTAGTGATGAAGTTGTGTTATATTGAAGTACTGTTCTATTAAAGCCCATTTAAATCAAAAACCATGTCTTTGATTGTATTATTAATTTATTATACAATAGAAAGCATTGCATTTGCATTATATATGTTATAGAGGTTTACAAAATGTCTGAAATTCCTAAATTTCGTCTACTGTTTATTGAAATGCAGGATGGAGATGGTTTGCAGGATCTGTTCTCTGCTGGTCTTCAGTTGGCTCAGAGTCCAAGACCGCAAGACTGTACAACAGCAGCGTACCTGTTGCGTTTCCTCTTGCACATTCCTAAGGTTTTGCCTGTCTTGGAAACCCATTCAAAGTCCGGAGTTTGTTTGGAGTTGGAAGTGTCCAAGGATTTTGCTGGAGCCGCTGGTCTGAGTCTAAGGCGACTGCGTTTAGCAGAAGTCTTGCTCAGTTTGTTACAGGACGAGGTGAAGGTTGCATCTTCCAATCTGATGCTTGCTGCAGCAACAAGGCCGATGTATCCCACGCTTCACTGCATCAGATATATCTTATCTGACGTCTCGTACAGGTCTGAATTGCTTCAAGTTTGAGTTTCACTGTATATGGAAGCAGAAAAGGAATATGATCAACAGTCCCTTAAGTTAGGCTTAAGAAGCAGCTATGTGCATGCAGTTTTAGTGACCTGTTTCTTAGCCTCTGTAGCCTATATGAGGGCAGGTGACGAGTCCTTTCCCTCGCTGTCTGAACTTTCCAAAAGTGTGTATGGTCAATGTATCCATTTTTAGTTTAGTTCTCTAGGGGGCATAAGTGGAGCACATCATATGCAAGGTGGCGTTGGTGTTATATGTTGCCTGTTCTAAATGACGTTTTATTAAGTAGATGTAGGTGTACTAATGTTCTCTGAAATATTACTCAGCTATCATGATGTTTTTTCTTAACGTGTTTGACATCTTTAGTCATCTTGAGAACGTTGAAGAGTGGCGCCGCCTGGTCGACCGCCTGATTGTTGTCTGCTTTTCAATGGCTGCCATTGTATCTCCCGTTGTGAGTAACTCTAGTCCAGAAGGAAACATTCCATTCGACCTGGAAAATCTTCCGGTGTTGCCTGAAGAAGACAGCGACTTGTCTTACCAAGATGAAGAAGGCAAGGCTTCAGCGTCTGATGCAGCACTTGACCTGGAAGAGAAAGTCCGTCTGATGCCTGAATACTTGGTCGTCTGTGGCTGGCGTAGCATAAAAGAAGTGTCACTCATCCTTGGTCAGCTGACGTCAACAGTCCCTCTGATTGGTCCAGACAATGACCACAAAAGTCAGAATGGCGTTGGTCTGCTTAGCATTCAGCAGGTCAGTTTTGTTTGATATTTACACTAGAGCCTTCTTCTAATGTGGTTTGTTAAAACCCAGTTTCTTATATGAAGCGGGTCTTATATGAAGCGGGTTAGAGTATTGATTCAAAATTTAGTTCAGCTTTAAAGCTTAACCTCATTTTAACGTTGTTAAAATGCAATGCTTGATAAGGCCCTAAGCGAGGGAGGAGTTGCGCTTTAAGGAGAGTCCAGTGTGCACTTGTTGGTACAATGGCTGATTTTGAATGTGACTGCCTTTTACTGCTCCATCCAAGTTTTGAATCGCAGTATCTTGTGAAATTTGAACCAGTTCAACCCATAAGAAAAGGTAGTCCAGTTGCTGGATTGATGTTGCCATATTCAGGTTTTTGCTGAAATATCCTTCAACCCCTTTAAAACCATGCTTCTTAAGACTTATGTGTTGATAGAGGCATGCATGTAGTAAATGAGCAGTTACCTTCATGTAATAAATTAATGCAGTTTGTGTAATAAATTTCATTTATTCATACATTCAGTAACCACACCAACACTTCACCCCTTGCAATATCTGCACATGTCTTTCACTCAAAACTGAAAACACTCCTCTTCCACAAATCCTATCCTGATTCTTCCTCTTTTGCCTGCCTGACTCATGGACCTTGACCTGGAACCGAACTCTTACTGCCTATCGATTTTGTTTTGACTGAGCACCTGTGAATATGCTGGTTCCTGTGATTTGGCTTTCATTGGGCATTGTAGAAATTTTGAGACTATGATTATGATTACCTTACCTTATTTACATACAGAACTCCTCTTACTTTACATTGGCACTTTCGTTACGTTTTTGCAGCTGCATTCCATTGGAACCTATTTCACGCAGCAGCTCTTGGAGTCACGTCATCGTGGTGCCTTTGAGCTTGCCTATGCTGGATTTGTGCAGATGACCGAGAGGCTGTGGAACTGCACTTTGGATGGCATCCACGAGCTGCCAGGAAACTGGCTAGAGGAGGTTATCTCTAAGGTCAGAGTTCATGACCCTTGTGATCAGCTGTGCTCAACGCGACGAAGTGCAGGAGTTCCATTCTACATACAGGTGAACATGGGTTTTACTCAACGGGCTGCTTTCTTGGAGTAATACGTAATTGTTTGTGGCACATACATCTGGTGCGAATGTTTTTTAAGTCTGGGAAAAGCTGTGGTTCACAAAGGTAACATTGTGAGCAGAGTACAATGTTTATGTAAACAATAAAGGTCTTACTTGATTTCTTGTATGTATGCATATGTCAGGCACTGGTGACAACCGAGCCATTGTCAAGTGGCCGAAGATCTTTCAAGCTGACAATGTCCGAGTTATTGAGCATTGCCAGTCAACATGTAAATGAAGAAAACACTGCTCAGGTAAACAAGCAATTCAAGGAAATTCAGCGGCATGTAATCATATGAAAGAAGTAGAGGGTCATTCAGGTCTAAACTTAAGACTCATCTGTTTCACCTTGCTTACTCACTGAACTACAGCCTAATTTCTGGTTTCTCTGACCTATCGGATTTTGACCTCGCTTCTGCAACGTATTGTGAATTTACCGTGGTTTCACTTGGACTGACCATCGATTGATGCCTTGTGCATTATGATAAACCCACAAACCCAGGCTTCTTCTTATAATGGAAATTTAATAAGAAAAGATATTTTACATTGAGTAAAACTCTTTTTAAAGTGAGAAATTCAGTTTCATTTTTGGTTTCAGATACTTTGTTGATCAAAAAATATCCAAAATACATAATATTAAGGTACATTGATGGATACGTTAAGTGTCGAAAGGTGTACGCAGGTGTTGCACTAGCAGGGTTGCCGAGATCCTAAATTTAATTACTATATAAACTGAAGGGAAAATAAGACGGGACAAGGGAATGAAGCTCTTAAACAAAAATGTGTACGTGAAAAAATTGACACCCCATGTCTTATTGTGAAATGTAGAGGAGATGCTCGTTTTCCTGCTTTTCGGCCCTTAAGCCATCAGTGGACAAATTGCAAGGTCTTGGATAATATACGGAATTTGTAGAAACCTGTTGCAATTCTGTTGCTAGGTTCATGCCCGGAATATTCTTCGGGCGCTGTTCCGCGATACAAGACTTGGTGAAGATGTCTTTCCCTACATTGCAGATGGCATCAGAGTTGCCATCCTTGGATATGGCTCTTCATTCTGGCCAGTAGGTTTTGAATTCATATGTGATATGTGGTAAAAGAAGATTTTGCTTACTATTCAACCTTGCTAAAGATGAACAACTGCAGATGATTGTAAGATATTTTGGCTGAGGCACTGACGTGATAATGGTAACTGTAATCATAGATTTATAAAACGCCTAATGAGGAGAATCTCCTCAGAAGCACTCCCGACCTGGCAACAAAAAACATAATCGAATAGAATGGTTTTCAAGCGCTTATGGAAACGAGGCAAAGAAAGACTAAGGAACACAGCAATCAAACAACCTTTCCTTGGTCTAACACGATGTGTACTGTTCTGAAAGGCTAATGCATTTCAGCTGAGCCTCTTACACAGTTTCTGTACCTGATGTGATCTAAGAATTGATTGGGTGATTGTCTCTGCTAACTTTGTTCTACTGTTGTCACTGGCACTGTTTGTTTTTGGCTAGTACCCTGTGCCACTTGGTTTCATGGACTTTGGTTAACCTATGTCTGTCTGCTCTGCAAATTCTGTGATGTCATTTAGGTGAGGGCTGAAGTCCCATCGTTTTCAGATTGATTATCTCCTGTAGCCTGTCTTCTGGTCTCAGGGGAGTCACAGATCTCAACTGGTTCTGTCCAATGGAATGTGGTTTTGCATAGAAGTAGCCATCAATTGATGCCTTGTGCATAATGGTAATGGTGCAGTAGAAGTTTCCAGATTAGATCAGATAACTTTTATCAGTTGGTAATTTGGTTTAATCTAGCTACAGTACTCAGAAAATCTTTTACATGTTTCCTACTTTATCTGTACAGGTCAGAAATTCTTCAACTCTTCTCTTCAGTTCGCTGATTACTCGAATTTTTGGTGTTAAGCCAACACAAGGGGACCAATTCTGTCGGAACTAGTAAGCAACTGTTCTGTTTCTATTTATTTTCATGTTTGATGTATATATGTTTGTATGTATGCATGCTTGTATGTATGAATGAGTTTAAGCATGTATGAATGAGTTTAAGCATGTATGAATGAGTGTATTTATGTATGTATGTGTCAATACACTTAATATAGCTCCTTTTATTACCTCTCAAAGTGCTGTGCTTTATGTGTTGTTATGATGGAGCTACAGAAAGTATTGGATTAGATGCTGCATTGAATTATGAAATTATTTCTGTGATGCAGCTTGACAGGGCGGGTCTTCTTCAGTCGATTTCCATCGCTGTTTGAATTCCTACTGAATCAGCTTCAAGAGGCGACACGCGAAACAAAGTATGCTGCTGAAATATTATTTCTTGCTTAACACTTTTGACATTTGTTCATACAGTTTCAGTTCATTCTTATTTCAGCATTTTGATTTTGTATTGTATTGTATTGACAAAATTATGTAGTACCTCATGCAGGATAAACTACTTCGGGCATTTCCCATTTACAAATAGGGCTCATCGAATGCATCAGTACTAATAAAGACAAATGAAATCAGGTGTAGTGATTCAAGGACAGTTTTGCAATCCTTATCTGGGTCAGAGCACTGACGCTTTTACCATATCTAGGTCATGGCTTTCACTGAATAACTTTGTCTGAAAATTTTAAGTCATGTCATGATACCGCATACTAAGACCTAGATTAGGATTGTATCAAATTGCAGTTTCGAATTTATTTGTTTGATTTATTTAAAGCACTTATTGTGCATGTAGTCTGTAAATTTGAATCTGAGGTAAAAGTAGTCAGAATCTTATGGCATTGGATCTAGAGAGTAAGTCTCGGCTTGTTTTGCAGGAGCGTAAATGTTGTCCAGTTACATCCTGGTGTTTATCCGGTCCTGATGATCCTTGGTAGGCTCTGTCCATCAGTGGCTGAAGGTTCCAGTTCAACTCTAAACCTTGAACAACTTGTGCCATTTGTCATTAGGTCTGTCTTTCTGTGTCTGATCTTGAGCTTCGGTTGCAGTTTGGTGATCTCATCTAATCCGATGACTTCTATAGCGCTTTTATCATAATGCGCAAGGCATCAATCGTTGGTTGCTTCAAGTGAAACTGTAGTCAAAATCGTAATCTTTTGGAGAAGCTCCGTAGAAATTCGATAGATGATGGAAACTAGAAGGCAAGGTATGGTAGGCAAGCAGGTTGAACTAGACAAGTCTTAAGTTTTGATGTAAAAGACTGACGGTCGATACTGCAGCCGTTTGCTGTTTTGCTTGAAGTTTGAATCTTGTTACTGTTAAACATCTGCTATGCAGTTGTTCAGGCTCAGTTTGGATGCATGTTGTGATTGGAAACTGTGTGAGTGCTTGTAGATCCTGAGCTTGAATAAGTTTAAAGTTGAAATGTATTTTGGGCTTCATCAAGCTTAACCCTACAGGTATGCCAGTGGAACTATAATAACAAACATTTGTTTGTTGGAAATCATAAAATTATTCTGGGATAACAGAAAGATGGATAAATGCATGCATGAATATAATGAAGAAATAAGCATGTATTTATGCCTGAATATATGCATACCAGATGTATTTTGATATATATATATATATATATATATATTGGATTGTTTTTAAGCTAACAAAATATATTTAAGTGTTTTACAAATTAATCTTTCAATTTAGTTGTTGTATGTATTTGAATTTGTATTGCTCACTAACTGGAAAATGTTGTTCCTTTTGATGGTCACAGTTGTGCTGGAAGTGCTGTTTATAAGATCCGCCACATGGCCGCACAGGCCATCTGCCCTCTGGTGACGAAAGAGAAAATAGCCGACACTTTACTGGACTTGCTGCAGAGGTTGCCTGCATCCGAGACCATGGCTGTCTCGCAAAATCTTATTCATGGCATATGCCTTCAGGTGACGGAATTTACCTCATCTCACAACTGCTTAAAAGTTATGCTGTACTGAGCCTGTTTATACTTGGCTGTTTCTATAAATGTTGTAACTGGCAACAACTATACTCACAACTACACTACACAGTGCCTCTTAAAAACCTGAGACTTGAATAAGCTTAAGGTTAGCTGTAATGTAACAAGTAAGTTGTAGTGTATGTTGTGCACAACCCTATACAGATATGCATTAGAAAAAAGCTGTATTTGTTCATTTGAAATAATGCAGTTATATTGTTGGAGAAGAGAATGATGGATGTATGAATATAATGAAAAAATTCTAATTGTACACCTGAGTATTGAGTGCATTTGTTATAATTATTCAGTTTCAAAACACGTGAACTGTAATGAAGATATTGCGTCCGATTACTGTAGTAGAAATAGACACGAGTGATCATCTTATCTTCACTTACTCTTTCGTTTGAATTTGGCAAATTGTAACCTATGATGAAAGGTTGCAAAAATATATTTCAGATCATCTCAGACAAATTAATTGAATTTCTTAAAGGAGTTGTTTGGCCTAATTAGGTTGCTGTGTTGATTGAGAATGTGTCTTCTCTGCCAAAGTCTCTGCAACTAGAAGTTGCCCGAGCGCTCATTCCACAGCTGATGGCCAAGCAATGGATTTTGTCAACGTATGTTCATTCATTTATTCTGCTGTACATCAGAAACGCGCTATTGCACATGTGTGTGACATGTTAGTCTGTTCAGCAGCACGCTTGGCATTTATTCCAGTGTTTGCAAGTTCGAGCCTGCTGAACGAACTCTGTGTAACTACCCTGGGCCAGCATAAGCTTGGAAGTAAATGGCAACATCTGTGATGCTCTCGCCCCGTGTCCAGGACTATGGGATTTCTGGCTCAAGGGCCTAAGGAAATTAAATGATTGCCTTCACTATGCCTCAGTATGGGATATGGGCTTTATTTTGATTATTTACTTTTTGTTATAGTTTAGCTGCTATATGCATATCTATGGAAGTAGATGTTATATAAATCACATGTTACATGTATACGCATTGTGTTATATGTTAAATTGATGTTGTTTAAATCACATGTTGCATTTACATTCGTTGCACTGTATGTAAATAGATGTTGTATAAATCACATATTACTTTTATATCTATTGTGCTGTATGTTAATAAGTGTTTTATAAATCACATCTTACATGTATAGTAATTGTAATTGTAATCTGACATTTATAAAGCGCCACTTCAAGAATAGACTCATCAGAGGTGCTCCCTCTGTGTTTTTATATCGTTTATATATGATATATTTCATTTACAGCTGCAAATGAAATATATGATTTATATCTATGTTGTGCTGCATGTTATGTTTTAGAAGGAATCCATGTCTCTTGACGCGATTGGCCTTTGCCGAGATAGTCAGATCTGCAGTTCTTGCTTTGTGGCCAGCAGATCTTGAGGAGTCTTTCCACAGAGATCTGATCCACCTGGGAAGTTGCTTAATATCTCAGTTGAAGGCAGATGTTCTTGTTAATCCTCATTCCTCTGATGTTTTCTCAATCCCTGGCCACTTACAGTATTTGTGCAGATTGGCGTCGATTGCTTTTGCATGTCTTACTGATTCACGGTTCTTTGACTCGGCTGTTCTTCTCACACTGATCAAGCATACGGCCACGTCAGAATTGTACGACCTTCGAATTGAGGCAGTTCGATTCGTCATCAGTGCACTGCGAACCCACGAATCCGATGATGAATCTGATGAAGTGCAGGGGAGGAGAGGAGGGGCCACTTGTTGGTGTGATGCTGTGAAGCAGAAGATCGTTGACTGTTTAGTAGGGTCCGTTGAAATTGGCAACATTCTGTTTCAGATGGTTTTGAATCCGGAGAGAAGTTCAAAATGTTTAGCTTTGGTAAGAGCTCAGTTTATTTATCCTGATCCGATTAGAAAAGAGGGAACTGAAAAATTCTGTTGAAAGATCTTGATTATGAAATGCTAGACGGTGCATCATTGTGCAAGGAACTACTCTAGTAATTCTTATTCAATTCTGATAATTTTTTAAATTTTTCTGCAAGTTAAGTACAGTCCCTTAGAACAGAAAAAATTGTCCATATGCAGATAGTGACATCTGGAATGGTGATGTGTCATCTGGTTTGTTTATTTGGGTGAGGTAAGTGTAATCCCTCAGGAGAGAAAATTGTCTGTAGGCTGTTAATGACGTGTGGAACAGCTACATCTCATCTGTATTTGTTTGTGATTTTCTTCTTAGGCTTTGAAGGCACTGATGTTGTTTTCGGCATGTCTTTCGTTATCTGATGATGGCATATATATTCTGAAGAAATCTTGGAGCATTTCTAGGGTAAAGCAATTGTAATTCCGTTGTATCCAGCAATCCGGAAGTTTGAAGCCATTTTTGAGCAGTCATTTTATGCAGTTTTAAAGCTCTTGTGACATTATCAGGCAGTTCAAAACTGCCAACCACTTGCATGCAATTGAAAGTTTGTTTATCCACTGACAGGATGGAGATTGAGTTGGCCCATTTGGCCTGTTATTCCATGGATGGTCACTGATCGAAGTGCTGACTGGGTCCAGTGTTGCATAACTTTGCTGTCCTTTCCAGCTACATATTCACAGTAACAAGCTGTGCTATGCAAATAGTCGGATACGTTCATACACACATATATACAAATTTTAGGAAATAAATTATGATAAATGAAAACAGCTATTCCTAATCAGCATGTACTGATAGTTTCAAATTGAAAAATTCTTTGTTACTTCTCCATTGTGTCTCACCTTCAGTTTACTTGTCACATTTTCCCTTCAGAAGAGCTGCAGTGCACATAATTTTGTGTAAATTGGTTTTTTGTGGCTTTTCAGTTAAAACAGATTCTGCACCTCCTGCATACCTGTCAAAGGTAGGTGATTAATTGTTCTAATTATCGAGTTAAAAAAGTAAAATTGTCTAACGGAACGAACATCCTATCTTTTCAAATACTGACTAGAATTTTGAGAGTACAATAGTCTCTGTATCGAGATGAGATAATGAAAGCTGATGCTTTATCAATTTGATTCTACATTACTTGGTTGGCTGATTTTATGTTATGTTATTACACTGTCTGTCTGTGTGACTATGTGTCTGTCTGTATTTTATTGGATTTGTATTTTGCTTTGCAGAGATGAAATTAGAATTGCCACAGTTGGGCTCCTTAGGCAGATTTTGCCTCTATTCTTTGCCCCAAACGCAAAGGTAGGTTCCTGTTTTTATGTTTTGGCATCAAGATTAAATGCTTACCATGTTGAAAGTTTATTAGTTGTCTGAAATAGCTGCACAGCTTACCATTTACAGGTTCGCCAAAAAAATTATCTGTTCGCCTATGGCACATTTGCCAAAAGTCTTAGTGTGACGTGGTGGTCTATCACTTATTATTATTATTATTATTATTAACGTGTGCAAAGTCACACAGAAATGCGAATCGGTGGTGATAGTGTGATCAATAGTGTGCTTGGTCTGTGAATGGATGCGAGTTTGAGTCTGCTGAGGAGACTTTGCCTCTGTCACCGAGCTGTAGAATTTGGTACTAGCGTAAGCTGGGAAGTAAACAGTAAGGCCTGTGACACATTGGCCTCGTCTCCAGGATCTTGGGATTTGTCTATTGCTGGCTCAGGGGCCGAAGACAGGAAATGAGAGCCTCCTCTACATACTAACATGGTACATGGGAGCTTTACTTTCTTTTATAAAATAGCTTAATTTGTGAAATTTGCATCAGAAAAAATGAACTTGTCTTGGTGCCTTTTAGGAGCAAAAAACAAAGGCTGACGATATCTTGAATGATGTATGTGACTTCATTGAGACCTTGACCCAAGCATTTAACGGTCCTGACCTTCGACTGGCTTGCTGCCAAATGCTGATAGACAATGCTTTGCTGTTGCTGATGGATGTGAACGAGGTTTTAGGTTAGTTACATACAAACACTGGGGATATTATAGGCTGTGTGTAACAGTGCCACGTCATGTAGCTAGAGGTTTATATAGCACCATAAAGAAGTAACACTGTATGTGACACATTGGTTGAGTGCTTGTACTTTGACACAGAAAGTACAGGTTCGAACTTTCCATGAAAGATGGCCAAATGAAGATATGTTGTGTTACTGTAATAGTTGTAATTGTAGTTAAACATATATATAGCGCCACTTCAAGAGAAACTCACTAGAGGCGCTTCTGGCCTGACAACGCAAAACCAGGCAAAGAGTAAAAATTCCATTCTGGACTGTGGATGCACGGGCTGGCAGTCGCCCTATGTGGCAGAGCAAAGAAATCTGCAGTCAGGAATGGAACAGATGAAGACAAGGTGGAGCACACACTGCAAGACAGTTACACGTGAGCAATAAGATTTTCACTCGATGCATTTTTGCATAGGTAACCAGTGCAGCTCCTCCCACATGAAACTAGTACATTCTCAAATGCAGGTATAGCACAGATTAGCTGAGCCACTGCATTTAGAGCAGATTGTAGCTGATCTAATAGCATCTCAAGAGACCTTGTTACTCTGTTTTTCTGTCTGTAATGTAAGTTAATTTATCTGCTTGCTGTAGGTCAACAAATGTACAAGATGTGGACGGTTCTTTTTCGACTGCTTCAAGATGAAGACTGCTTAGTTCGTGAGACGGCATCTAAAGCTATAGTCGTCTTTAAGACTCTTCCAGCTGCAGGGATACAGGGTTTGTAAAACTTCTTTGAAGTCAAGTCAATTCACTAGGCATGGTAACACCAAAGGTTGATTGCATACATACTTACATGATGCCTTATCAGGCGTTTATATAGCGCCTTCATAAAGCTTTTCTTCAAAGGTAATGTAACTGCTTACTGCTTATTATGTGCATTAAGTCTTCATGGGTGCAGTTCTGATGTGCACCAGCAATCCAGACAACTTTTCTCAAACAACCAGACAACTTTTTTGAATAAAACTTTAACACTTAAATGTAAACATTAATGAATTAGTTACATTAATGTAAATTATTTATACATGCATTACTTGGCTTGATGGATGACCATAAGTTTGTGATATTTTAGACCAGGCACTGTGCAGTGTACAGTCGAATTTTGCTGCCGAATTGAGTCTTGAAGTCTTCATTAACATACACAACAGCGGCTGGAAATTATGGCTGTCGGGTGGATTATCAACACTTCTTGACTGGTTGCTCAATGATGTGGAACCAGTTGATACTGAAGAGGTAAGCTCAGATTTTTACTATTATTGTAAAGGAAGGATTTGCTGGGCTTCAGTGATTTCTGATTGTTCTTATAAGTACTATTTTTTCCCTCCTTAGGATTTTTAAAAGTTTGAGCATTGTTTAGGAATAGCCAATCTTCATTGGTATTGGACTGAGCAAATGTGCAATGTAATGAAATTGAAGCAATAATAACAATAATAATAAGACTATTTATAGTGTCATAGTACGGTGCTGGAGTATTCAAGGTTTCTTGTCCAACAGCTCTAATTGGCCAGAGAGATGTTGGAAAAGAAATAATAGCCTTGTTCCACAAGTCAACCTAGGCTGTTGATAATAGCAAGGCCTTCTTCACTTACAGGGCCAACAGTTTTGAAGGCCACCATTTTTGGGCTGCAATCTCAGCAGCAGTAGCAGCATATGCTAATTATTTGTATTATTATTTATCAATATTTTAAAATGAATTTAATACACACTCAGTGCTGCATTTTTATACGAGAATCAGAGACATGGAAATGCTTCACATGCCTCGGCCGTGTTACGGCGCTATATAAATTGTTTTATTATTATTATTATGATAGGATCACTTGGTGTAGCCCAACTTCTGGTTCCTGACAAGTCAGATTTAAGCGGCGTTTCTCTTTGTACTGCAATTTCATCTGAAGTGACAATCAGTTGATGCCTTGTGCATTATTATAATGGTGCTATAGAAGCCATTAGATTAAATATGACCCTCAAATTTTATTTTGTTAGGAAGAAGACATTCGACTCTTTGATCGTGGTGAAATGAACACATACCGTGACGAACTCTTGTTCGTCACAAGCATTGCTGCACGTCTCAAACTAACTGTACCTGATATCCTAAGATGTTTTGGTCATCTACAAGATGAAGGCATAGAAACTGAAAGGACAAGGCAGCTGACTGAGCTTTTCACAAAGTTCACTTGTGTTGTGGACGAAGTGTCAAGCTTGCTCCAATCATTCAGCGGTTCACTGAGCACACCGTTTTTGCAAACCAATAAATACGTCGGCAGTGCAGTGGAGTTTGTGAGAAAAGCAATTGCAGCAGTTTGGCTGGAAGAAATTTTAAGTCAGATGAGGGCTATACCCGAGGTGACTGCAACAAAGCTAGCGAAAATAAAAACTGGTGCACTGGCAGCCACGAAACTGCAAGAATTAACAGCTGTTACGGAATCACTAAATGGCACGAAAGTAATGAATGTTTGAGGCTACTGTAATTTGAGGAATATAGATTAACAGTGTCATCCATTAAAGTCGTCCACAGCGAGGGAGGGATGGATTACCCAGTTGCAGCAACTTGTGGGGGGTTACGCCCAGTGCGGACGTCCACATCTAAATGTAGTACATGCAATTACTTCAGTAAAACCGGAGCCTTGAAATCAACTTCAGTCAGGCAGCAGTCAGTCTGAACTGCATTGGATATAACTGGAGTTTCTCTGCTGTACACAGCAGTATCAAAGTAGCCAGGGAAGCGCAATTAGCTCTGCAAGATCAAGGTAGCTTAAGCTAAGCCTAGTACTCCACTGAAGTCCAGATGTCTACAAATGGGATCGGGAGGGTAAAATCCAAATGCAGACAAGGGGAAGGATGGGTCCTAAGCAGGTCTTTTTTGCAGATGTCTTTTATGGATAAGCCCTAAAAAACGAAATGGTGGAAGGCAGCAAAGGAATTGGCTACCAATGGGTGGGGCAGTTTGCGACACAGCACGACAAAACAAGTCGAGAGAAATTTTTCAAAGGCACTCGCACAGCCAGTAAGCTGGATGATGTAAGCAGTTTCTTTTATGGAATGGTATTAAAATATTTTTCAGAATGCTTGTTACAAATTGTTCTGATACTTAAAGATGCACCTAAAGTCATCTGCAGAACCATAATCACGACCTTGAAAGAAAGAAAAGTCACAAACTGCAGACACTGCTTGAAAATAACACTCGAACAATATTCAGATGCTTTGAACAAGAAGTCAAAAAAAAACAAAAGTGCATGTTGGCTCGTGACAAGAGTTCTGTAACTTTCTCACTACAGTCTGTTTAATAAATTTGTCTCTAACATTAAAGTCTGCAAACTTTGCTAACAACCTGAACAGCAGGAAGAGCTCAAAGGTCAGAAGTCACTATGGATCAGAAAAGAAACTCAAGGAATGAATTTACCAACACAGACGAGTCGTGATGAGAAACAACGAAATCCCTGGACTTATAATTAATTAATAATTAATTAATTAGCTCGGTCTGTTGCTATTCATTCTTTGGTTGTAATTACTCGTACAGAATGTCGTAGTGGCCTGGTCTGTAGAGCAGAAATATCCGTGGACTTGATCCCTCTGGAAAGTCGTGATGATTGATCGAAGGAGTGGAGGCATTTCCACGGTCCATGTACTCAATGCGGACTGGAACTTTGGTAGAGGATGTCAACGCAGTGATGTGAACATGGTCGCTTTCCTTACCCATTGGCTCCACTTCCTAGGAAGAAACAGTGACATCATATCGATAAAAAATATGTACCTTTGTTTGTCTCAAATTCACTTCATGCAAGATCCTTCCGTGTCCTACAGCCAACAGTTTCTGTCCTTAAAAAAGTTAAAATCTCAGTTGTGGAGATTTAACGTTTACAGTCTTGCTGTTAGTCTATGGGTTCTGTAACTCTAGCTGTTTCATTTTGCTCCTTTGCATGATACGCTAGAACAGACATTTCTTAGCTCAGCTTGGCTTCTTGATGCTGCACAAGAATGATCACTACCTTTCCAGATAGCTTCTTTTTCCAGCACCACTTTTACCCTGATACACTAATCCATTACATACTAACATATTTTTCCTTTCTCTGACTATGAATGCGAAAGAGACTTTTGAAGGTAGAAAAATATTAGTATAAAACAGCTGAAGTGACTGCGATGAATTGTCCCTGCAATGGACTGGCCTGCCGCAAATTGTCCCTGTGCCAGATTATCCACGTCAAATTGTCCAAGAAGCGCTGTATGAATTGTTTTCTTTACACTACAGCACACAACTTAAATGCCGCAAGACACTGGAAACTGTGACAGGCTGTACTGATTTGAAATCCGAAAAGACATGGAATAACTATAGATGAATAAAAAGCATAACACCTTGTTAAAGATAATCAACAACCCATAACAAAACAGTTCATAAACTTAGAAGAACTTGAGTTCTAAATTTTTTTTGACATGACACAGACCTGGTTGCAGAACTCTTTCATTGTTCGGTTTCCCTCAACAAAACTAGAATAGAATTCATTCTCCTTCTGAAGATATCCAGATACCAAGAGTCTAACAGGCAACACAACTCCATGATTAAAAGTAATGGCGTTAATCTGCTTAGACTTTACTCACTAGTTATCACTATTAATATTCACTGCTCTTGCCAAATCTAATCCAACAATTTTAATAAAGTGCAATGTGTACTACCATATAAAGATCAACATTTTTTAATTTCTGACATTTACACATATGCACCACTGTCCATCTCTACCACCTAATTCTGCACGCTGACTGTCTCAGGGAAGCCGAATCTTGTACAGCATATTACCATCCAAGCGCTCATCCAGTCTGTTGGCTCATGCTGAGCATTGCTATCAGGCACACATTCTTAGTTAAAACTTAGGCAAGTCTATAGAATGCTTTAGCTGAAACATATCATCACACTAGCTATCTCTGCTTAAGCTCTCCAGATTCTGACCGGCACTTAAACTGACCCAAAGTCCTGGTTCCTGCAGATTAGATTTGATTATATACCAGCGCATCGGCTGGTAACTGAACACAGCTTTTGAAATTTCAAAGATTTACATTACGTTATCTCAGACCTCCATGCCTTATCCATTGTCATAAGTGCTAGCTACACAATTTAATGCAAGCAGACAATTATTTTGAATCCTACCACAGCATCAGCTTTAAAAGGATGCCTCTTAGACAGCCATGTTTGCAGTGCTTCTGACAGCTCCATAAAAGGTGCTACATAAATACCAAACTATTTTTACACATAAAAAATGCTGCAATATAATTACCTGAGGTAAACCACAATGTAGTCTGAGTATCCCTGATCGTTGAAAGCATTGATGAGTTCTTCAACCGCGCAGCCAGCTCCAACTTTATCCAGAACTTCCATAAACTACCACCAGAAAATCAAAAATAATCGCACATCTTGCACAAAAACAGTGAATCCCCACAGCCATTCTCCTATTGGGACTTCTTATACATAACATTTCAATCCATTTAAGGTCCCCTTTTATTCAGCCTTGGTTGTGCTATTGCATTACATGTTCTATCATTATCATTACTGAATACAAGTCGCTTTGTTCAATACAGGGCAATTCACCTGACGAAAACGGATAGGATAAAATATCGCTTAGTACGAAATAAAAACTTGGTCTGTTCCGATGTAAATCATTAATAACGTTACATTATTCTCTTAAGACAAAACTGATAAGACGAAAAGATCAGTTATTTTGAAAAAGATTTTCAGTCCCATGAATTTATTTCAGTGCTAAGTCTGTCTCATAAGACGAAATGTTGACTGATACACAACAGCTGCAGCTTGCAGTAAAGTTTCAGGTTGGCATTTCCGTATATGCCTAAGATAGTTTGACAGCGTCGGTCTTTGAAGAATGTCACCACTCGAGGAATGAGATGGCATACATGTTTATATTGTAATTGGGTGATTAAACGGTAAGAGACAAGCAGACCACAGCATCAGGCTTGTTAAAATGCGTTGGTGCATGAAACTTTTATAGCTGTCTACACTAATGTGGCCATTTCATTCGTAGGTATATTTTGTCTGACAATAAAGGACATTAAGCTAGTCATGTGGCACATTTATGGTAGTGAGATATATAACCACACTGGAAGTGCCCTACTGCTAAACGCATTAGACAGTTTAAGTATCTTTGACTACTCTAGCCAGCTTAGTGCATGCTGTTATCAGACATACATGTAACTTTCAGAGTCTTCTCAAGTAGCCTAATATCCTCGTTGACAAGTCTTTGCCATATAGAGAAGACTTTGGTCAATGGTCAGAATCTCCTAAGCGCCTTGCGAACTACATAGGCATCCGCTGCAAATCAATCGGCACATACATTTACATGTACTGTACCTTCATTCAAAAGCTTCTCTCTGTCCGAGACCGATTCGGATTCGCTGTCAAAATAGCGTCGCAATGGAATGTATTGGCCTTAGCCCTTCCATAAAACCTTAAAATACCCCTTTCTTGCTGGTTCATCGTGACACAGACTAGTGGTTCCCTGAAACTTGCGTCTAAAAATGGCCGCTAAAATTCGGAGCCTACCGTGATCATCTAGGGTTATGCGTCATTTGCTGTTGCATAGTTTGTCATGCAGCCATAACGCATTTTTCGCTGGCATGCTGCGCTTACGTTTGCCTAAAGATAAATATGAAATTCGGTTAAGACAAAATGTTTACGCTGGTACCCTGCCTTTTGTCTTAAACGAACTGCACTGTACCAGCAGTTTGGGATAAACAGACAATCATGTCTACTCTATAGGTGTCTAAGCTAAAATACAGAAGGAACTACATGCGTCCCACTATACAGTCACCCAAATATAGCTGAAGGGTGTACAGGTGTTAGCATCAATATTATTGTTACTGATAACACTGATAAAACAGCAAGATAAGATTAACAGAGAGGTGATCACTGGTATTAAATGTTAGCAATTTCATTTTGGCATCCAAGGCATCCTGTCTCACACTGAGATAGTTACAGTGTAGGTACTATGGGCAAGTCCTTCAAATGCAACTGCTCCGCATCACTGAGTGATGTCGGTTGCAACTGATTGATGGTGCACAAGGTAGGCACCAGGTAAATAAAGGAAATAGGTAAATAAATACTTACCACCGAGTGGAAATCTTCTATGGTGAACTGTGGAAAGCCAAGAGCTACAAGTTCATCTTTGCTTTTCTCAGCCACAGGTCGGAATCTAAATGTGACATGGAACAATCATTTACACAACAGCAGAGAGATCTGTCAGTCTGTTTGTTCTTAATGTTAAATCATGTAATATTAGGTAGGCAATTTCATAATGCAGATCAATAATTTCCAACAGCGTTTGGTTACAGTGACACAGCACAGATCAAATATACAACCTTCATTGTCATTATCATCATCAGTTCTTGAAACGAGTCATTTGGGGGTGATAAATGCACATAAACAACCTCCATTCCTTTCAGTCATTTGTCAAATCTTGTGCTTTTATACCTTTTCATACCTTTTAAAGGTTTCATATATGCTATTAACAGAATAGCAGAGCAGCCAAAAGTTAGGGTGCAATAGTGCAGTCACTATTCAAAAGTATATTAGCATTTCCCCACAATCCCTGGGAAAATGAATAGCACCGCATCATGCAACATTTATGAACCAACATACTGTAACATTTACAAAACACTTTTTAGGAACTTCACTAAGACCTTAACACATGGCTATTGACATTGCACTGAGCAGCCAGCCATGAAACATGGTGGCCAACTGGTTCGAGGGCTCGCCCTATAACATGAAGTGTGCGGGTTCAAACCTCCCCTGAGACAATTACTGTGTGGGAACATTGAGCAAGTCCTTCATGCACAGTAGCTTAGGACCATCCACTGATGCTTTGCCAGTAGATTGTGTCACTTAATAAATGCAGAATTAATAATCAAAATAATAGCCAAAACAATTGTGGAGGGGGCTCTTAACATGTCATGTCATGTAATCATCTCTGGACTGGATCCAGTCGTTGATTTCTCTATGACATCCCTCCACAAATCCCGTCTCCCGGCCATCTCTTCAAGGGTCATTCTCCGTCTGCCCTCCGTTTTCCCATAGATAGTAACTCCGGCACCTTTCAGATCCTCTTCAAGGCAATCTATCCATCTTCTTTTCGGTCTTCCCACTGCTCTCTTTCCGTCCAGTTTGTATTTAAAGATTTTCTTAACATGCACATACATTTTCCTGATTTGTAATAAACTCGTGCACAACAATGTGATCTGAGTCTTCAAACAGAGTCCAGTTTGTCTGTGATACTTTTACCATCATTGCCAGTTCCAACATTATGCCCTGAAAGAGAGGAATTGCCCAAGTGAATTCAGCGATGGAGACAGTATCTTACACTTTCTAGCTCATCTTGACACGGCTGTAGAATTTGGCCTAACAATAACAAGGTCCTTAAAATGGCTCCTAAGGTAGCATCATAATGGGGTTCCATTGAAATTGTTGTTTAACACGGAAATACGCTTACCGATTAAATTCATCTTTATCTTGAATTAGACGTTCCATGTAAGCAAAGCCAAATGCACGATAGAAGCAATTTCCATCTCCTCTTGTTCTGCGTAGGAAGGAATACTTCTCTTGCAGTTTCTACACAGGAAGACATCAACTGCACATTTCCTTCACATGGTTAAGTTGCATTTATCATAATCCTGATCTTGTAAATATGTGATTAGCATTAATGGTAAATAAAATATATAGATATAAAAATGACCAAGCAACATCTTACATTAACGACGTTAATAGTCGACCCTATTTAAGCGGGACCCTGGTCCCTCCTGGGTTTGCCTTTTGTATCCTGGCAAACTGTACATTTTATGTGTAACCTGATATGTTGAATTTGGGATCAATAAAAGAGTCAATCAATCAAAATCAATCATCTCAGCTAGTGATCTCTGATGGTTTAATAAACCAGCACAAAGTTTTTAATCTGTTAGTCAAATGAGTATTCACACATTTCACACATGCTTGCCATCAGCAACCAGCACCTTTGAGTGGTTCTTAAAATGGTGCTATACAGATACATATTCGTAATCGTAATCTCGAGATTTCTACAGAGCCCAACGAAAGCTAAGTCACGGGAACCAGCTTACTCACAGGCGCTCAGTCAAAACAAAATCTCTAGGCAAAAGGGTTTGGTTCCATACATTTATCAATCAGTTACTCATGATATCTATTCAAAAGCACATTCATACCTGTTTATTGCTGAACAACTCAGCACAGTTCCTGATGGCGATACCCAGAGTATTATTGTAGTCGTATAGTGCACTATAGGACTTATTAGATAGTATACCAACAACTGTATTCAATTACCATAACTAGTAATAAGAACAAGCTTCAATCCTTTGTCACACCACGAGCACTATTACAACCACTCCTATGCAGACTAGATGAAACAAACCTTGACTTTCTCTTGGTACACAGAGTCCCCAGCAAATTCCTTCATAAGACCATTCAAGTCTTCACTCTTACCAATCAGCGCTTGTGCCTCTGCAATCTATCAACACCAACAATCAATCAAAAAATCACCGCACAGCAGTTTCACCGTAATTGAATACAGTTTTGCATAATTTCTGAACTTTGATGGAAGTATTACGAAATTTCACCTGTATTATACTGCATTGCCAAGAAAACTAAGTACCTCAAACATGGCAGTAAAATAAATGAAAACATATAGAATCCAAATGTAAACAAAATAAATCTACTGAGGCCCAACATTTTTTATTTCCTGAAGTCAGCAAAACATTGCTATTAGATTTGTTTTATACTCAAAATATGCCGTAAGTAAAGTCTTCCATGCCCAAGAGTGCTGGGGGGTTTCCATGCTACAACAAGTTCACAAGAGATACCCAGAAAAATGATATTCCATCTGCAAGAATGTGCATCACTAAAATTTAGAACTTGAACAAAGGGAGGGAAAAGGATTTCTTCCAGGAACCGTATCCTTCATTTCTACAATAAGAGGAGTCAAGTAAGAAAAGAAAGTATCCAGGAGTTTATCTTAGAAGTGAAACTACGATCCACACCCAAGATGCAGGTACAGTTTAATCAGAAATTTAGTTCATGTTCCATATCAATTTTAGGCAATATCACAATTTAAATAATTTGAAGAAAATTTTGTTATTAAAGCAAAGCAGCAAGAGAACTAACCTCACTTTCAATCTGCCTCTGCTGTTGCATAATTGCCTCATCATAGTTGGTGTCTGTTGTTAACGATTATCAGATAAAATTATATACTTAAACCATCATGCAGGTAAAATAATAACATTTAAAAGCCAGTTCATTAGAATGTAAATCCACTTTATAAACCACAAATTACACTTTAAAATTGCTCCAAGAACAAATTAATATTATGCTAACGTGGTATTTTATCACAGTCCCTGTCTGAACATTAATTCAATTAAATAAACTTACTTCATTCAATCAAAGTATCTGTAATTATAAACTGGCAATATCTAAAACGTAACCAAATAACCAAGTGCAGGACACTAGCTTATTCGTAAGTGCCGTGAATAAGCTGATGTTGGACTTGATCAGAGCGACTGGTCAGCAGGACAGTAGGGAATCATAAATATCAAGATGTGAGAAACTTGTAATAAACAGTGGAAAGGTGATGGAGAAGTCTCTCAGCTATAAATTAATTAAACTCATTAAAAAAACTAATTTGCATAATCCGCCATAACCACTTTGGAACAGCATGGAGTGGTTTCAAAGTAGATTCTGGAATAAACGGAACTTTGTGCGATAACCACGTGCAGAATGAACTAACAGGTGGGGTAAAAGGTTTCTAATAAATTCTTTGCTGCAGTTGACGAGTTCAGTAGTAATACACAACTGCGACCCTACTTCGGAGCTATATCAATTTCCCTTTGACAATAAATCCCAAAGGAGTGGCCCTCCACAGGCATAAAATTTTGTCTGCACCAATTGCGTTTTCTAAGATTACTGGTAACGTAGCAGATAGCTATAAATTTATTTTGAATACTGTTTTTTGCTTAGCACAACGCATTTCTTTCTACCTGGGTTGTATTTGAACTCTCCTCCGCTTTTGTCGCTCTCCATTTCTGCAACAACGGCCGACAGAATTCGAGAGATCCTTTTCCGAAATCAGTGGACATTGATACAAGAATAGATGCAGCGATATAGAATGTACATAGCCGCCATTTTAAGGGTTTAACGGATTTCCAATCAGTTTTTAGCAATCCCTTAAAGCTAACCGAGAGGTAGCTCTTGGTATGACTATCTTTTTTCTGGTGAGCTTGAGAAAAAAAACAAGGGTATTTGACTCTCGACGTTTGATCTCATCACCAACAATGAACTGTCAGTTTAGGATACTCATAGTTACCTGACTGACTGTGCTGAGTGTAAATGTACACGGTTTTATATAGCGACCGTATAGCCTATATATATATTATATATATAATATATACTATATACATATAATATATATTATATATAATATATAAAATATATATATATGGCCTGGACCCTGCTCATGTTTCAATGAATTAATCGGGTGAGATCCTTCACCACCGCTGTCCGTTTGAATGGGCGCCACGCCATTTAAGATCCCGTGCTCGGATGGTACCCATGGAGAAGAAATTTCAAAGCATCTTTCTGCCCTGGAGGGATATGAACCTTTGACAACTCGTTTTACAGTCTAGTACGACAACCAATAGACTATTCCTTGTAATAACTATACACTGGCAAATGATACTAAATTGCATCAATTGTTTCCCAGTCAACTGTATGCGATTTGTAGAATGTGACATATCGATTTTGTAATCTGTAGAAAAGGTAATGATGTGTATGTATGTATGTAGACCAATATGTATGTATGTATATATGTATGTATGTATGTATGCATGTATGTATGCATGTATGTATGCATGTATGTATGTATGTATGTATTTATGTATTTACTTACAATGTTGCTCTCCTTATACATTAGACTCTCTCTACTTATCAAACCGCTTACCTGTCGACTTCCTTACAACGCTCCCAGCTATCCAGACCTCTGCAATCAGCTACACTAAACCGTCTGTTTCTCCCTGACATAGGAGACTATCTGTCTGAATGTTCCTCTAAGGGGATTCAATAATACTCGACCACCCATCTGGATTAGGACCTAGTCTGTTCACATTACTCACAACGATATCAAGCAGGAAAAATTATTAAGGTAACTTAAGACTTATTTGTACCGTATGGCTTTTGTTGTGTGACTGTCTACGATTCCTCGCTCAGCTGATGGACATATAGCGGGTTAATAAATGCTTATGATGCATCGCAAGGTTAGCCCGCGGTTTCTCCGCACGAGGCCCATGTTCTAAAATGCGCGCAGGCCGACGTCACACCAATCCCAGCGTTTTGCCGAAAAATCACCTAGACGCGCTCATACAACTCAACAATTCGATGACTCATCACATCATTACATCATGGAAAATTACGCCTTAGCGCAGAGCGCCCGCCACTCAACAAGAAACAAGTAAATAATCCGATGACTCATCGTGGTTACGTTATGGAAAATTCCGATACAAACGCGCACTTAAAATTCTGACTGATCAGCGAAAAAATTACATTCACAGTATCTGTAGTTAGCTAGGACTTAATGTGATTCATTTTGAAGAGTAATTATACTAGAATATAAGTTGCATCGATTAGTAGCTAAATGCTTACAATACAAATTTGAATTTTTCTCAAAGCTGATTATTCCAGTCGATAAAACAAAATTATGTAGCAACAATGTCTCGTATCTGGTGAGTGTGCATTAAGTATCTTTGATCATCATGCGACTGGCTTTCAGCTGCTCTTCCGAAGCCAGATTCAGATCAGTGAGGAGATGCCAGTAGAACCAAGAGGTACCATATGGCTGGTTCAGATCAAAATAACAACAGCTATTCAGCCAAAATCCTCCACCTCCGTTGTCAGTTGCGCATTTGTCGTACCAGTTGTCATTATCTTCGTCGTATGTAGAAAACTTCATTCCGTTCTGCAGTGTACCTTTCTGGTCCACGTTCAGTCCATCGCCAGCATCTCCACTGTACCCCGTCACGTGGATGGCGTAACCTTTGTCCTCGGATTCGATCGAGAAAGTGTCGTATTCGGCCGAGAACCACTTGCTGTTATTCGATGCTTGGATCTCAATGCGTAATTTGTGGGTTCTGCTCGAGGTCATTTGGTGCATCTTCTCAAGACCCAGCCAGAAGTTAGTCGCGATGTCGCCAAATCCTGCCTTGTAATCAGTCCAATTCCGATTGAAGCTCACACTTCCGTCAACCCTCTGCTGAATGACGATCCAGTTGTTGATTGACATCAGAGGAGTTGGCGAACTGAAGGTCGGGATTTTTACATATTTGGTAAAGTAAACGGCTGAATAATCTGTCTCAGAAAAAAACAGTTAATACGTTACAGTAGGAATGACAGCCGTTGTTTTTAAATCTATTGTTTCTAAGTTAACTACAAACTTTAATATGCAGGCTAAGGTTCTCACCTAATCTAGTATAATTGTATCTAACTATTCTGATCTGAAGTGATCTTATCTTATCTTAGCAGGAAACTTCTATAGCGCCACAGGGCATCAAATAATCATATAGAATAACACTTAATTCGAACTGAAAGGCGTAACTCGATCCTCAGGATTCATTTTTGGTTCATTCTATTTTGAAGTTACTGTAAGTTTAAGTTTGTGTAATTTAACACTTTTAGAACCGTCTGAGATTTTTAAATCGAAGTCATCTAAAGCTGTCTGCTGGCAGCAAACGAAAGGCAATGAGTACTGCAATAAATATAAGGCAACGAGCAGAATTTTTATGAGTAAAATGAGATTGTCGGCAATACGTCTTATTCCAGAGAGAAACCTGTGTTACGAAGTGTTGCAATAATTCAGTTGAATAAAGGTTTCCAGCAGATATGAATGAAACAGAGAAAAGGTATCATGGAAAATTGTGAAGCTGAGAGATAGCAAGATAAACATAAAGAATCAGGTCACAATACAGAAGGACTGGACAACGAAACTGAAACTATAAGAGAGAGTTTGCCACAATAGACCTACTCTTGCTAGCAGGCTGTGAATGAACTCATAATTAGTAATGGACAGGATGTACCGATTCACTCTTGCACAGATTTTAAAAACTGATAACAGCATAACAGCATAATATCTGCTCGATTTGTGGCTAATTTACACTTAGTCATCCTTAGTCGTTTGCTCTGCGTTCCATGAACAAACCAAATTATAACCTCCGCCTGATAAGGCATTACTGAATAAGCTGTAGTGTGATGGTAGGGCCTACCTTATCGCTGGCTATGAGTGATCGCATGATTAATGAGCAAGATGTTTTTTGCGCCTTCTTGCTAAATAAATGTTGTTATTGGTGCAAAATGGAAACACGAGAGAAGAATCGATTGTGACGAGCTGCAAAACTTCAGTTGCTTGTTCCACATCCGCAAAAAACACTACACCCTCTACACGACAAGAGAATATTAGTTATCGACAAGACTTAGATTTATCAAGACTTGAACGTCTATTGCATGTCTATTGATCCAACACTGCGCAGATTATTTGTTGGTAAATAGATCTATGAACGGGCCACTAAACAGTTTGTGTTCAATGTCGGCGACGTACCCAAAGAATCAGTCACAGTTTGCCACATTCTTTTCTCTACGAGGCATCTGCAATCGCACTTGGTGGTAACATTCTGGATGCAGGAGTAGTGTAGAGAACCATTGTACGTAAACGGATAAGAACAATTCTGCGAAGGAATTCCTATGAAAATTTAAAAGATGACGCTCACAACACAGAGTAATGCAACGCAAGTGTAATGTATTTGATGTAATGTAACTTAGCATTTCATAGCGCCCTCTAAGTACCTCGATCTCAAAGGCGCTAGCGCAAATGATGCCAACGCCAATTAACAATACAAGTTTAGGCCTACCTGTAATCAAATAAATAATTCATATACAGCTGAACAAATTACCATTGGCTTGCAAAGTATAGGCCTACTGTGCGATGTCAGTCATTGTCACAAACATTCTGATGTGATCTTGCTTTAAGCAAGACTCCAGTAAGCACGTGTTTTGCATAGTGTAATTGTAATTGTAATTTGAGATTTATAAAGCACCTCTTAGAGGACAAACTCAACAGAGGCGCTTCCGACCCGAAAAAGTAAAATCACTGTTGAACAGTACAGTCTTCAGGCGCCTGCGGAACACTGAGAGGGGGAAAGAAAGGAGCTCAAGTCGCAGTTGTGACCGGGTCTTGAACTTAGTTGTGTGTGATCAGTGAATAAGAGGAATGGAGTGAGGAGTAGGAAAGGAAGTGCAGGATTAGGGGCGACCAGAATAAGAACTGAGGAAGGCGAACTGTTGCGTTTAAAGACTGCGAACTTGTAAACAGAAAGTTGCTTTCAATAAAGAAATTACATGTAACCGAACTCGGTTCTTGACATTTTCCTGTACACCGTACACGCGAAAGATCCTCCTAGTGGGACGATCCTCACTTGTCGGCACCGTCCGGGTATAGCTTACATCAGAGTGCTTTGGGTACCAGTCTTGAAGCAAACGGGTCAACGATCGTTGCGCTCTGCTGCCCACGGATATTCAGGTTCCACGCTTCGGCATACCAACGCTGGCTTATCATTCTCTCCTGTGTTGTACCGTCCCTTTGGAACAATCTTTCTAGTGCGGGATTCGACTCTGGTAGTCTACCTAGAGCTTTTCTAAGGAGGAAAAGAAGAAGTCGACGCGTGCTGACGTAACAGAACTCTATTATTTCTTTAACGAACTTAACTAGGAACTGTGCTCGGGTTCGAGTCCAGGTCCAACTGTTTGCCAATAATCCGAAAGTACTCCACAGGACGGCTATACGGTTGCAAACGACGAGTAATCCAAAGAGAATCGCCGACAGACACAAACGACGACGTAGACGACGACGACGATGTATACTCCAATGCGAATCGCCGACAGACACACTGACGCAGACGACGCAAGCGACGAGTAATCCAAAGAGAATCGTCGACAGGCACAGGCGACGACGTAGACGACGACGATGTGTACTCCAATGCGAATCGCCGACAGACACACTGACGCAGACGACGCAAGCGACGAGTAATCCAAAGAGAATCGTCGACAGACACACTGACGCAGACAACGCAAACGACGAGTAATCCAAAGAGAATCGTCGACAGACACAAACGACGACGTAGACGACGACGACGATGTATACTCCAATGCGAATCGCCGACAGACACACTGACGCAGACAACGCAAACGACGAGTAATCCAAAGAGAATCGTCGACAGACACACTGACGCAGACAACGCAAACGACGAGTAATCCAAAGAGAATCGTCGACAGACACAAACGACGACGTAGACGACGACGACGACGATGTATACTCCAATGCGAATCGCCGACAGACACACTGACGCAGACAACGCAAACGACGAGTAATCCAAAGAGCGATACTCCAACAGACGACTGCTCCGTACTCGACGACGATCAACTGACGAATGCTCCAACAGACGACTTCCGTACGCGACGAAGACCAACTGACGACTGCTCCAACAGACGACTTCCGTACGCGACGAAGACCAACTGACGACTGCTCCAACTGCTGGTAAGCGTCGCCTTTATATACACATGGCAGTGGAGCGTTGCTAAGGACGCTGGAGCATTGCCATGGTTTCAGTCCACTGGAGCGTTGCTATGGACTGGAGCGTTGCTATAAACTGGAGCGTTGCTGTGGACTTAGCCCACTTAGTCCAAGTTCACCACACCCTCCCCGCAGCACAGTTCAAAAAGTCCTCTTTTTGACGCATAATTGTCCTTTCTATTCTACAATGACAACGTCGTCATCTACCTCTTCTTCTTCACTGATATCCTCGTACACAACGAAGGGCCGTATTCTGGCTCCAAGGAGTGGTCCATGACCCCGCTGAAAACGGTAAACAGCCCGCACCATCCAGGAAGGGCAACGCGGAAACTGCTGAGCCATTTGTTCCTTAAACTGCTCCCAGGGAACACATAATGGAATCAGAACCGACCTACGTAGCAGCTGAAGTAGATCCTCTTCTTGTTCTTCCCCTTGTTCCTCCTCGTGTTCGTCATCAGGAACAGCAGCCACTGGATTCAGGCTGTCCAAGACTTGCATCAAATCAGGATCCAATTCATGATCCGGCGCGTCGGTGTCACGTTCAGGCACTACCTCGGCCATAACCGAGGGGTTATCGGTTGCCACGTCCGAGGGCAAATCCAGAGACGACCACAATGTTTCATCCCATGGAGGAAGGCAATCGCTGAAGTCATTGTCTCCCGCCGATGAAGAGATTCCAGCCACAAGGGGCATCGGCCCGAAGGTGTCATCACCCGCCTCGCTAATCGGCGAGTAGCTCGTAAGGTTTCCGGAGGAAATGGCGACGACTCCAGACGGCCCGGCGACTGGAGATGGAGGCGCTGACGGGTCGGCAAAAAGGCGAGACCTCTTCGGTGACCCAGGAGGGTCGGTCTCACAGACGCGACTCACAGTACTCCCGTGGCGCTTCTGACAATGCATTCTCAGTGACCGCAAACGTCTCGAACCCTTATAACGCTTGCCACAGAGCACACAGTCGATAAAGAGTGCAGATTCCATCGTAGTACGAACAACTTTTGAGAGACTTTCTGCACGCGGCACTGCACTTTTATAGGCATCAGATCTGCTCCCCGCTCCGCCGTCGCGGCAATGATCCACCGCTCGTCCCGTTGCCCATTGGGACGTCACTCCACAGGAAACAAGCCAGTCCTCGCACACTCCGCCGCGGCCGCTCACCCGCCGGCTCGACATCAAAGTCACTGCTGCCAGAGGCTTCTCCCCCTGTTAGTGGAGCGGCATCCTCACATGTCGACTCCTCCACCCGCACCCCTTCGGTACAGGGTTTAAGCTTGTCCACGTGAGCTGTAATTGGCTTTGCCTTTGTGTTCCGCTGTATGAGGTAGTTCACCGGCCCCAATTGCTGTACCACTGCATACTGACCTGTGTGTGGTCGCTGCCACTTAGCTCTCAGCTCAGCCGCCCTTCGCCAACATTCTCGGACCTGCCAATACGCAGTCTCCAATCGTTCGGCGGCCCGCTGTAGTTGCTCGTGCACATGTCTGTACGTTGCCTGTACTCTCTCTACCAGCTCTTCAACATAAGCGTAACAAGAGAGTTTAGCTTCCTCGTCCGGAGGTCTTCCGTGCACCTCTCTCAGCCGCTGAGGCGGAGGCCACTTGGCTACCTCACGCTTTTTGGTCAGGTCCACCTCAACCTGGTGGTACTCACTCCGTAAGTTCAATGTGTTAAACCAATATGTTCCAAATAAAGCATCCAAGCACTCGTCGATTCTAGGCAGTGGGTAGGAATTCCTTTTCGTCTGCCCATTTAACTGCCTGTAGAACCGCATCGTTCCATCCTTCTTTTTGGCTAACACCACATTGACCGCCCACTCACTGGTTGTCGGTTCGATTACTCCACTAAATTCCGACAATAAGCCCTTCAGCTGCTCTCGAGCTCCCAGTGGCGCATCTTCTGCAATATCTCGCATTAGGTCTTCTATAACCCTAGTGGCTTCCTCTGCCTCGGCGCCACCATCACGCTCGCCTACGGAACTCACCTGGACGGGGTGTAGCCCTCCTAAAAGCTGATTCCTAACCAACTTTACTGGTTCCGTGTTCAGGTTCAGGACCCTAATGGGCGCATCGTCGTCTCCATCCCCGACGACAACTCGAGCCACATAAACTCCTGGCTGCATTTCTCTAGCCTCGGTCATCCATGCAGGTGCCGTCACAGAGAGTTTACGGTATTCAGTCTTAGCGGGCACATTGCACTGGGTCAGGGTGGCTACCACCACATCCTCGGCGACGGTCACTCGCCGGCACCAAGCGGAACCATCTCCATTCACCAATGGAATTCGCTTGCGACCCACAAATAATGTTCCTGCCCCAAATGCTAAGCGGCAGCGATGCTGTCTCAGCCAATCCATCCCTAACATTGGCTCCATGATTTGGTCAGACACTAAGAGAGCAGTATCAATCTCAAAGCCAGGTCTAACCTTAATCAAGACTCGCACTTCTCCAAGGATCCGAATTTCTGTTCCATTAGCAGCCATCAGGAACCGTCCACTGGGATATAATTCCAGACCTCTTACTGCAGAATGCGGTATGAGACTCACCTCAGACCCCGTGTCGATCAAGCACATTCGGGAGCGTCCGTTGATCACGCCTCGGATGTAGATCGTATTGCCGTTCACACCCCGCGATGATCTCTGCCGAGCAGTGTGGTTCACGGCCGCGACTTCCTCCGGCCGTTCTTCGGGCGACGTAAGGGCCTGTCCATCGAGGGAGTTACGCGGTTCCCTCGGTCGTGGACATCGTCGAGCAAAATGGGTCCTTTCTCCGCAGATATAGCAGGCTCCTCTTCGTTCGGTGTTCCTTGGCGCCGACCTGGTTCCATTGTTTGGTCGTTCCACGTCGGTCTCTGTTCCTGGAGGGTCTCGTAGTGCTGCCAGCTGTCGGTCGATTTTCCGTTCCATATCCCGCTGCCACTTCTGTTGTGCCTCACGTTGGGATACGAAAAACTGCTCGAGTTGACTCTGTATCGGGTCAACTGTGTTTGTTCCTTGGGTTCCGCGAACGCGATTAGCGGGTCCCCGTCTCTCCTCATGTTCAGTCATTCGCTGGTAAGCTTCCATTCTTAAGGCCACCCTGTACGCTTCGTCCAGCGTCCTGGGCTCTCTCTCGCGCACCTTCAAAGATAGTTCGCGATCCTTAATGGCTTCCAGGAATGCGTCTCTCGCGATGATTTCTGTAGTCTCGTTCGAAGGCACTGGGTATGCCAAGACGACCAGCCTCCGTATATCATGGAGCAAATCACTGAGCGTCTCGTTGGTTCGTTGTCTACGGTAGTACAACTGCGCCCTGAAGGTCTCGGCCTGTCCTTCAGCGCCATACCGTTGACGCAGTCTCTCCGTTAGCTCTTCATAAGTGACATCTCGTCGCGCTCCAAAGTCCCACAGTAGCTGAGTGGCGGCTTTGTCCAATGCACACCGCAGGAAATCGACCTTGTCCGATTCCGTCCATCGGTTGTGCTTCGCGCAGACCTCAAATTGAGCTAAGAAAGACTCCAAGGATCCGGTGCCATCAAATTTTCCGGGCTTCATCGGCGTTTTACGATACCCGAACATGGCCGCCATGTCGTCCATTCGTCGCGGAGTTACGTCGGTCTTTTCCCTTGTCACGCTGGTCTCTGGAACTGTCTGTCTCGGGCTGTCGAAGTCGATACTCTCCAAGAAACGGCTCTGGTTTCGTACGTGGACCGCGGAAGTCTCTCGTTTGGCCTCCGGCGTTGAGCTACTCGACGGACGAGTTGGCGAGTCCAGCACGTCCAACAGAGTGTAGACAATCGTATTGTCGTCTCTATCCATCTTGTTCTGACGTTTCTTCTACCTGTTCCTCCTTGTACGTAGATCCCACTTGACTGGTACCACTGTGACGTCCCGAAGTGCTACTCTTTTAAGGCTAGTGCGGGATTCGACTCTGGTAGTCTACCTAGAGCTTTTCTAAGGAGGAAAAGAAGAAGTCGACGCGTGCTGACGTAACAGAACTCTATTATTTCTTTAACGAACTTAACTAGGAACTGTGCTCGGGTTCGAGTCCAGGTCCAACTGTTTGCCAATAATCCGAAAGTACTCCACAGGACGGCTATACGGTTGCAAACGACGAGTAATCCAAAGAGAATCGCCGACAGACACAAACGACGACGTAGACGACGACGACGATGTATACTCCAATGCGAATCGCCGACAGACACACTGACGCAGACGACGCAAGCGACGAGTAATCCAAAGAGAATCGTCGACAGGCACAGGCGACGACGTAGACGACGACGATGTGTACTCCAATGCGAATCGCCGACAGACACACTGACGCAGACGACGCAAGCGACGAGTAATCCAAAGAGAATCGTCGACAGACACACTGACGCAGACAACGCAAACGACGAGTAATCCAAAGAGAATCGTCGACAGACACAAACGACGACGTAGACGACGACGACGATGTATACTCCAATGCGAATCGCCGACAGACACACTGACGCAGACAACGCAAACGACGAGTAATCCAAAGAGAATCGTCGACAGACACACTGACGCAGACAACGCAAACGACGAGTAATCCAAAGAGAATCGTCGACAGACACAAACGACGACGTAGACGACGACGACGACGATGTATACTCCAATGCGAATCGCCGACAGACACACTGACGCAGACAACGCAAACGACGAGTAATCCAAAGAGCGATACTCCAACAGACGACTGCTCCGTACTCGACGACGATCAACTGACGAATGCTCCAACAGACGACTTCCGTACGCGACGAAGACCAACTGACGACTGCTCCAACAGACGACTTCCGTACGCGACGAAGACCAACTGACGACTGCTCCAACTGCTGGTAAGCGTCGCCTTTATATACACATGGCAGTGGAGCGTTGCTAAGGACGCTGGAGCATTGCCATGGTTTCAGTCCACTGGAGCGTTGCTATGGACTGGAGCGTTGCTATAAACTGGAGCGTTGCTGTGGACTTAGCCCACTTAGTCCAAGTTCACCACAGGAACAATCTTTCTACGGCAGTTAGAACCTGATTGTTATAATTTATACCAACGAGCCAAGGGGTAATACCATGACGAGAATCCTGGATGAGAACCAATGATAACCAAATGCCATCAAAATGTTACATAACAGGCTGCCATGATAGTGCAGTCCAGTTTAAAGCGTTGGAAATCTTTTGCCAGCCGTTAATTGGGAAAACTGAAGAGATTACTTTTAAAGTTGACATAATGTAATTTACTGGTGTAAATCCCGCACGTGGAGCCCAACCAAATGATTTCCGTCCAAAGTTGACAGATAACACCATGTGGCTATTTTGCATAACATAACATTACACCACATTCCAATCTAATCTAATCAAATTACTTCTATAGCCCCTTATTTATAATGCACAAGACATCAGTAACATCGTAATCAAGAATTATAATCTGTTAGACAGGCTTGGTGGAAATCTGATACTGTAGCTCCGGGAAACAAGAATCAGGCTACGGTGGGTAAGTGAGTTGAAGCACCACCTTGAACCACAATAATGTTGCCATTGTTGGCGTTCAGTTATTCAGACTTTTGCGTCAATGAAAGGCATTGACGGCAGAATGTCCGAAAACTCCAACCTAGATACCAGTATGTCGGGTATTGCTCTTCCTGAGAGCTTCTGATCACCTGTGTGAGACTCTTAAATGATGCTATACAGAGCTTATGTAACAATTACTATCACATCTTTTGAGGTATTTTTAACTTCAAATATAATATTATTCGATGAAGAACTTGCCAGAGAGAAGAGTTGTTGACTGAACATCTTCTGACTGAAAATCAGACGATAAAACACTTTATCAAGTAATTATATATATAAAGTAATTCAACTAAGCAAGTTACTTTAAATTAATAAGCTATTCAACGGATCATTTATGTAAGCGGATTGAGAAAATCAGTGTAGGAAATTCTGTTGAGTTACATTACTCCACTGGTAAGGCAAAGATGAGTTACATTACTCCACTGGTAAGGCAAAGATGAGTTACATTACTCCACTGGTAAGGCAAAGATGAGTTAAATTACTCCACTGGCAAGGCAAAAATGAGTTACATTACTCCACTGGTAAGGCAAAGATGAGTTACATTACTCCACTGGTAAGGCAAAGATGAGTTACATTACTCCACTGATAAGGCAAAGATGAGTTATATTACTCCACTGGTAAGGCAAAGATGAGTTACATCACTCCACTGGTAAGGCAAAGATGAGTTACATCACTCCACTGGTAAGGCAAAGATGCGAAGTTAAGAAAGTTCAATTAATGTGCAGTCTGCCTTTTCCGATTCAGTCCAAACTTTACACAGAAAATATTGATAGTCCATTTTAGTACACTTTGACAACAAATCTTCGAAAAGCAATGAAACTACTGCTCGCCTGATAGTGAGTACAGGCTGGTGTCGACAAATAGCATCCAGGTGTATACTGAAACAGATTGCAGGTATTTTCATTGTTTCTGTAGTTGAAGTGGGTGCATCTGGTTAGCGATGCGCATCTTGTGGCACAGTGAATCAGTGATGCGCTTCTCTCCGTCACGGATGGCGGGTCAGCAGCACACATTTCGACACCTGACTTCACCATCGCACTGAATTTACTATCTGCAGCTTCTGAATCTCTGCTGCTGAATAAAATGGCCGCAGCTGCAGCCAGCAACAGCACCGTGCGAGGAATTCCCATTTCACTTCGATGAATCCTTGCTGTTACTAAAGTTAACAATAAAGTTGTCGATGATGCTCATAATGTTCGTTGCAATTTCAAGAGGGACGAGCCAGCCTTCTGCAAAATCACAGGTACTTTTAGTCAGTATAAAAATGTAATGGGGGAACGGTGGAAGCAGCGGCGTAGCTAGCCTTCCGAGGGCCCTTGTGCAAACTGAACTTTGGCTATTTTGCTTTACGTAAATGAGCAACCGGGGCTTGGCCCCTTGGGAAACCAGGCGGCTCCTGGCCTGTTGGGCCCTTGTGCTTTGCACAACCTGCACAATCAATTGCTACGCTCCTGGGTGGAAGGATGTTCATTCTGAAGTCTCTATTGTGGGCACAGTAGACGATTGGTTACGGTGTTCGACTAGTAACGCGGAGTACGGGTTCGAGCTTTCTCTGAGACGATTGTTGTGTAGGGATCTTGAGCAAGTCCCTCACTTACAACTGCTTAGCACTATCGATTGACGCTAAGTCTGACTTTAGTCATCTTAATACTTAGCACTACATACTAGCCTATATACTATATCACTACTCATTAGTTACAAAGTACCCAAATACTAGCCCTATTTACTACTTTGAACTTAGTAGTTCAAAAGTGCCAAAAAGCTTTCCTATTTACCCTCCCACAACTCAGTAGCCTAGTTACAAAGTGCCAGTATACATACTAACCCTAGATTACATAAAAATACAGATGTGCCAAAGTTCTAAAATACTCACATACAGACTATCTGCTGGAAGGAATCCTCCTCCTGCTGTGGGCTGTCGTAACGGCACAAGTTTATGCACATTCAATCTGGTTGTGCTTAACCATGCGTTGCGTCGGGAACATTTGTAAACAGACACGCATCATCGATTCTCTCTGTCGTCGATAGAATGGACGACGGCTTTGGTTCTTTGTATGCGTAGAAAACTCGTCAATGTCGCATTTGAATACAACTCTCCGCAAGACTATCTGACGCAGGCAAACACAAATTTGCATAGACCAGCAATAACCATTGATTAAATTTTTAATCGAAAGTAATCACGCGATTAATTGCACATGACGTGGAGGAATTAAATTTGTTCAGAAAATTGCGACGTGCTATACAACTGATATTTTGGAGTGGCTTTATCAAATTATAACAGTTTAAACTGAAAATAATGCTAAATTTGTTTATAATGTAATTTGTAAATTTGGCTAAGTTGTCTGCAATTTTATATTAGCCCTACATTTTAAAAGAATGCTATAGGCCTATATTCAAGATCGCGGTAGAGTTCGGAAGTTTCTAACTGCAGTTCAAACTGTTGCAGTTTCAAGATGTTCTTGCAAAGAATGTTAAAAATTCCAGATTGTCTCAGAGTTCAGAAGTTTCTGTAAGACTTTATGTAAGTTCGTTTAGTTTGCAGTTTCCAGAGTAAGAATCAACCTGCATTTGTTCAACATTTGGCCAGTTACCGTTTCTTTAAGATCTCATTTAGTGCGTTAAAAGTAGCGTTCAAAATTTTATTTGTGTTAACGTTTTACGCGTTAATCGCGTTATTGACTCGATAAATGCCAACGCCTAGTACTAATTACTACATTCGATGAATACGGACAAAATTGTGTGGATATTGATAAAATAACGAATATAACACTGAACCAAACATTGAACATAAATCCATAAGAAGGGTGTTTGAATTTCGTGGCGAGACGCCGAAATGAGCATAACTGTGTATTTATTAAGCAGTTTGTCTAAATTCATTAGACGAAAGTCTATCCGATTCTTTCATTAAATTCTGATTATGTCTTTATACTACAAATTTGACTGGAACCGCTCTTCAGATTCCCATTGATAGATATTACTTTCTGCGTGTACATTGATTCAAAATTTTTGGTCTGATATTGAACTCTCGGACTGCCAACGGTGTAGCGTTGAGCAAACTTGCTTTGGAACTGAGTTGGGGCAAATCAGACCTAATGATTTAGGTCTGATTTGCCCAATCTCTGTTCCAAAGAAGAAACAGTACTGTACAGTACCTGCTGGTCAATAATTTTAAAGAAATTGATCCCGAATGACACAAGTATTACTGATAACGTGACCAAATCCGCAAAAGCTTGAAGAAGATTTGGACTCAGCAAATATACCTGTGTAATAAATATACAAGACAAAAGCTTCCTGCGCAAACATACCGTTTTTCGATAACATTTCAAAATGTGCATACATGGCTCAGTCCTTTATGCGTATGAGTAAATACCATTCGGGCTTTAACCTTTGGGATATTCAGTCGGTAATGTAGAATTCATTGACATAAGTGTCAAACAAGTAATAAAAGGATTTCTCTTTCGATCTGTCTTCTGTCTTTACGCATCACATTGAATGAGAGATTTGTGGGAAATCTCACACATGCTATAATGGGTCAGAAATTGGTTCTGCTTGGAATCTTCAGTAAAAACTCTTGTTGCAGATCGAAGAGTAAACACTCTATCGAACAGCGAGGCTGAAATGCCACCTTAAGCTTCCTAGATATATGACAAGGTATATCGAGGTAAGTTCAGGTAATCAAACTACTGAGCGACATGTTTTCAATGGACCATGGCATTCAGAGTTACGGAGAAGAGGGTTTTAGTAGAATAATCTTTGAGCTGAAGTACTGGCAGGACGACTTGCGGATCCAATGGTGAATTACGTCTGTCACTGTCCCTCCCATCTGATTGTAAAGGAAGAGGCATTACCGGAGTGGCCCTCCCAGTCTGAATCCAACCTTGCCCGTCCGTTATTTGATATTTGCACTGGCCTTCCATACTCAAATAGAAAGAAGCGTGGCCTTCTCGAACAATCTTCCTCTGGAAAGATGCGTACTTTCCTCAAAGCAACAGCTCAAGAAGCATTTTCATTTCTCATATAAAGTCGCACCTTTTTAGAACTGTTAGATAGCCACGTCTTAGCGCGTTTTTGAGGTTCCTAAAAGGTGCTATATAAATAGCCAGATACATACATACATACTTACCTACATACATACATACATACATACACGCATACATACATACACAGATTCCACGCCTTTGAACATGATAACGCAAAATCATTCATGATGTCAGATTCAGCACTAAATGTCTGGAGGCGGGAGAGGGGGGTGGTGGCGGCATCAAGTTTCATGAGGAAGCTCAGCCAACGCTAATTCGGCGGTCGATTTCTCTATGTCTGGGTGACTGTTTTAGCCTCTTGCATTTCTGCGGGAAAGTCAGGCCAAACGCGGTTTGGAGCGACTCACTGACATCCTCCCCTCTAACATTTGGGGGGGGGGTAGTGGCTGGATTGGCTCCTGGATTCACCTTTGCGTAATTATGCTGTTGTAAAAAAAACTGTTGTAAACAAAACTGCATATATTTAAATTTTTATTTCTAAAAATGCACAGCCGGATTTCAGTTTCAGTTCAAACCGCTGAATCCAAATTCAGTCCGATGGACCACCGTCTGAATTCACGTAAAATATCTCTGCAGCGGGTTAAGTGCGCTGATTGCAGTTTAGAAGCATCGCTATACGATACGTGCCATTCCGATATGATGCATGGGTTCCGCGAAATACCAGGGCTTCAAAATGCTCAAGTTCGTTGTTTTAGGGCAGCTGTTGTAAAGCTGAAATGGTTTCCATGAAGCAGAGACCGCACGGTGCACACAGAACGACGCTATCTACGAAGCCAGTAAACTCATAACAACTTATAACAATCCATAACAACCCATAACAACTCATGACAACCCATAACAACCCATAACAACCCATAACAACTCATAACAACTCATAACAACTCATAACAACTCATAACAATGGGCCTATTGATTAGGGCATTAACGATTGTTCTACGTAAGAAATGTAGGCCCTATTTTACGTAGGCCTGAGCCTATGCTCTTAAACTTCGATAACGTTGGCGTCGTTCTCATCTCTTGGTCCAGCGAGCATGTCTTTTCCAGCCACACCACTTCCTACTCCAGCAGCAGCAGCCGAGTTGGTCGGAAGAGGGTAGTGGAAAGCTGCATTGTCAGCTCCAGGGGAATTGTATTCCAGCGCTTCATCCTTCTTGGAAATCCGGTTTCCGTAGTAGGCGTTCAGCTGCTGTTCCCAACCAGCAACTACATGTAGGTCAGCCGATGACCCATTTTGTTCTGATTGGTCAATCACGCCGCCGTCAAACGCTGTCTTAGAATTCCTTTCGTTTGCCTCCATTTCGCTGTTGATATAGAAAGCCACACGATCATCATCGTCATCATCATCGTCGTCGTCATCATCATCATCATCATCATCATCATCATCATCATCATCATCATCATCATCATCATCATCATCATCATCATCATCATCATCATCAATGATAATAATAATTTTAATAAGCTACAGTAGGCTTAAACTATAAGCAGTATCATCGTCTTTCTGGTCGTCGTAATTGATCATCATTATCATCATCATCATAATAATAATAATCATCATCATCACTGCAAACACTTTCTTGGTAGATCATCAAAGTCAGCATTGCTATTTAATTCAAAATCATGTTTTCTGTCGGCACCTTCAACGATATTGTATTACCTGCGAATATACATAATTCATGTATTATGACTTTACATATTCACACATATTCATAGATATGTATAGGCCTATACATAGATGATATTTATATAGGGGTCCATATGTCTATGTGTATATATATATATATACATTGAAACAGTTGCACTGTATACCTGTTCGCACAGCAGTCGCAGCATGGACAGCAGCGGGCAAAGCACTTGATGAGGAAGTGATCCGTTTCACAGATATGAGTCTCTTTTCGATAGCAGAACCAGATCATCACCACAAAAGAAATGAATCCGAAGATAACGACCCACGTCACTATCTGATTCCTCCTATGACGCAAGCGACACAGATTCAGTGATTAATAATCACGTGCTTTTAAAGTAAAGCTCTCTATAGTACACGGGGACCTTAAATGGCGTGGCACCCAAAGTTCGACCGTACGTTAGGGCAGAAGATAGCGTACGCGTACGGTACGTAATTTACTAAAAATAATAGCGTACGCCGTACGGTACGTTCGTATTCCGTACGTATGAGCAGCCTTTAATATTAGTTGCTTCTCGTGACGTCACATTTTTTTCTCGTCATTTTCTCGTCGTTCACGGAATTGTTTTAAAACGTTTTCCATTCTTTAATTTTTAATTTTTAATTTTTGTTATTCTTTGTTAATTCTATAACAAAAAAAAATATTTCGACTAACACGTAATGCAGAAAAATTAGCGTACGCTATTTATTAATTTAGCCAAAAAATAGCGTACGCGTACGGTACGCATTTCGGCAGAAAAAATAGCGTACGTTCCGTACATACGGTCGAACTCTGGTGGCACCCATTCAAACGGGCAGCGGTGGTGTAGGATCTCACCCGTTTACAGTCAGTTTCTCAAGGGTCCTGTGATGTCTATGGATGTTGGTGATGAGGATGATGGTAGTAGAGAACAATAAAAAGAAAGGGAGAAGAGAGAAAAGGTGGGAAAAGAAGAGAGAGGCTACAAGAGTAAATCCTAAATCCTAATCTAGTCTAATCTAATCTAAGTCTGATCAAATTTGATCCAGTCCGATCCAATCTACTCTAATCTAATCTAACCTGGTCTGATCTAACCTAATCTAATCTAATCCGATTCAATCCAATCTAATCTAATCTAATCCAAACCAATCTAATCTAATCTAATCTAATCCAATCTAATCTTATCTGATCTAATCTAATTCATAAGAGACAGGATCGTTGACTTACAGTTCGACGGTTCCGCTCGGTTCACAGCAGGTGAACTGCTTTCCGTCGTTGCAACAGAGTGGTTTGTGGGTGTCGTTGCAGAAGTAAACGTTGATCGGATACCAGTCAGGAACTGTATCATCCTTCAGACAACGAACCGCCTCCGCTGTATGTCACACGCAAACACATACACATATCTATGCACATGTCTATGTATATGTATATCTATATAACATAACTTCCTCGTCAAGAGCTTTGCACGCTGCTGGAATCGTCTCCCTCGAGAATTGCGACTTGAGCTCCTTTCTCTCCCCCTCTCAGTGTTCCGCAGGCGCCTGAAGACTGTAGGCCTACTGTTTAACAGTGATTTGACTTTTTCGGGTCGGAAGCACCTCTGTTGAGTTTATCCTCTAAGAGGAGCTTTATAAATCTCAAATTACAATAACATGACGTAATATTTTATTTTATTGAACTTGTGAGGTTAACATATCAGCAACAGTCATAAGCTCGTAGGAACAGGAGCTAAACAAAACGCTAAAGCTTATACAAGACTTGGCGGCCTCTCTTATTAGAATTAAGTAATAACCACAGAAACATTGAATGACAAGCTAGTTTCGACCAGCCCACCAGTACCTTCAGTCCAGCTTAGAATCGCTAGAACTAGAGAAATCTTTCTTCGGAAATCCAACTGGTACATCTTAACGGGAAGAGGAACTGAAAACAATCTCTCTGCTGGATCCAGGAGAACTACTCCCGTCCACTGCCGTCGACTCAGCACTGGGAGCACCTGCCGCGGTTTCCACGGCAACGGCGTCTGTGGCGTTGACTTGTGCCTCTGCGTTCTCTGTATGGCCTCTAAATTGTTAGACGATTGATCTAGGTCGCTCGTCGGCGATTCTTAGAAACCTCGTGGCTTTGCCGTTCTTAAGAAAGTCGCCCGAATCGATTATGAGCTAACCCTGATTTCTATAGCGCCTTTACGTCAATTGGTACCGACAGCGAGATGGAGTCCTTTATGCTGAGCTGGACCGGACACGCGGGCGACGGCGTTGACGGCTTTCGGCGAGGAAATTAGCAATAGCTTCCACGCCGAGCGAGAGCTAAATGGTCCAAATGAATTCACACGCGTTCGTACAGGCTATGAAAGTAATGGCTGACAAAATCAGACAATTATTTGATAGTTTATGTTTGGTTATAGCGCACAGGCAATGTGATCAGCATATAGACATACATACACACAGACATACTACCTACATACATACAAGCACACAGGCCTACATAAGCACAAATACATGTATATACTGAGGCCTCAATGTGTGCCTCGCTTAATAAACTTCATTGTCAGATAAAGCATCTCTTGCCTGATGAACTACACGCTTACGTCAAGGCGCCTCTGTGCGTGAGGATCCCCGGTTCGCGTCCCGGTCGTGGCTTATTTCAGAGATTTGAATCTCGGGCTAGTACGGTCCGTGCACGGGGACCTTAAATGGCGTGGCGCCCATTCAAATGGGCAGCGGTGGTGAAGGATATCACCCAATAAATTCATTGCAAGCTGAGCAGGGTCGAGGCCAAACATTCGCTATAGAAAAAGTGTGCATTTACAATTTACATTTCGTCTCCATGAGTTATGGTCACTACCACTGGCCACATTAAATACTTCTGTTATGGCGCAGATGTATTTAGTGTTTGGCAAAATGCACATGACTTCCAGCACGATGTAGCAATTTGCCAGTCGATGTCTCCCTCACCCAGCAACTGCCCTCCCAGTGGGTTTTCTGGAATATATATATATATATATATATATATATATATATATATATATATATATATATATATATATATATATATATATATATATATATATATATATATATATATATATATATATATATATATATATATATATATATATATATATATATATATATATATATATATATATATATATATATATATATATATATATATATATATATATATATATATATATATATATATATATATATATATATATATATATATATGACTGAATCAGAAATAGCGAGCGGATGATATAAATCTGCTAATGAATGCATTCGCTTTGAATGGATCCGAAACGGCTTCAAGAAATCTTAACAATAGTTATGAACGATTGACTGAATGTACGACAGAACGAATGAACTGGGAAAATTGACGTCAAATGGCTACAGGCGGATGAAGTTTACATATAGACACACTCCATCATCGTCATCGTCATCGTCATCAGATGGTCATGCCAGCCATTTGATAGCGATTGATGCAAAAGAATGATGCAGCGCTTTTGAGTTACCTGAAAGGCGCTGTAATAGGTATCTAGATGCACACATAACTACTTACATACCTACATACATACATACATACATACATACAGACAGACAGACAATTCATACATACATACGTACATAAATAATTGCATAAATACATACATACATACATAAATACATACATACATACAGACAGACAGACAGAGACAGACATACAGACAATTCATACATACATACATAAATAAATGCATAAATACATACATACATACATAAATGCATACATACATAAATACATACATACATACATAAATACATACATACATACATAAATATATACAAACATATATACATACATACATACATGCATACATACGTACACGTGCACACACATAAATACATGTATAAGCCTCGTGCATGTATATATATCGTAATCGTAATCGTAATTTCGAGATGTATACAGCGCCCAGCGAAAGCTAAGTAGCGGGAACCATCTTATTCACAGGCTCTCAGTCAAAACAAAATCGATAGGCAGAAAGTGTTCGGTTCTAGATCAAGAACCAGGAGTCAGGCAGGTAAACAGTCGGACGGCTACGGTGGATGGTGTTTTAAATTGGAACGGGAAGAGAGATGAGGGAAAGAGGAAGAATCAGGATAAGATTTTTGGAAAAGAAATGTTTTTAGTCTTGAGTGAAAGACTAGAGTTCACATAGGCCACGTGCGAACTCATGCACATGCATAAAGGCATAAGCGTAATTATTACAAATATAAAACCTATTTCTTAAACATTTATGATTTTCCGTGATAACGACTGCAGTCGCGCAAATCGATTTCATGGTAGCCTGATTTATAGAGCGCCTTCTTTTCTAAGACTGTGCACGTAGCTGTTTGTGTCTGCTGGTCTTATGATATGTCTGCCATTGTCTCTCTTCCTGTCTGTCTATCTGTCTGTCTGCCATTATATGTATGTCTGTGTGTCTGCCATTGTCTGTCTGTCTGTCTGTCTGTGTCTGTCTGCGTTGCATATACCTAGACTGTATATATGAAAATGCAAGGACCATAATTTCCAGAGCTGAAGTTCTATGATGAGCCTCAGCGACTCTTTGCCAATGTCTGTCTGTGGCTGTCCCTCAACAGTGTTTGCCATTCTCAGACTTCTTTCCGTCCGTTTCGATTTCTACGATTTTCTGACTCACGCCTGACTTCTTAGACAACACGTCTTACCACCTCTAGATCTTAACGATACTGACAGTAAGGGTCTCATTTGATGCCCATCGCTTCTCGCCCACAAACCTGCGTCCCGACTTATATATTTATATATATATATATATGTGTGTGTGTGTGTGTGGGTGCGTGTGCGTGTGTAGGTGTGTGTGTGTGTGTGCAGTACGGGGATCACCCTCGATTGCTCAGTCAGCTCAAAGGCCATAAAATACCGAAGTATGTACATGTTTTGACAGAAGAATTTGCAAAGGTTGAGTACTAAACAGAACAGAGAAGTTTAGGAATTAGATAGTTTAAGGGCCCATCCTGAAGAACAATAAACCGCATGATAGCAGCACAACTAACCTACCAGATTTATATACCAAACACTCTATTTCCTACCTTAATATCCGTAAATCATCCGGACTTGGCGACTTCTTATTGGCGGAAAACTTTTCGTTGACAGAGACGGCACATTGACCAAAACTTGACTGTTCGTTCAATCAGAATTCCGACTGATCAAATGGCGGCTGGGAACTCAAGGTGATAAAAATCCGGATGTTCGCTGTCTGAGAACTTCGACTGATTCAAACCAGGCTGTTCGATGTCTGATACTCCGACTGATGAAAACTCGACTGTTAATTTTCTAAGATCTTCATCTGACCAAAATCCGACTGTTATTTGACCAAGAACTCCAATTTATAAAAACCCGTCTGCTCATTGTGTGAGAACTATGATTTATCAAATCCGGCTTTTATTCTTGAGGACCCATCTGAGCAAAATCCGTCGGTTTATTGTCTATTAACTTCGTCTGTTAAAACCCAGCTGTGCTAATTGTTCATTTTCTGATAACTATGACTTATCTAAACTTGGCTTTTCACTGAGGACTTCCAATTATAAAAGCCAGACTGTTCATTTCAGGAAAACCAAACCTAATCAAAATTCGGCTCCTGGCCGACTTTAACACTTTAAAAGACTTCTGAAGGATCGTCTGGGGCATTTGATCTCAACAAAGTCTTTGTCCTTGGCTTCCTGTTCTGCATTAGCATTCTTTCTAATCGACCTCTTGACCCTGTACCGGCGCAGTACAAACGAACGGCTTCTCCGCCGTGGGAAGCAACCACATAAGAGACGGAAAGGCGACTTGGAATCGTCCTCACTATCGGCGTCCCAATCAAAATCTTCGCCACTCTTTACCCACGTCGCAGGCTCTTCGTCGAGGGCAGGTATTGCCTGGGCAAGATTGATGGCATTGGACTGTCCATTGGGCTTGGCAACAACGCCAACGACATCGAACTCACCCCTAGGATTTTTATGGTCGACTTCAAGGCATTTGCCCGCAACTAAGTCAGCGGACGCGTCTTTTCCAGCTGCTGAGGTATCACCTTCGTCTCCAGACCGATCGGCGAGAACAGGACGAGCAAAATCAGAACTGGTCTCAGTTGATGTGTCAGTGTAATCTTCCAGTTCATCACCGACAACGGAACCAGCAGAGTCAGTACGAGGTTCTTTCGCGGCAATGGTTGCACTACGCATATCGTCTGCTTCTTGTTCCTCATCCTTCTCAGAATCACTGATGAACGCAGTTGTGTAAGGGTGACCAGTAGAACTTGACTGGACATCAGGATATTTGCCGAAACTGACCATATTCGACCGAACATCTGGGCTTTTGCCAAAACTGACCATATGAGTAGAAGAATTTTTGCAGACAAACTCCTCGTCTATATCCTCCCAAGGCTCTGGGTCACTGCTGAACGCGAGTTCAGGGTCGTCATAAGAATTCCATTGATGACGAGACTCTTCACTGATCCTTGCAGACTCAAACTCAGCACTAGTCGCATGAACCTTACTGGCCAAATCCCTCTTAGAACTCAGCTGACTGTTGAAGCTGGCCGCTGCCATGTCAGTAGAGATAGCATCATGTGCGGTATCATACTTTAACTCAGCAAATGACCCTCTATAGGAAGGATCCCACTTATCAGTTGACGACGCATGGGCGGCACAATCCACCTCAGGAAAACTACAACTCTTTTTGACAGTCGAAGCAGCGTATTTCGAACGGACACCAGACGATATACCACCGACGACACAATGTTTGGGACGTGGTTCGTCCTTGCTGTCGGAACAAGTCTCCCCACAACTGTTGACCAAAGATCTGTAGCTCCGAGTTGTGACAATCGAGCTGTCACTAGCGTCGGAGACAATCTCGACCCAAGGTCTATTTTCAAACTCGCTGTCCGCAGGACAAGGCCCATCACCGGCCTCAGCACAAGGCCCACTTTCAAACTCACTGTCGGCAGGAAAAGGCCAGTCACCGGCCTCAGCACAAGGCCCATTTTCAAAGTCACTGTCCGCAGGACAAGGTCCATCACCGGCCTCAGCACAAGGCCCATGTTCAAACTCACTGTCCGCAGGACAAGGCCCATCACCGGCCTCAGCACAAGGTCCATTTTCAAACTCACTGTCGGCAGGAAAAGGCCAGTCACCGGCCTCAGCACAAGGCCCATGTTCAAACTCACTGTCCGCAGGACAAGGCCAGTCACCGGCCTCAGCACAAGGCCCATGTTCAAACTCACTGTCCGCAGGACAAGGCCGATAACAGGCCTCAGCACAAGGCCCATCACCACTAATACCGGCCTCTGCACAAGCCCGAACGCCGGACATCTCACGGATTTGAAGACAAACAGACTTGCCCATCTTGGCTAGTCGTTGAACATCCTGGGGCGAGGCCTTCGAGGTCGAACTTTCATCTTGCACGTCTTCAAACTCACTGCGCCGACGATTGCGACGCCAGGGTCGTATAAGCAGACGGGCGAATCGATGTAGCATTTTCGCAATAATTAGTAATAATATCACAGAGAAAAATATTATCAGCTCTCAGCTAAAGCAGTCGGCAACGATAATGACGATTACGTCATCAACAGTCAGAGCAGGAAAAGGAAATGACGTCAATATAATATCGTTCAAAAATGCTTAAAATTCACGCTTTAACAAAAATAACTTTATATTTGTGACTTAATAATACTAACAATAAAATATATTAATAATAAAAATAATAACTAGTATTGTGTTTATTATACTAATTATACTAATTACTATTATACTAATGCTAGTGGGTCCAGCCTTGCCTATTAATATTTGCACTGGTTTTCCATACTTAGATGGAGAGAAGCGTGGAATCGTTGGTGTCTTTGAGTAGGCTAGCACAACAGCAAAACCACCAGGAAATTTTCCTTTAATACATTGAATATCTTGTTATCATATTATTATTATTTCTGCATTTGTTAAGCGTCACTATCTAATGACTAACCGATGGCGCTGAGCAATTGTAAGTGAAGGACTTGATCAAGGTCCCTACACAGTAACCGTCTCATGGGAAGCTCGAACCCGTACTCTCCGCGTTCCAAGCCGAACGCCCAATGGGCTACTGTGCCCCCACCCAAATGCAGAATGTCGACTCTATTTTTTGTAGACCCCCCTACAAGAAATCAAAGTACGTAGCGAACATGGCGTTATTATGCCACTGCCAGGCCACGCCTCGTCTGATATAATTACACTTTCCAATTACTTTTATTAGTACTCCAACTTCATGTTATGCTTCATCTTAGACATTAAAAGACTCGTAGCTTAAGATAAACCAAATTTTATTTTTTTACCTACAACCCGAGGTAGAGATGACTTTAAAAATCTCCGAGAATAAGCAAGTCATGGAAAGACTAGATTTCGTGAAGACCCAGCGGAGTAAAAAATCCCTCGGAAGGCAACGGCGTTTTGTTTATTTATTTACGAATTTATTATATTAACAGATGTCGGATAGGTTGGTGTCTGTACCATCGACTACAATCTGAAAGAATTTCGTTTATTTGAGAGCCATATTTGTGTCAAAGCATAGATTTCATGTTTTGTAGCACCAGGTGCTTCAGGAAATGTCCAACAGCTCTACAAATAGATCAAGCGCTTTGGGAGGTGCTTAAAAGGCGCTATACAAATGTTTGTTACATTACAAGCAATATACCATAGTTGACAAGGCTTTGTCTGATTCCATTTTGTTTGTTCACAGACAAGTTACCTGCGGATGACAAATGTTTTATTATTGACAGTATGAAGCAGCTGGGAGATGGCTGGAGTTTTAGAGGCATTATAGAGGGATCTTGCAAAGATCTGGAGGGCAAGGAACTGTTTGAGTTGGTCAGCCGACTTCCACAACGGCGTGGCATTCACTAGGGTTTGATATCAGTCAGCTGTGTTTTCGGATGTGAGCCTGTGAGATGTATTATAATTTTATCTGATCTGATCTGATCTGTTGACTATATAAATTCGTTATCATTAGCACAACGCATCAATCGTAGGTTGAGTCAAATGAAGCCATTGTCAAATACTGTAGTCCGTTAAAGGAGTCCAGTCAAAATCCAACAGGTGAGGGAAAACAAAATCCAGACTACGTTAGATAAGCAAATTGAAACAGACGAGTCAAGTTTATCCCGGATTGACATCAAAGGAGTGGCTGATTCAACTACAGCTAGATGTTTTTGATCATCATGCGACTGGCCTTTAGCTGCATTGTAGAAGAGAGTTTGAGGTCAGTGAGGGGATGCCAGTAGAAGTAAGTCGAATCGTAGGGTTGGTTGAGACTGAAGTAGCAGCATTTATTAAACCAGAATCCTCCAACTCCTAAGTATATAGCGCAGTTCTGCTCAGGCAAGTTGTCGTTATCCTTGTCGTATGTAGAAAACTTCATTCCATTCTGCAGTGTACCATTTTGGTCCACGTTCAGTCCATCGCCAGCATCTCCACTGTACCCCGTCACGTGGATGGCGTAACCTTTGTCCTCGGATTCAATCGAGAAAGTGTCGTATTCGGCCGAGAACCACATGCTGTTATTCGATGCTTGGATCTCAATGCGCAACTTGTGGGTTCTGCTCGAGGTCATTTGGTGCATCTTCTCAAGACCCAGCCAGAAGTTAGTCGCGATGTCGCCAAATCCTGCCATGTAAGCAACCCATTTTCGATTGAAGCTCACACTTCCGTCAACCCTCTGCTGAATGACGATCCAGTTGTTGATTGACATCAGAGGAGTTGGCGAACTGAAGGTCGGGATCTTTACATCTATGGTAGAAGGGATCGCTTTGTAATCTGTTCGGAGAAAAAACAAAATTCATAGATTGTTGCAATCAGTGCTTTTTTCTTTAAAAAAACAGGTTCCGGAACTGAACAATTGAACTGAATTTTGTGCTAAATTTTCGTTATTTTTATCAATTATAAACACTGAAAACAGTGTTAAGTTGCAAACACTGAAATTGAATTAAAATAAGTTACATTATATTACATAATTAAAATAACTTAGTAACCAAAGTCTTTTATTAAAAACTAAATTATTTTTATTAGCCAAAAAAGGTGCCGGAACGCCGTTCCGTAGCGTTCCGTCTGAAAAAAGCACTGGCTGCAATTATTCTATAATTTACAAAAAATATTCATATACGGAACGGAATAAAACGAAGATTACATCAACAAAAAAATATTTTCAAAGGAGGCTAAAATTAACATAGTCATATGCAGCATTCGGACCTTTATTTTGCCAACTTCCCTATCAGTAAGGTCTGTAAGAGGATTGTCATTAACTGCATTCCACTTACGAACTTTCATTTGAATTGACAGAATACAATAGTATAGCCTACTCCGGATAAACGAATTTCAGAGATTGCTGCAATTATCATATCAAATGAACTAAATGTTCGCATATAAAACGAAATGAAACAAAGCGAATTGACAGCAGGAAGAGCGCAGAAATTAAAGTGATGAGAATTGATGCATAGTTGTTAAAATGGTATTATATTTGACACTTAGAGAAATCCTCGCGTCATGAACAGGCCGTGCCGACTTCCTACTGAACAACATATGTTTTCATAACAAAGAGCAAATAATAAACCTTTCATAGCAAGTAATAACATAATAGGCGACCTATTTTGCGACAAAGCAACAATTTAATGGCCTCGTGGATTTGCTCAGCGTCTCGCGATCAATGGATAGCATGTCCTCAACACGACAAAACAATATTGATAGAGTGTTAATTTCAGCCAACTGATCGACAGGTAACCTCAACACGTGGTCGCCTAGGGCGTGCTAGAGCTTAATTTGCGAGCGGATTCTTTTCAGAGTAGGATCTGTAGCTTTATCCTGTTTTGGCGATTGTCGTTACACTGACTAAAGCGCTCTGTCGAAATTCAATGGCTGGGTATTGTATTAAGCAACGACCTTTCCAGCTTTGTTGCAGTGGGGGGGGGGGAAATTAGGCCTCTAGACGCTAAAATATCTTTGTGAACGTAACTTTCCACTGACGCGTCATCATGTTTCAAGGGTGCCTTTCTTTCGGATGTTTCCATGACGTCACTTTGACGAGTCATCGCTTTCTTGACTTGTTTGTGATTGGGTGGTGCTGAGCCAAGCTGACCTCAGCAGGGATTCATGCCAGGGCACGTTTGAATATACGTTTCTGGTTGATCGGCGTTCACGCGCAATTGACTTATGCTAGCGATTTTTGTGCTGAGGCGGCGGGAAAATGCCTATATAAAGCAGCTGCAAATGCATTGCTAGGAAGAACGCGAAAAGATCTTGAAACGATAGTCCATCGTGTACTCAGTTGATAGTACAATGTTGATTGTGAAATTTACCTACCAACAAAGAATTGAGGGCTGAGTTGGCACCAGATGGTCGGTATTAATTCCACTGATGGTCACACGTCCAAGTACTGTCCGGCTCAAATTTACTTAATTTCTTTGCGCATGCCATCATCCTATCAACACCAGGCGGCCACCCAAGCATGAATATGAGCCAGCGACTTACCCAGGGAATCAGCCACCTTCTGCCACACTCTTTTTTCTATGAGACATCTACAATCGCACTTGTTGGAAATGTTCTTGATGCACGAGTAGTACAGGGAACCGTTGAACGTAAATGGAAAGGAACAGTTCTGCGACGGAATTCCTACAACGACGAAAATTCACTGTAATGTAATGTAAAGTGGTTACGATGACAAGAAACAGAGCAAAACAGGTTCAACGTAAAGCTAAAGTAACTGGAACCTACGAACAGGAGAATAATTATTGGAGACCTAGTAAGAAATGAGCTCGCAGACTTTTGTATAGCGCTAGTTGACTGACAGCGAGTCTCTTGGTTTGAAGAGTTAGATATATAGGCTAGTATGTATGTATGTATGTATGTATCTAATCTTTCATATAGCGCATTTTAGGAACCTCTCAAAAGTTGCTGCTGATGATGATGCTGGTGATAATAACGGTGATGATGGTGATCATAATGATGACGATGAACTGTTAATAAGGACGACAAAGATGACGGTATTAGAGGTGAGAATTGTACAATAAATAGACGTATGTAGGTAACAGACCCTACTTCAAATTATTCACTTGTTACAGAAGCACTAACTATCGCTAAGTAAAATTTATATAACGCCTGTCAAAAACTGTGCTAAAGTCTCAGCTTTCTCTTTTCCTTCCTCTTCATCTTCTTATTTTTCTTCTTCTTCTTCTTCTTCCTCCTCCTCCTCCTCTTCCTCCTCTTAATCTCTAACGTGCAAAAGAACTAAATATTCTGGTTTGCATAACCTGACATTGAGTAAATGTTGCAACTTGCCAATGAGAAGAGTTTCCGGTTGAAAAGAATCCGACTGAAAAGCAAATTATTAAGTATTTAAGTGTCTAAGTGTTAAATTTGGTTAATTATTAAATGAGTTGAAGATAGCCTATGTCTGTGTTTTTTGCTTTAAATTCTGCAAGTGAAATTTCCTATTCTACGTGTTTTTAAATGGCTTAAATTTTATATACTGTCAGATTTAATAGTTGGTCTAGTGTCTCTTCGAGTAGTTGGTCTAGTGTCTCATCTCAGAAGAACTTTATTTTACCCTGCATGGTCTCGTATATTTATATTTTATTTAGCAGGTTTGGCAAGCTTTCTGTTGCCCTGTTAACGTCCAGTCCGTCGACTTCTTGATTTTCCTAAACTCCGATGCATACAGCGAACCCATCCTTCTCTTTATTAAAATTCTTACAAAGGTCCGCAACTAATCCAGGCCTAACACCCTTAATTGCATGGAGCTTATAAGTCGACCCATATGCTAAAGATTCTTAATTTCTTTCCTTAAGACTATAGGCTCCGCATTTACACTCGGTGTTGGTTTCGTGTTATTGGGATAGGTCATTCTATGCTTATCAGTCATACCACCTGTTTCCCTGCATTATTACGGTTCCTCTCTTTTGTTCTTTTTTCACACATACCCCTTCAGTCGACCCGCCATCGTTGTTTGTATTAATGCCTGTATTTTATTTCACCATGTTTCTGAAGCCTGTTCCCTTTACCTTATCCAACCTGTCATATCTAATATACCGGCAAGCTCTTTTCCGTTTTCGACCTGTTGGCGCACCTTACTCCCACTTTCTTAACTCTATACATGGGTTGAAAGTAAACCGCTGTCTCTCTGCCTGACTCTTCGGTCTTGACCTGAAACCAAAAATTTTTGCTTATCGAATTTGTTTTGACTGAGCGCCTGTGAATAAGCTGGTCCCCGTGACGTGGCTTTCGTTGGGCGCTGTAGAAATCTTGGGATTACGATTAAAAAACTTACGATACATAAAAGCTTCTGCACATTTTACCGGATGATGATCGTAAGGATCGTAAGGGTACATAAACTTTTCGAAAGTTCCTGAATAGGAGCTTATCTACACGTACATAGACCGTATGTTGACTTCGCAGAAAAAAGTTTATAATTGGCGCAACGTTTGATCACCTGGTAGTGAGAACAGGCGGGTGATGACGAATAACATCCAGGTGTAAACTGGAACAGTTCGCAGGTGTTACCATTGTTTCTGTAGTTGAAGTGGGCACACCCGGCCAAAAATGAGCATCTCGTGGCACAGCTAATCCGCGACACACTACTCTCCGTCACGGATGGCCCGTCAGCAGCGCATACTCTTATACCTGATTTCGTCATTGCACTGAATTTACTGTCTGCAACTTCCGAATGTCTGCTGCTTGTTGTAATGGCTACCATTGCAGCCAGTAACAGAACCGTATAAGGAATTCCCATTTCACTTCGAACCCCTCTGATCTGGTAAGGAATTGTTTCCGTTGAATGAACTGATCTAACAGAAAAGACATACATGCATGCATACATAAATTTGTTCTGCATTTATTAAGCGCCATTATCTAACGACTACATAGCAATCGTTGGCGCTGAGCAATTGTGTGTGAAGGACTTGTGCGAGGTCCCGACACATTAACCGTGTCAGAGGAGGCGTCAACTTGTATTCTCCGCGTTACAAGCTGAGCGTTCTAACCAAACGTCTACCCTGCCCCACATACATACATACATACATGCATGCATGCATGCATACATACATATCTACATACATACATACATACATTCATACATACATACAAACATGCAAAAATATATACATACACACATGCATGAATACAAACTGGCGTACATATAAATCATACATGAATGCAAACATGCATAATTCATGCATACAAACAAGTCCTACATCAGTACAGACATACATACACATATACATACAGTCATGACCTAAAGTTTTCGACCAGCATATTTTATAGGCAAAATTCACCGAAAGGGCAAGAAATCTATAAAGACTTATTTACACTGTTTAAAGTGTCTGTGCAATTTTCAATGTTGCCAAACAGCAGTAGAACCAACAGTCAATATTTGCAATGATAGCTCTTCTTCTTATTGACAGTTTGTATGCGGGGCAGTATCGACTGGGCCATTTCTCTGCAGAATCTCGCACATCCATACGGCTTTGATCCGCTTGATCAGGTCTTCCTCGGAAGTTGGATTGTAAACAAAGTCCTTTTGTTTTATCGCTGTCCACACACTCTCAATTATGTTCAAGTCCGCCTTTCCGCCCATAGCTTCAGCAGTGGTATGCGTTTCTGACTCATTCAGGCTCATCCACATTGAGACGCAATTTTTCCATTCTTTTTGCTTCGATTCATAGACCTTTCTCTCACTGTTTCCTCTCTTCCTGATTTTAATTACCTTTTCTCCCAAGGCCGACTCAATGTGATTAAAAATAATTGGGCGACCCTGCAATTGGAACGTTACTGTCCCTTCTGGGTTCACTCTTAGACGCCTATCCATTGGTGATGTATCTTGGAGTAATGTATTTTGCATTTTAATTAACTTTAACACTATTTAGGCTAAAGTATGTAGCGCCTTTATGATGCATTTAAAAGGCGCTACAGTATAGCCTATTACGCGTCTAGATACGTGCACACATCTGAAGCTGGAATTCACAACGGACAATTCAATAATTGAAGAAAAATTATCGCCCATTCAGTTACTTTCATGATCTGCAGCTTCTTATCGCAAGGATTGTAAGTTAAAATCAGTTAACTTCTTTTCCCTTAATACAGGTTATTTTTATATCTGCGACTTCTCACCTTAGGAAAGTAGGCCTAATATATCACCTGAGCTAACTTTTTCCACTAATGAAGGTTATTTTCACGATCTACTGTTTCTTATTACAAGAAAAGTAAGATTAATTCACTTAATCACTTTCGTTTATTAAAAGAAAGATTAAATCACTTAAATACATTTTTTCCTATTAATGAAAGTTACTTTATATTATTTCTTTGTACTGCTTCTTTATTAATGAAGGTTACAAAGAATAGTGAATGATCTACGCTTCTTACCCCAAGAAAAATAATATTTAATCACTTAAGTAACATCATTTAAATGAAGGTTACTTTCATCATCTACGGCTTCTTATCCCAAGAAAAGTAAGATTAACTCAAGTTAACTCCTTTTCCTGTAATAGAGGTTGAAGAATTTTAGAATTTTACACTATGCATACAAATATTAATAAATTATATTATGTAAATATATTGAAAAGTATATCTTTAAAGTATATCTTTATATATCTTTATATATGAAAGTATATCTTTAGGACAACTTACCTATTGCACAGCGTGGCAAGTGACTAACTAACCAATCGGAGTCTTGTCCTTAAGAACCAGGAATTGTCATGTCGACTTCACATTTATCCTAAATTTTTGTTGAGGCTTGTACAGAGAAAATCAATTAATCGATTTCTACAAATACTACGGTAGGGAACGTGTCTTGGGTAGGAACGTGTTCCGAAGCAACTGCTGCTAAGCGTTAATCAATCTGTGTTTAGCATTAGTCGCTTCAGACCTTCGAAACAAACTGAAAAGAAGGCTACTTGTGACATTGTGATACTTATCGACTCAATGCCTCATCACACAACACATCTGTTTTCCAATAGTTAAACACTTTCGTTTTTTACAGCACAAAAAGCAACGTTTGTGCTTGATTGCAGGCCTTAGGATTTTCTTTCATAGCCCGGCTGTGTATGACTGAGTTGCCATGGAGCCTTTGTTAGGTTCTTCATAGGTGCTCTATCAAAAGCCAGGTCTTTTTTCCTTCCTGCCTTCCTTCCTTCCTTCCTTCCTTTCTTTCTTTCTTTCTTCTTTCCTTCGTTCCTTCCTTCTTTCTTTCCTTCCTTCCTTCCTTCCATTATTTCCTTCCTTCCTTCCATTATTTCCTTCCTTCCTTCTTTCTTTCCTTCCTTCCTTCTTTCCTTCCTTCTTTCCTTCCTTCCTTCTTTCCTTCTTTCCTTCCTTCCTTTCTTCCTTCCTTCCTTCCATTATTTCCTTCATTCTTTTCTTCTTTCCTTCCTTCCTTCCTACCTTAAATCCGTGGGCTCACTGTCCCTTGGTGTCGATCACACTCTTCTGCGTGTTCAACGATCTGGGTGTTATCCATACTTCATATATCGTCATCATCATCATCACCACCACCACCACCAGCATCATCATCATGATCACCACCACCAACAACACCAACACTATCACCATCATCACGACCATCATCTTCGCTGTTCGTCCACTGCACACAATCGTTCCCCTTCACACACCTCCCTGTCGCAAGCAGCCTGAGCCAACAAATCAGGAACAAATGGAAAAGAACCAATCTGGCCAGGAGAAGAAAAGGTATCAAGGCAGCAACGGATTTAGAAGGCATCATATAAACGATTTTGCCCCCTAAAATAACTCACTAAACAAAGTTTAAGGAAGGTTTCCAGCAAACGATAGATGAAGAACGCTAATCCAAATGAAAACTAACATAAGCAGAAGGAGAACAAATAAATGAACTTTATATCATATTTATTAAAAATTTTAGAAGGCGATTTATTCCTAAGGAGCCCCATGTTTTGTCACCTGTGTAAATTGTTAGACTGTTAAATATCGGAGTGCACTGGACGTTTTCGCTTCATCTCAAAGGTCCTTCAATATCTGTCTCAACATAATGTTACCTGTCAAGTCTGGAGGGGGATCCGTTGCTTGGCCTCTGTGTGTTAGCGGGATACTGCCACTGGTGACTTTTTAAATTATTTATCTGAGCACTTCTTGCTTTACTTATGAAGTCTTGTTTTTGATTAACTTAAACAGAAGTTATGCTGGCATAGAGGGCGCCTCTGAGTCGTTTCTCTTGAAGCGGCGCCACACAAAATTACGACTGTGATTATAAGTACAACTGCAGAGTGTTTTCAGCATGTGTAGAGCCTTTTATTAGCCTCTTAGAAGCATGTAGAACTGAAATAAACAAAAATAGTTCCACCTGATATGCTGAACTTTATATGGATATGATGTAAATGTCAAATGGTAGTCTGCCAATGCAGAAAAACAGTGGCTTCCATAAAATGTTTTTCATGTAAAGTACAACAGCTCTATGTTGCGAGGAGAGGTTGACAGTAATTAACTTGGCTGTTACACAATCACAAACAATCATCTTGGAGAGCTTAATCCAAAATGTTTTACTCAGCGGTTGAAGACCATTTTACTTGATCGTGATCTTGTGTTGTCAGATCAGGTGCACCTCTTAGAAGACTCTTTGTGAGGTGCTATATAAATGCGCACTTACGATTACGATTACATCTATTTAAAGTGTGTGTGAATAAATTTATTAACTATCAATAGGTCCTGTGCCATTGTGTATTCACACTCCAGTGTTTTGACGACAACTGCGCTACTTTACAAGAAGGTCGAATGAGACGAATATTTCTGCCAACTGATGCCTTCTCAGAGATAGCCCAACATCATCCGACTGCTCTGAAGATTCCAGCTAACTGAAGTGAGATTCAGATCGGTAAGGTGATGCCAGTAGAAGTAGTTACCGCCGTGAGGTGCGTTGAGGTCGAAGTAGGAACACTTATTAAACCAAAATCCTCCAGAATGTTTTGCAGCACAGTTTCTATCCGATTGGTCGTTGTCACGGTCGTAGGTTGTGAACTTCATTCCGTTCATCCATGTTTTATCGATGTCGGAATTGAATCCATCGCCAGCGTCGCCGCTGTAACCCATCACGTGAACGGCATAACCCACGGACTCTGGGTCCAGCCAGAAGGCATCGTATTCAGCCGAAAACCACTTTCCGTTCTCACTCGCCTGGATCTCAATGCGCAGTCTCCTGGCTTCTGCTGACGTCATCTGATACATTTTCTCCAAGCCCAGCCAGAAGTTGGTTGCTATCGTACCGAACCCGGCCATGTAATCGGTCCAATTTCGATTGAAGTCCACACTTCCGTCGACTCTCTGCTGAATGACGATCCAGTTGCTGATCGACATAAGAGGAGTGGTTCCTGCGATGTTGGGAATAGTTACATCCACGGCGACATAATGTGCCATGTAATCTATTAAATCCACAACACAGAAAAGAAAGGAAAGATTAGAGCAACGATTGAATAACGAAACACCGAAAATAGTATAAGAAAACAGATCTTGGACTTAAATAAAGATTTTATTAGCGCCTAAAGGTCATACAATGTATGAAGAGCGCCAGTTTGTGCCCCGTGGTCGGTCCTTCATCCTGGAACAGGCTACCATGCTATTTCACCAACGGTTGAAGACCATTCCATTCAATCGTGATTTGTTTTGTCAGATCGGGAGCACCTTCGAGGAGTTTTCTTGAAGAGGCTCTCTCTGCGATTACGATCAGCCTACTCTTCCGCTTTAGCACCTCTGAATGGATATGACATCATTGAAGTCGGAATGGTATTTTTATTCAGAAATATAAATAGCGCCGCTACAAGAAAATGGATGTTAACTACATGTCAAGAACGAATGAATGACGCCAGCTTATTCATTAGTGTTTCACAAGAAGCCGATGGGCTAAGCCGAATGACGCTGGTCAAAGCAGATTGTCATTGCCGGAATTTAACTCTTTCATTAGGTCTTTGTGTTAAACCTGATATAATTATATGAAAGGATGGATGCAATCTGACAGTGAGATAAAATAGTAGAGTTGAGGACTTTGATACTATTACCAGCTGACCATGGCACTAAAGAAATCATTTCCAAACCTACCCTGGAAGTCTGTACAAGTCTGCCACTGTCGCTGGACCTGAAAACATCCCGGTTCGCAGAGGTTCGAAATGTTTCTAGTGCATCCGTAGTGTAGCTCTCCGTTATAGGAGAATGGAAAGGAACAGCTCTGTGCTGGAATTCCTGCGAGAAATTGCATCAATGCTTATCAGCCTCACCACCACCACAACCACCACCACCACCACCACCCCCATCATCATCATCATTGTCTTCTTCGTCGTCGTAGTCATTTCACCATCACCACTATCACCACCACCACTACTACTACTACTTCTACTACTACCACCACCACTATCACCACCACCCTCACCACTGCAACAGCATCACCTACTATATTAACATTAACAATAGAACAATAGATTTGAGTCATAATTATTAACGTAAACCGCATTGTGAACGATTCATTTTTCGCCAAATTTGCTTTATTATCCTTTTCTATATGACATTATAAATGAGGTTTAATGTCTTGAATGTTAATACTACTCGAAAACGTATGAATTTCTTCGATTATTTTATCTGTGACTTGAGCAAACATTTTCAGAGAATTGCGAAGAAGCTGACCGGTGAAGAATTGTTTTGCACGATAATCGTTTAGCTGAAAAATAAGAAAAAAAGTTCGCTTTTATTTATGTACTGCAGGCTGTGGCTAATAAACTATACTGCAGTGATTGGATCCAATCTGGGTACAATCCTAGGTACAATGTTCTCATTCTGACTAACTATAAAGGGAATTCACCATCGTCTGTTTTGACAAATCCAGATTTAAAAATCGCAAATTAAGACCGCCCGACTCAAGAGTAAGCAATGTGTTTCAGTTTGATATAACTTAAGTGAACTGCTTGCTGTCCGGATTGACAAAGGTGGTAAAAGCACGTCAGACAAATACTCTTCAAGTGCTCACAGTCGGTCAATTCCTGGTCCAAGGCCACGCCTAGATCGCGCACGCTATGGGAGAAGGAGAAAACAGGAAAGCAACGCTGAATAGGTTCATCAGTCTAAGAGATTTGCCCACGAGTGAACCAGATGCCAGACGAACTGTGTTTCCCGGGGTTCAACGTGACGCGGTTGGATGACGTTCAGACACGAATCACTTGAGCATTTCTCCGCTAAGAAATTGCCTCTACAGCTTGGCCATGGACATATACCTGAGTGTCATCAGCATACTGATAACAGCAACAGCCAAAAAGAAAGAACTATACCTAGTATAGCAGGATAGAGGATATACAGTAGCAACCCTAAGATAGAACCCTCTGGACGACCGAGAAAGACCAAAAAGATTGAGTAATACGCCGAGAGGGAACAACCGCAACAATCACAGGGCAGGGCTGACGACGTCGAATGACGTCCAAAGGCGCTCCAAACCAGCGCCTGGATCGACAGTGTCGAAGGCCGAACTCACATCAAAAGGGTGAGGAGAATAAAATGTCCCCGTTCACAAGACCCAAAATTTCAGCAAGAATGCGGATTAGAACAGATTCTGTGAAATAGAACTTTCTGAACCCAGACTGTTGCTTAGGTAAGAGAAAGTTTGCTTAAAAAGATACTGTCTGAGCTGCATCAACACATATTTCTCAATTACCTTAAATAGGAAAGATTGGTTGGAAATAGGTCGATAATTGGCTACGTCATTAACATCAAGAAGACGACGATTATGAGACAGCTGCGCAATTATCCTGACACCCCTTCTTCCTCTTATCTCTCCTTCTACTCTCCAACCCCAAACACCACCCCCTTAGCTGCCACGCTCTCTCCGTCTGACTTTTGGATCTTGATCTGGAACCGAACCCTTTTGCCTATCGATTTTGTTTTGACTGAGCGCCTGTGAATAAGCTGGTCCCCGCAGCGCGGCTTTCGATGGGCGCTGTAGAAATCTCGGAATTAAGATTACGATTACGATTATCTCGGTTGAGCAGATAATAATATGTTCGACCTGGTAATGAGTGCAGGTTTGAGCAGCAGCGAAACACTGAGGCTTAAAGAGAAACAGTTGACAAGACTTGTCTGTCATTCTGTAGTTGAATCCTTTGCAGTTGTCCTGTCTTCGGCATTTAACTCCGCACTCGACTCGCGATTTCGCCCTCGTCCAAAAGGAGGGATCGTCCAGTGCACACAACTTTGCCCCCTGCATCAACATCTGCCGAAACCGTCGACCTAGTCCCACCGTTGCATCTTGGCCGAGGTTCACGTAGCAGAAGATCCCGAGGCAGAGAATCCAAAAGTGAAGTTCCATGCCACCACCTACACAGCTGTCGAACTGAGACAGTTCATATACAAGTATTAGTGTTACAAACATCAGTAAAAATAACATACAAGGCTGTAAATTTCCGTTATGAAAAGTGAAAAAACAATATAGCAGATATCAGTAAAAATTATATACAAGGGTGCGAATCTCGGTAATGAAACAGTACAAAATTATTATTATAAAGAGCAGTAAAATCCTGTGAATCTTGTGGCAAAATAATGAGTTCCGAATATGCAAATGAGTGCCCAATATGCAAATGAGTACCCAATATACAAATGAGTGCCCAATATGCAAATGAGTGCCCAATATGCAAATGAGTGCCCAATATGCAAATGAGTGCCCAATATGCAAATGAGTGCCCTATATAAGGCGGGAACAGGATTTGTCGTAGTTCAGTTGGCAGTTCAGTCCGTTACTAGTTCGTCCGTAGTCAGTTGGTCGTCAGTTAGTAGTCAGTCAGTTGTCGTCGTTTGTTCGAAGAAGTTGCTAATGTGCTTGATCTGATTGTCGAATTGAGAATACACGTTATATTTCGGATGCTTTTGGCTTGGTTGACTACGTCATATCCCGATATACCCCGGGAGCCCTACAGATACGGACTCGGCTAAGCGCTAAGGAGGCCATCCTGACTCCTTCTGTAACTCGGCCTGGTGTTGGCGGAAGGAGGACCGGTGGTGCGCTACAATTGGTACCAGAAGTGGGGTAACTGCTGGTCAACCTCAAGTTAAAAGACGAGTTGAATTCAACGTCAAGGGTTCCTACTGTCTAGCATGGACGTCATGGAAGATGATGATGGCAGGACGATCGCCTATACGTTGCTGGACGTTGCGAATTCGCCAGTCAGTCAGCCGAGCACTTCGACGCCTGGGGTAAGAGGAAAGGCAACAGAACAGCCCAAGTTCGATCGCAGTCGGCTGTTGGAAAGCATCGACTTCGATTGTCCCAGGTCGGTGACGATTAATAGCGACGACACCAGGATGACACGAGGTCGAGAAGAAAAGTCTGCGAGACCATCTTCGGTAGAGAACGCTGATACCGTGTTCTTGTATAGGAAAACTCCAATGAAACCAGGGAAGTTCGACGGGACCGGATCTCTGGAGTCCTTCCTCACGCAATTTGAGGTATGTGCAAGGCACAATCATTGGACTGCCGTAGATAAAGTTGACTTCCTACGATGTGCACTTGACAAGGCCGCAACACAGTTATTGTGGGATTTCGGTGCCCGTACGGACGTAACTTACGAGGAGCTTACGGAACGATTGCGGCAGCGATACGGCGCAGCAGGACAAGCAGAGACATTCCGTGCGCAGTTGTATTATCGTCGACAACGGACGGACGAGAGTTTGAGTGACCTCTTGCACGATATCCGGAGACTGGTTGTACTTGCATATCCCGTGCCTTCGAATGAGACAACGGAGATCGTCGCACGCGATGCTTTTCTTGAATCGATCAGAGACCGAGAACTCTCGTTAAAAATACGGGAGAGAGAGCCAAAGACACTCGATGAAACATATCGCATGGCTCTGCGGCTGGATGCCTACCAGCGAATGGCGGACTCCGACGACCGGCGGAAACCGCACAACCGCGTACGAGCGACGCAGGGGACCGACTGGAATGGACAACTACAAAACCAGCTGGAGCAGTTTCTTACGGCTCAACGAGAGACGCAACAAAGATGGCAACAGGAGATGGAGAAGAAAATTGATCGACAATTGGCCGCATTTCAGAACTTCTCCAGGATCGGGGAGGAGGTCGGCCGATTTCAAAACCGGACTGGAGTTGCACAAGAGACCGGGCGGATGGTGACATGCTACAACTGTGGGAGACGTGGTCACATTGCTCGTCGATGTAGACAGCCTCGACAATCCCACAATCGTACGGAGGAAACAGCTCCAACTGAGTCTGAAGAACCGCCGGCAGAAGAGGTCGCAGCTGTCAATCACACCACACGACAGAGGTCATCGAACGGCGCGAACGGTAACACCATTTATATACGGGGTATGATCAACGGAAGGTCACGACTATGTCTTGTCGACACCGGATCTGAGGTAAGCCTCGTACCATTCTCTGTTGTGCAAGGATTGGACTTACGCCCAAGCACGCGAGTCCTGTTGGCAGCCAATGGGACCGAAATTCGGGTCTTAGGGGAGGTAAGCTCACCAATTAGGATTCGACAAGGATTTGAGATTCCGACCACCTTCCTGGTCTCGGATCAGATTGTGGAGCCCATGCTCGGGATGGACTGGTTGAGGCAACATCGCTGTCGGTTAGGATTTGGTACTGGGGCGCTATTTGTCGGCCGCCGTCGGGTCTCATTAATAAAGGGGGATGGCTCCGCCTGGTGTCGGCGAGTGATTGTTGCAGAGGAAGTGATTGTATCCCCGAAGACGCAATGCAATGTACCGGCCAGAACCATATACAGAAATTTATCAGTGACTGCACCGGCTTGGATGACAGAGGCTAGAGAAATCCTACCTGGAGTTCACGTGGCTCGGGTTATTGTCAGTGATCTCGCAAGCGAAACCCCTATTAGGGTAGTGAATCTGACCGAGACGCCAACTGTTCTTACCAAGGATCAGTTGTTAGGGGCTTTGCATCCGGTTCTGGTGGATTCTATCAAAAGAGACTTGCAGTATCCTGAGACACTAAAGTCTGCATCGTTCATCGCAGGTTTAATGAATGACCTTCCTGATGATGTCCCTCACGAGATTAGACAACAGCTGGGGAATTTGCTGTCTGAGTACCGTGATATCTTCTCTCAGACTGAAGAAGATCTAGGTAGGACCACAGTCTGCAAGCATAAGATCGACACGGGTACGTCCCTTCCGGTACGCCAGTCCTTGAGACGACAACCGCTTCCATATAGAGTGGCGATCGACCAGCACCTGGATCGAATGTTGGCTGGAGGGGTGATTGAACCTGCTGTGAGTGAATGGGCAGCCAATGTAGTACTCGCAAAGAAGAAAGATGGCACAATGAGATTTTGCATCGATTACCGACAGTTGAACGATCGCACAAGGAAAGATTCCTACCCGCTTCCGAGAGTTGACGAATGTCTTGATGCCTTGTCCGGCGCAAACTGGTTCAGTACGCTGGATTTGAGAAGTGGTTATCATCAGGTTGCGATGGATCCCGCGGATGCCAACAAGACTGCTTTTATCACGCGGAAAGGCACTTTTCAATGGCGAGTTATGCCTTTCGGTTTGTGCAATGCCGCGGCCACTTTTCAACGACTGATGGACATTATCCTCTCTGGATTGAATTTTGAATTGTGCCTAGTTTATTTGGATGACGTCATCATTTTTGGCAGTACTCCTGAACAGCATCTGGATAGGATGGAGCAGGTTTTCAAACGGCTAAGAGAAGCTGGGTTAAAGCTAAAGCCAGACAAATGTTATTTGTTACGCAGGACAGTTTGCTTCTTGGGACATGTTGTCACTTCAGCCGGAATAGCCGTAGACCCATCAAAGGTACATGAGGTGACGGCATGGCCTGTGCCCTGTCGGCTGAGGGAGGTGCGAGCTTTCTTGGGCCTTTGCGCCTACTACAGGAAGTTTATCTGCAACTTTTCATTGGTGGCAGCGCCATTATTTGCGCTAACAAAGAAAGGGAGATCATTCGAATGGGACGACGACTGTCAAGTTGCTTTCGATAAATTAAAGACCGCGCTGACCACTGCACCAGTGCTAGGATTGCCCTCGGACGACGGAACTTATGTGTTAGACTGCGATGCCTCTGATAACGGAATGGGCTCCGTTCTGTCTCAGCGCACCGATGGACAAGAAAGGGTAATTGCTTATGGTAGCCGACTCTTTTCCACAGCAGAACGTAATTATTGCGTTACACGAAAGGAGTTACTGGCTGTGGTGTATTTCACAAAACTGTACCGACAGTATCTGTTGGGTCGACGGTTTACCCTAAGGACGGACCATTCTGCTTTACAATGGCTGCAGAAGACACCGGAGCCTATAGGTCAGCAGAGCCGGTGGCTGGAAAGGCTCGCCGAGTTTGATTTCGAAATTATCCACAGGCCTGGAAGGAGACATGGAAATGCAGATGCCTTGTCGAGAAAACCGTGTCGCCAGTGCGGTACGGATGATCAGACCGCAACAGTGGCTGTTGCGAGAGAGGTAAGGAAGAAATCCTTCAAAGCGGATGCTGAGAATCCCGCCACTAGTGAAGATGGAGAAACCAAACATCTGCGAGGTGATCCCCTTATTCGTATTATGGAGGCGCAGAAGAGTGATCCAGACCTATCTATCGTGAGAAAATGGTTGGGACCCCATGCTGACGTTCCCACACTACAGGAACTCCTGTACGAATCAGAAGCCGTGAAGATCTATTGGCATCAGAAGGATCTTTTGTATTTAAGGGATGATATAGCTTATAAGAAACGGCCAGATGGAGAAGAGCAAGTCCTCTTACCGAAATCCTTACAGGAAGACTTTCTGAGAATAGCTCACACAGGCGTGACCGGAGGTCACCTGGGAATTCGACGAACTAAGTGGCAAGTTCGACGTCGAGCCTACTGGGTTGGTTGGGCAAAGACTGTCCAACGATTTTGTCAGCGTTGTCCGCAATGCTCTCGGTACTGCCGAGGTAAACCTCCCAGGTTAGGGCCGTTGCAACCCGTACCGAGTGGGGAGCCATGGGAACGAATGAGTATTGACATTACTGGCCCACATCCCAGAAGCCGGAAAGGGCATTGCTACATTCTTACTATAATGGATAATTTTACGAAGTTCGTGGAAGCAGTACCTATGGCTAATCAAGAGGCTACCTCCGTGGCGAAAGCGTTAGTTGATACCGTAATTGTTCGGTACGGTGCACCCTTGCAGATTCTCACAGACCAAGGGACGAATTTTGAGGGACACCTCTTCAAGGAACTCTGCAGGCTCCTTGGTATCGACAAAGTAAGAACTACCAGTTACCATCCCAGTGGGAATGGGATGATCGAACGATTTCATAGGACGCTCAACGCCATGCTTGGGAAGGTTATCAGCATCCATCAACGAGATTGGAATGAATTCCTACCGCACGTCCTGGCAGCTTATCGGGCTTCGATTCATGAATCGACAGGGTTTACACCAAACTTTTTACTGTTTGGAAAGGAGAATAGAGCACCACTGGATATTGTATATGGGAAACCCCCCAGGACGTCGAGTGAGGTCGTCACTTACTCTTCCTACGTCGAGGAATTAGCTGAAAGGATGGAAGAGGCATACCGAATGGTGCGTGAAAATCTTCGGAAGACGGCAGAGCGACGGAAACAGGCATATGACCTGCGGGTCCGGCCGGCCAAATTCTCAGCGGGAGACAAAGTGTGGTACTTCACACCACGAAGGTATCAAGGTCGGAGCCCGAAATGGCAAATGATGTACACGGGTCCTTATGTGGTGGTGCGCCAGCTTGGCCCAGTGAATTACCTGCCTCGGAAATCCGTAAAGGCTAAACCATTTACGTCACACGTGGATAAATTAAAGCCATGTTATGAAACCACACCTGACGATCAGGATGGAGTCACTCCTGCAATGGACGATGAACAGGACCGAACTGCAGAAGTTGCCATTGCTGAGAATTTGTTGGAACGACCACGCCGGGAACGTCGGAAGCCGATGCGGTTTTAGTCGGGCGTCCGCGCGCCAACTGGCCATTGCTATATAAGCACAGCGTTTTCACGTCAAAAGTCATTATGAACTCTGACGCAATGGATGGCCGACGTTTCAAGTGTACGTGTGGATCGGTGTTTACTGGCGTTGGTGCTGCTAAATCTTTACGCAGACACTGCTTTAAAAAACATGGACTCCGAGATCGAGGCGGACGCGTTTCAGGAAGACGCCAGAAGGTCAACGAAACCTCCGTTGCCGATGAGGAACCGATTGCGTCCATCAGCGGCCTGCAACGCCAGAATGAAACTTCCGTTGCAGATGAGGAGCCGATCGCGTCCATCAGCGGCCTGCAACGTCCGAGTCTCGGCGAAGTCTTCGTTGCAGGTGAGGACGCTGTTATGTGGGACGACGACTTTCTGATAACGGGCCTTAACTGCGGGCTATCAACCATTGATAGTGACTTACCAGACGCCGGCTCATTCCTCGGTGAGGACGGAGATCTTCCCGAAAGTATCGATACTCTCTACGACCTCCTACTGAGCGATGCCTTCTTGGATGCAACTCGCACGAATGCTGATCGTCTCATTGAACCGGAGATGGAAGAGTTGGCGATGGCACGCAGAAGCCCGTTGCTTGTACCTAGTCCGCCGGCATGGGAACTGGACCCTGAACTCTTACGGATTCTGGACGAACTTCCTCTCATCGAAAGAGGATTTGAGGCTTTGAAGAACGACGTCACGCGCGTAGTACGCGACGGTATGCACTTGGCGAGGTTCGTTTCCTCTGAACGGTTTTGTGAGATCCTAGCGAAACGTCTTCCGGACTGTGCTGAATGAGTGTTTCAGGCTGTTTACGAGGGCATGCAGCTTGGTGAACAGAGGCCTCGGGCAGATGTACCTCCTGTGGTACCCGCTGCCGACGCGGAGTCAGACGATGATGGCGACGTCATTATTTTGGATTGAACTGCATTTTGGTTTCAACTGTTATTTCCATTGTTGAACTAACTTTAATTGTGATTACCAGTTGTGCTGAACTGCATTTTTGGTTTTAATTTTATCTGTGGGTAACAGTATTTGTGTTGAACTGAACAGTATTTGTGTTGAACTGAACAGTATTTGTGTTGAACTGAACAGTATTTGTGTTGAACTGAACATTATTTGTGCTGAACTGAACTTTCTGTTAGTGCTGTGCACCCAAAAAAGGGGACTTTTTGGTTCTTAGTGGGGGAGAATTGTGGCAAAATAATGAGTTCCGAATATGCAAATGAGTGCCCAATATGCAAATGAGTACCCAATATACAAATGAGTGCCCAATATGCAAATGAGTGCCCAATATGCAAATGAGTGCCCAATATGCAAATGAGTGCCCAATATGCAAATGAGTGCCCTATATAAGGCGGGAACAGGATTTGTCGTAGTTCAGTTGGCAGTTCAGTCCGTTACTAGTTCGTCCGTAGTCAGTTGGTCGTCAGTTAGTAGTCAGTCAGTTGTCGTCGTTTGTTCGAAGAAGTTGCTAATGTGCTTGATCTGATTGTCGAATTGAGAATACACGTTATATTTCGGATGCTTTTGGCTTGGTTGACTACGTCATATCCCGATATACCCCGGGAGCCCTACAGATACGGACTCGGCTAAGCGCTAAGGAGGCCATCCTGACTCCTTCTGTAACTCGGCCTGGTGTTGGCGGAAGGAGGACCGGTGGTGCGCTACAATCTGCTCGATAAAATATTGCAAACGTGAGATATTACCTTGATAGGACCAGGCTTTGTTGCAGATTGCATGCAATTGTATAGCCCACTAGAAAATTGTTCTGTGATCTACAACGATGGAAAAATGTACTTGTAACACAACGCGCAGACACCAATTGACTAAAATTGAAAGTGCAGTAGTTTCACGTCAACAGATTCCGCTTGTGAACCGAAGAAGCCTCTACAAAAGCAAAGAACGTCTGCTTATACAAGTAAGAATCAATGCTTAATGCTTATGACGTCTTTGATGTCTACTGCGTCACGTGACCCGAACCCCTTTTGTTATTAAGATTACTCAAAGATGGCTCAATTACCAATTAGGGGAGACAGAGGATGGTTGAAAAACGTTTAACATTTTGAAGTTTTTACATAACCACGGTAACACTTAAACTTCCCTTAAAGGCACCAACTGTTGCATCAATATTGGCAGTATTATAGAATATGAACAGTTTCTCTGCAAAATTTAAGGTAACAATACGACGACAGTTTTAACAAGTACACACAGAGTGTTTCATTTTTCCCCATGCCGGGGCAAGTTGTAACACGCTGTGAGGTAAATTTAAACATGTTAAAATACGAAATTAATATCCTAATTAAATTGCCAGTAATGTTGCAAAAACTCACTGTTGCCATTTTAGGCACTATAATTCGATCAGTGACCTCTAATAAGAAGGGCTAATATTTATGCTGTAACCATTACAATCAGTCAGTCAGTCTTCAGAAGTATCTCCAATGGTCTACGATAGCTGTTTAAGCAACCCTCTAATTTCCTTGAAAATGAGTTAACAAAGTTTTTTTGACTGCAGTAGCTCTTGTAACCAATGTTATAGATTGTACTGTTTAAGCTTAAACGTCGTCTTCACAGCCAGCACAAATGACGACATCTGAACCATGCGTGTCATAGTTCATGGCCCCAATATCACAGGATTCAGCAAATTGAAACGCCTATGTTTCAACTTACCCGCGCATCTATGTGACAACTTTCAACGGAGATATAGGTCATTTGGCTTTCACGTATAGCCGAGCAATATTCTCACTAAAATAAGCATACGTTTATCTGAAGAAAATCTTACGTGCATAAATTTTCAATGTATTATACGATGGAAAACATTAAAAATTCGTAGAATGTTAAAAGTTACTCACGCTGTGCAAAAATCGTTTTCTTCTGGAAATTTTCCAATAGTCTGCGAGTTTCAGACTTTTGCATTACGATGACATAGCCGAAGCTTGCTGGCGATGGCGTCACCAAATTAAGGGCTGTCTTGGATAATCGTAAAGCAAAATAGGCGATGTTTTTCATCCTACCCCTGCATACAACCAACCCCGGTCTCCCCTACAACGATTTAACAACAACAAGGACCTCCCGGAAATATTTAGTTGGTTTTACTGTTTCCAGATTTCCGACTGAGATAAAAGAGACCCTGCTCATTTTTCATTGAGTCGTGGCCATGCGGTCGCTATAGAAAAATGTGCACGTTTACAGTTACATTTACGCATGAGTTAACTGGTATGCTTTATAACTAAACGTTCTACAGCGGTGTTGATATGATAAGGTAACTACGTCCTTACTGATACAGTGTTCAATAATAAGTTACCTGATTTGCTAACTAATGCAGTGCACGATACTTGCTGTACACTGCAGCTAGATACTTGTTGTACACTACAGCTAGATACTTACTGTCCATAACTGTGGAGCAAAACTGTTGACATTATATTGCATTGCATCATATCGAATCATACCATATTGCATCATTTGCATGTATTGAATTGTTTTGTTTTGTATTATATTTTTATTGCATTCTATTGTATTGTTTCATATTGTATTGGTAAATTAATACAGCATCTCTTACTCAACAAGTTCGCCGACGTTCAAACGTATACGTTGCCAAGAATATACGATGGCGATGGTTTCAACGAGAAACAAGGACAGAGAGATACGATTGCAACATTATATGGATGCCAGGCATTGTAGGAGGCTAGAGTTGCATTTGTTGCAATAGATCGGTCTTGGATGCTTTAGGGGGTGTCTTTATTGACGTCTGTCTACACTGGAATTCAGACACGAGAAGCTCCCAAGCAGCAGACCTACCATACGATCGATTGCACAAAATATTGTTTACATGATGAGATGTATAATCGTTTTTCTTGAAAGAAGCCGCATTGATTGCTCGACTGCCAGGTAAACCCAACAGCTGTTTCGTTTTGTTTTGGTTTCCTGGAAACTCAATTCCGTTCCCGGTAGGAAGGAGTTTCTTCGAATAAAATTCATAAAACTTAATCGTCTGTTTCACGCATGTGACGATGACTAGGGAACCAGTTCCTGTATTTGTTTGTGTGGGAATGCTTGCAATTGCATTCTTTTTTTGTAAAATTAGTCCATAAGGTATCGATTACGCTTGAGATCTAGGACGATGCCTACGACCCCCAGAGCCAGAGATTTATGCCCGTTCTGATACGCAGTTAGGCGCAGGTACAGTTTCAAGCAAGAATACAACAAGAGATATAGGTAGAGATACAGACACAGGTATAGATACATTTAAGATACAGTCTCAGACAAAGATGCAAGGAGTGCTACAAGTTGAGATACGGGTAGAAATACAGGTGCAAGTGCAGTTTTAGGTAAGGATACATGCACTAAGAAACTTTAGAAGCACAGAACTCTAGATCTCTATTTAGGCCTAATTTAAAGACACATGATTTAGCCTCAGTAGACAGAGTTGCATGAGCAAAAAGCAGGTAGGTATGTGCAGAAAATTATACTTCGTGTGGTAAAATTGTTACACAAATTCCGTATGAACTCTTTTTATTCACATTTTCTTTGTCATGGTCTATTTTTCTAGACTATACGTCATGATTTGCGCTAAATAACTCCAAAATAAGCAAAGATGCTAACTAAAGCAATACGTTTTATTAGGATAGAAAAGCTTATCTGAAAGACATCAATATGTGTTCATAGAAAACTTAGAAATGTAATACATAAGAAGCAAAGAATTACACAATGAATGCCTGGTTAAGAGTTGAACCTACCTACCACCAGCTGAACTCATTTTCTGTTTGGTAGCAAGAAAGTGCTAAGGAATGCAGACTGTAGTGCACTTCGTTCTTTAGATCTCGATCAAAATCTCATCTATTTCTGGAGTCATTTCCTCCATAGGCTGTTTCTGTGTCTTCTCAGATTCCCTGTTGCCTTGTCAACCGGGCTCACCATAGAATTTGGCTTGCACAACGATTTCACTTAGCAGCGACCATCGACTGATGCTTGGAGCATCATTACAGCGGCGCTATAGAAGTTCACTGATTAGTTTTACTTATTTCACATTCAGTACTATAACTTGAATTTCGGTTCCCAGTAGGTTTGTTCAATTGGATCTTTAGTACTTAATGACGCTCCAAACAGAGTTACTCTTATCCTGGTCCATGGCCAGAACTACTGCTGTTCTGGTCGACATTTTGTAGACATATAATTAAATGCACACATCATACATTTAACCTCTAGTTAGTATTTATTAAACACAGTACTCTTTAGAATATTGTCTGTCAATATAAGAAATTATTACGGCTATAGGATATTCGAAGAAAGGTCAGTCTCTGTGGCCTACAGCTAGACAAGCGGGTAGACAAATGTGGCTATTGTCTTGGTGGCTGCCTCTCTGTTTCATAGAACTGACACTCGGAATTGACCGGATTGCGGATCTGTTTTGGAGCGCCGTCGATTGATGCCTAGTACAGTACTATAACAGCGCTATAAAAGTTCTTAGATTACATTAGATTAAATAAGATTAGGTTAAACATATATAGCAGACACATTATGTTTATGAGTGTTATGGCTACAGTAGTATAATGAGCTTCTGTAATGTGTCTACAGGTTGCGCTGGTCGTTGCTTGTGATATTCATAGGAAAGAGTCAAAGGAATAATATTTGAGATATAATAATGGCATCAACTGGAAAGTTTTCATTCCCCATCATAAGATTTCCACGAAAGTTGATCGTCTCACAAGGCAGGCTCTACAGTTGACTGAACAAGACCTGAAGACAGCACGATACAAACGTGTGAACAAAACTGTGTTTAAAGAGAACAGAGAAATTATAGAAGTGTTGAATGTATTGAATTGTTTCTTAAATTTAATAAAAGTGTGAAAGAGGAGAAGAATATCCAGCAGCATGCTTGTCCACTCAGGATTCCCTGCAACAGGTGAACCAACGATTTTGCCTTCTAGACATCGGGCTGTTCTTACCTCCTGACCTACATGCCTGACTTGACCTGACCTGACCTGTGACCTTACCTCGTCACAAATTGATTCTTTTTCACTTATCTAATCTTGCGGGAATTTCAGGCTCGTTGCAAACAACCTTAGTCGATGAGGTTGGTCGAACGCTCTGATGACACACACATATAAACCAAGTAGAAATGTTATAACCAGATAACCTTTTCACAAAAACCGAGCAAACGATTTGCAAGCTTTATGCAAAGCCCCGGGATTCCATCTCCAGACGGTCGAAGGTCGCATAGTTTACTGCACTTTTCATTCGACCATTAATATTTAATATCTATCAGGCGTGTGTAACCATCCGACTGTCTGACTGCCTGACTCCTGGATCTTGACCTGGAACCGAACCCTTTTGCCTAGCGATTTTGTTTTGACTGAGCGCCTGTGAATAAGCTGGTTCCCGCGACTTAGCTTTCGTTGGGCGCTGTAGAAATCTCGAGATTACGATTACGATTCTTGTCGACAGTGGTTTTGTGCTGTAAGGTTGGGAGGAGCTCCATCGAGGAGCCTCTCCTGAAGAGAGTCCATATAAATTTGCGATAACACAATCTCTGCAAATTCAGACACCATCCACCGTATACGTCCGATTGTCTGACTGCCTGACGCCTGGATTTTGACCTGGAACCGAACCCTTTTGCCTATCGATTTTGCTTTGACTGAGCGCCTGCGAATAAGCTGGTTCCCGCGACTTAGCTTTCATTGGGTGCTGTAGAAATCTCGAGATTACGATTACGATTACTCTGACGGTTCCCTTACCTCGGGTGCAGACTCTCTGTAGAACATCATCCCGAATCGTCGGCAGTTGGCAGTAGGACCGAACGTACTTGGCATCCTTCTCCGTCGTGGCCAGCCTCCACAGCTCATTTAGATCCACATAGTCTCCCACTCCGATCGTCATGACCTGGATTCCTTCCCTGTGAGCAAGGCTCACCTGCCGCAACATCCTCTCCATGTTGGCCAGTCGATTGTCCAACAACAGGACCGCAACGGCCGTCCTCAGGTCTTTGCCTTCCACGGGATTCCTGGAACCGTGACCGATGTTTATCGATAATACATGACTCTCTTCTGGTATATATGCACATGATTTTATTTATTTATTTATTTATTTAAAATTATTAACTGCGCTTATTTCTCGCGCCAGGTCAGTAAATCTGACTCTGAGGCACTAGACAAGTGTGCGCGAACAACTTGTCCAAGATCGTTAAACGGGGTCTATTCAGGAGGAGCGAACTCGTAATCGTTAGATTACAGTCTCGGCACGCTACCTAACAGACCCATGCTGGACGAGACGCGATTAAAAGAGCATCGCTGTAACATCAACAAACGCTCCAACGGCGTCTTGCCATTTGCGGCCATAGATTGCCCATACCTGCCTGAACTAAATGCTCGCCATGTCTGATTCAAACCCATGATGCTTTTGATACTTCCACAGTGCAGCCTGGCAGCTTCGCCGTCGTTGGCCCCTCATTCTAGAACAGGCTGTATGAGCTTCCTGTCTTTTCCTTTCTGTCTCATTTTCCCCATCTGTTGCTGACCATTCTTTTTGATCGTGGTCTTGTGTTTTCAGGTCTGGAGCACCTCTGAGAAGTTTTCTTGATGTGGCGTTACATAAATGTAAAATTACGATTTCCATTACCCTACTCTGCGTGTCAAACGAAATCAGCTGACAATACCGTTGTCTGTAATCCTCCTCCTGCTTGCGGATGTACTCCAGCTGAAGGTTGTGCGGCGTGACACTCTCTGTGAGTCGGTCGTCCAGGGCTGCCAGGAAGTCGAGACTGGAGGAGGAATCTGTGGGTATACAGATGCGAGGGCAGAGGGTTGGGCGGATGACGGAAGGTGTCTGGTTGAGTATGGCTGTCAGGTCGCGGATGAACTGAAGGGCGAGGTAGGTGTCGAGTGCACTCAGCTGATTGGGGAGACCGAAGTAGACATTGAATGTCACCGATTGTTCGCAACCTACGGGGAGCAACGCAATCAGAGATTCAGTAGCTCCTTTTGCTTAACTTATGAGTATAATAAAATGTACTATATGCCGCTTAAGCTACGTAACCTTGTATATGTATGTACGCACATATGTATGTATGTATGTATGTATGTATATATGTAATATGTGTATCTATGTATGTGTATATGTATGTGTATATGCATATAGATATATATGTATGCATGTGTGCATGCATGTATGCATGTATGCATGTATGTATGTATGTATGTATACATGTATTATGTGTATCTGTGTATGTATGTTTATGTACATAGATATATATGTATGCATATGTGCATGCATGTATGTATGCATGTATGCATGTGTATATGAATGTATATGTGTATGTATGTGTGTGTATGTATGTGTGTATGTATGCATGTATGTGTGTGTCCGTATGTATGTATGTGTGTATGTATGTGTGTGTATGTATGTGTGTATGTATGTGTGTGTATGTATGTGTGTATGTCTGTGTGTATGTGTGTATGTATGTATGTATGTGTGTGTATGTATGTATGTGTGTATGTAAGTATGTGTGTCTGTATGTATGTATGCATGTATGTATGTGTGTATGTATGTATGTGTGTATGTATGTATGTATGTGTGTATGTATGTATGTGTGTATGTATGTATGTATGTGTCTGTATGTACGTATGTATGTGTGTATGTATGTGTGTATCTATGTATGTATGTATGTATATGTATGCATGTATGTATGCTTGTATGTATAAATACAACTACTATACCTCCTGTTATTTTCGGTGTAACTGGTCTGAAGGTGAATAATTTAGGAGTGTCCCAACTGATTGTCTGCGTCTGCGCTGTTCTCCACTGAGTCTCGAAGGTCCTCGTGGCTGGCGCTGGTTCAGGCCAAGTCGTGGGTTTTGGTGTTTTGGCGGCAGATGCCGTCTGATGCGTCGTTTCCGATTCTTCAACTGACATTTATTTGCCAAGAATTATTTTAAATTCTTCATTGGTGCACAGTTATGCATAAAGGACCAATTAAATTTCTCTGTACAGCCATTTCATTTATGTCAGTTTATGAACCTAATATTTCCGCTGTTGAGTACATTTTTATTGTTTACGAAAATCCAAGACTATGCTTTGAGTAAATTTTTATTAATTACGAAAATCCAAGACTATGTTTTGAGTAATTTTTTATTAATTACGAAAATCCAAGACTATGTTTTGAGTTAACGTTATGCTACAAATCTGGCAAGTGGAAAGTTTGAAGTCTCATAGATCGGCACTTCCGAAGTTCGTCGACACATTTTCCAGCAAATTGGCTAATTTATTTGCTTTCTAGATGATTTGCCATAATTTTAAAATCATATTCATGTTGCGCTTTCATTTATATGAGATCTACTCAATTTTGAATTGTAGCCAATTGGTTTTAGTATTTATAGCAAATTGCGTAATTTTATTTCTTTAATGTCATAAGTTCTGAACTTAAGACTCGTCTGTTTCAGCTTGCTTACTCATGGAATCGAATCGAATCGAATAGAATAGAATATAGTATAGTACAGTACAGTATAGTATATTATATTATATTATATTATAGTATAGTATAGTATAGTATAGAATGTCATAGCATAGCATAGCATAGTATAGTATAATAAACATTAGATTCGATTGTTTTCTAAATGATTTATTGGCCAATATTTGATATTAATTAGCAAATAATTTCTACATCTGGCAAAATGAGGTAGCGATATCTATCCTTAGTACTTGGACAAGCCTTCGTGGCGAGAATGGACAACAGCGAGTTGAGTTCGTCGTAGTTATCAACGGTGAAGACATAATCCGGTTGGCTGGCGATCCTGTGGAGCTCCTCCCTCTTCACGGCCACTCCCACTCCGATGGCGAAGACGGCAATGCCTTCGGCATGGACCTTTTCCGCCTCGATGGCCGTCAACCGAGGGTCGTCCGACTCCCCGTCTGTGATGACAACCGCCACACGAGAGGCACCAGGGCGAATGTGTCTCCCAGAGAACATTTCCCTCAGCCTCGCTAGGGCCAGGTGGGTACCGGTACTGCCCCGAAGCTGATGGATTCCTACGAAGGCAAAGATTAAGTAAGGTGAGGTGATATCAGGTGAGGTAATGTCAGGTGAGATGAAGTCAAATGAGGTAATGTCAGGTGAGGTGATGTCAGGTGAGGTAATGTAAGGTGAAGTGATGTCAGGTGAGGTAATGTCAGGTGAGGTTATGTCAGGTGAGGTTATGTAAGGTGAGATGATGTCAGGTGAGGTAATGTAAGGTGAGGTAGTGTCAGGTGAGGTAATGTAAGGTGAGGTGATGTCAGGTGAGGTAATGTAAGCTGATAAGGTAAGATAAGTTTATAATGTAAAATGCGGTAAGGCATGACCGAGCAAAGCAAGACAAAGTAAAGTAAAGCTGATTAAGAATAAAGTAATGTAAGGTACGGTAAGGTAAGACACGGTAAGATAATGTAAGGGCAAAGGAAAGCAGAGCAAGACACAGTAAAGTAAGGTAATTTAACGTTAGACAAGTCAATAGAAAGAAAGGTGGGTGAGGTCGTCTTTATCATCACAATAATGACCTCACCTTAAGGCGAGGTCAGGGTAAGTTGATCTAAAGTAGAGTGGGTCAGAATGTACAGCAAGGTAGGCTATGCAATAATTGCCCACCTAATACGCACTTTCACATCAACTAAAGGTAAAAGTAAGTTAAGTAAGTAATTAGCAACTTCTATTGCGCCGGTGTGTAATTCACAAGGCATCAACCGATGGCGCACCAAACCCAAACCGCTTTCAGGTCAAAATTCATTCAGAAGGTAAGTCCACTATGACAGAGAGGCATCTATGGTGGATAAGCAATTTGAAATAGTAAGCCTTAAGCTGAGAACGAAATGACAGAAGCGATCGAGCAGAACGAACAGATACAGGGAGAGGTGCAATCCTCCTCTGAGCTGTGGTCGTGTATAGTATAGGGTCTTTCGATTGGAAGTACAAGAGACGCAAGCATGAAATTTTTCTAACCAGTCTAAACATACAGCAAGTTTGACTTGAGTTTGATAAAGATAGTTCAGTTGTACAGATTGCTATATATATGCCCTTGTGTGTACATATTATGAAAAATAAATCATAGATCTATAAGAAAAAGATAATTTGGCATTTATAAGTACAATTATGCACAGCCTATGTTTGTAATTAGACCGAATTCTCTGAAATTGGATTACAATGAATATTTTCTGACGCCAACCAAATCGTATTAACGATCATTCATTCCCTATTGCTGTCTGGTGGTAGCTGATAATTATAATCGTAATCGTAAACTCAAGATTTCTACTGCGCCCAACGAAAGCTAAGTCGCAGGAACCAGCTTATCCACAGGTGTTCAAGCAAACAAAATCGATAGGCAAGAAGGTCACGATCCAAGAATCAGGCAGGCAGGCAGGCAGGCAGGCAGGCAGGCAGGCAGGCAGGCAGGCAGGCAGGCAGGCAGGCAGGCAGGCATGCAGGCAGGCAGGCAGGCAGGCAGGCAGGCAGGCAGGCATGCATGCAGGCAGGCAGGCAGGCAGGCATGCAGGCAGGCAGGCATGCAGGCAGGCAGGCAGGCAGGCAGGCAGGCAGGCAGGCAGGCATGCAGGCAGGCAGGCAGGCAGGCATGCATGCAGGCAGGCAGGCATGCAGGCAGGCAGGCAGGCAGGCAGACAGGCAGGCAGGCAGGCAGGCAGGCAGGCGGCTACGGTGGTTGGTGTTTGGAATTGGATCTGCAGGATAGATAAATAGAAGAAGAGGAATCAGGATAGAAACTGTGGAAGAGGAGTGAACTGTTATCAGTGTATACAGCAGTTAAATAGTTATATAAACCTACCAGCGACAATCCTCTTGAGTTGCTCTGCGTTCGTGATTTCTCCGAGTTGGGTGATGGTCCTGACGTTGTTCCCAAACGTCTCGACTCCAACCCTCGTTCCGTTGGGTCCGAAGTCGAATCCATCGATGAGGTCTTGGATGAACTGGAGCTGCTGCGTGAAGTGCGGACCCCAGATGCTACCGGACTCATCCAGTACGAAGACAACGTCCACGGGGGTCCGACCGCATTTACCAGCTGTACCTAAACCATCCAGTAACCGTAATCGTAATCGTAATTCCGAGAATTCTACAGCGCCCAACGACGCGTCGCGGGGACCAGCTTGTTCACAGACGCCCAACGAAAGCCACGTCGCGGGGACCAGCTTGTTCACAGACGCTCAGTCAAAATAAAATCGATATGCAAAAGGGTTCGGTTCCAGGTCAAGATCCAAAAATATAACCGTACCAGTACAGGAAATCATAAGCCTGTCATAACTATTCTCGTTGCAGACCGAATTTTCAATCACCATGTTACGCCAGAAGGCAGGAAAATCAGTTGCATTGTTACTAATATGAAATGCATTGTTTTATTCTCGCATTTAATGTCGTTGAGCTTTATCGTCATGAATGGTTTGAACTGCCTATCTGTTATTTTCAAGCAAAATGGTCTGCTATTTGAACACTTCCTTTGATTTTTCTAAATGCGGATTAGTTTCATTTCCTTATTCATTGAAGAAAAACATATGTCATTTATATCTAAGCTTGATATTCATCTGTTTCAACTTGCTTAACAATCATAGCCTAACCCCTGGTTTCCCTGGCTTATTGGATTTCCAAGGGACTCCAACGGACTACGATTTTTGACTACGGTTTCCTCTGAAGGGATCATCGACTGTTGTCTTTTGCATTATGATAACGGCGCTATAGAAGTCATTAGATTAGATTAAATTAGATTAGATTAGATTTGATTAGGTTAGGAGAATAAAAGAAATAAAGAAGAAACGAGTGACGGAGAGTTAAGCTTTTAAGTTCAGTTGAGCCAACTGAGAAGCTCACTTACCTGTCGTGGAAATGACGAATATTGCCTACAAACATACAAGAAAAACAATTATTAACAATGACTTAAAGCCAAAGAAAGTAAGCCTCGTGAACCTGAATATATGATAATGATGCTGCTGCTGCTGCGGGTGATGATGATGATGATGATGATGATGACGACGACTATGATAATGATGACTACAAAGATAACCCGTCTCAAAATAAAATTTCTATTAATTGGCCGGATAAATGTCTATATCTAATCAGTATAACATTACTTTTTAATATAGCTATCAAATTAAAATCAATTTATTGTTGCTATTATGTCTTTCTTTCGAATTAATAATTTAAAAAATCATCATAGTTAGGATCTCAAATTAATCCCACATTAGTATTAACAAAACATCTAGGTCATCATTAAAATTTTACATTATCAAAAAATAATATACAAATCATTTTTCAAATAAATAAAACCTATTGTTAACACAAGTAATCTCAAATTAAAAGGTGATGTTATGATTATATTTCGTTGTCTGTAGCCTCTACCTGTATGAAGAACAAGCCGAGAAGGGCATAACACCCCAAATATTTCTGCATCTTGGTCGAAAGAAGACGAGCCGCGCTAAAACTCGTCTAATGCTGCAGCAGCTGACGTTGATGATGTCAGTGAATGCATCTGGCATTGTCAGGTGCTACCTTAAGTAGCGCCCGTCTTAATTGATGTTGCTGTCTGGGAATCGTTTAGTTCCGTTTGTGCATTAATCAAGATGATGCAGTTGAACAAAATTAGACTACGCCAACGACATAGAAAACAGAACCAAGCCAAAACAACACGAGCCGTCAGGGTGGTTCAAATAATCTTGCCTGTCACCATCAAGCGTATCTCGTAGCTAAAGTATAATTGTTTGTGGTAGCGAAGTTCGAATGACAATTGTATTTTGCACACAGAAGCAGAAGTCTTGAAAGTGGTCTTATAATCCCAATTCATTATATATATATATATATATATATATATATATATATATATATATATATATATATATATATATATATATATATATATATATATATATATATATATATATAATGACAATATTACTAATGATAAGTATTGCATGTACACGCTGTTCATGATACACTATGAAACTATCCGGTGTACACGCATTGGTAAGAAATTCCTTGACGGGTATCCTGGTCTAAGAGGCCCGTATTCTGTCTAATGGTTATTAGTTCATTTAATGTCGCCTATAAAGATGAAAGATTCGTATGGAAATTCCTCAGATTTTGTCTTTGAAAGCGGCCAAGGAGATAGAATTGCTTAATCCTCTGTTAATGAAAAAACACTCGATTGCTAATCCATACAATGACCTCTGGACGACAGTAGCTTCAGTGGCTACGTCTGTCAGCTGCCACTGTCAACATGGCATTGCTGAAGATCTATTCATAGGCGAAATATGCACACTTTTTTAGAAATGTACTCTATGCGACATTGTATGCTTGGATGGTTGTATGCAGGAATTACTCAGGGTTTCAGGGTTTATTAAAAAGTCAAGAATAATGACTGACTCACTCACTCACTCACTAGCTCACTGACTGATTGACACACTGACTGACTGACTGACTGAATGAATGACTGACTCACTGACTGACTGAATGAATGAATGACTCACTCACTCACTCGCTCGCTCACTCACTCATTGAACTAACGAACAAACGAATTATTGAATGAACTTAGGAAAGAAGGAAAGAAGGAAGGAAGTAATGTGGGAAAGAACGAATGATAGCGATAAAACCTATAAACCAATCTCAGTCAAGAACAAAGGCAGACGGAGATAACGCAAAGTTGTCTCGCTGTTTTTTGCCTACCCCGTATTTTGCATGACGAGTCTGGAAATTGTAGAGCTCTGTTTGGCTGTGTACGAAGATAATTGGGAAGCCGTCACAGCCGCTCATTGGTGTCATTCCATGGTCCGTCATTGCCGCCTTTCAAGTTGGAGTGGGACGGCACTGATTAGCCAAAAAGTTATTTCCTAAGTTGATTCGACTCAATTTAAATTATATGTGAAAAGAATTTACGATGATCAGACATAGACCCACGCGCGTTTGCGCGGACATGCGCATATTAGAGAGCCATAGGGGCAACCAATTTCATCCCACAATTGGCGCCAATCATCTATTTTACAACCGGATACTAAGCGGGTCAACCATGATCTCAGACCTTCTGAGTACACAAGATGCCGAGTTATTTCTATGGGGAATGTTACTATTGTGTTAAGCGCTACATCAATTAGGCCTTAACGCGTGTTTCTTGGTTTTTATGCATTGGAAATGACGCGGGTGAAAGGCAGGGTTTCGAACGGCATTAGACCATACCCACTGTGGACCAAGTACGGAGGTCTGCTCAAAGCGGTCGGCCCGAAAGGTTACATTCGCGAGAGAGTCCCTCGTCTCGATTACTCGCTTAACTGGAAGCAAACATTGCCAGTGGGGCCATCTCGGCTGTGACAGCAGGCCTCGCTCTCTGCGGAGAGTGAGGCTTTATTCTTTTTGGGTCGTCAACCCTGTAAATTACATCAAGCAGTCAAACAGCTAAAATATACACGGATGATTAGACTTCGCTTTGCGAACTATAATGACGTATATAACGCATTTGTGAGGTTCTTAACACGCGCTATACAAGTGCTTCGATACATACATACATACATACATACATACATACATACATACATACATACATACATACATACATACATACATACATACATACATACATACATACATACATACGTAGCCTACATGCATACATACACACATACGTACATACATAGCCTACGTGCATGCATACATACATACGTTCATACATACATACACACATACATACATACATATATTTATGTATTTATGTGTGTGTGTACGTACATGTATTTACAGACGTATATAATTAGATGTCTGCCCAATAATTACAGGATCGTTTAAGATATTATGATATATGTTATACAAACGCACGCGATGTAAATGTAACATGCGGGAAATCGCATGAGAAATAGCACCCCTGCCTTGAATCGGGGTAAAGTTTTTGACACGAAAATGACAGAGGGTTTGAGCTATTAGTGAATGACAGACATGCAGGATCTGCTTCAGTTCAATTAAGTACAAACTGGTGCAAGTGGAAGGGGTAAAATAGTTGTGTGTAAGTTTTAATACGCCCTTCGTTCTTGTTCAACTTGTCCTGCCCTGTTTTGTCCTCAACCATCCTCGAGCCGAGGACTGGCTGCACCATGGACAATTTTGTGTCATCTGTTTCTGTCCCTCGTCTCTTGTAATAAAACTCGATTAACTACACAATATAACTTAATTACCAATGAATAGAAAATGTAGGCCTATGGTTGAATTTAATGTCTATGCTTAATAGTTAGCAGTTTGCTTCTTTGCATCAGCACTCCGTGTTAGCTGACTGAATATCTAGCCCTAGATTAAGAAACTATTAATAGCAGCAATATTTTTATTAGACCGCTATAATTATATGTAGCTCCAATACCAGTAACATGCTTAATCGTTGTCGTTTCACATGGCTAACAGACTTAAGCCTCTAGGCAGTGGTGTAGCAACAAACGGTTCATTGAACTGGGACACCGACCATTAAGAACCCTAGGTCTTTGCAAATAATTATTTATGTGCACAGCTATCACTAGGAATCACCCGTCTGGCTTCCATGTCTAGACGCGATGCTCTGTTAATTCTTCGTTGCTTATTAAGCTCTTTTACCTTGCTCCACACACTTCGTTGTATACCGTATACTGTATTTTATTTATTTATTTATTAGGCGCCGCTATCTAATGACTTAGCATCAGTCGATGGCGCCGAGCAATTGTGAGTTAAGAACTTGCTCAAGGTCCCTACACAGTAACTGTCTCGGAGGAGGCTCGAATCCGTACTCTCCGCCTTACAAGCCAAGCGCTCTATCCAATATGCTACCGTGCCCCACCGGCACTGTTTGGACAACCAGCTCTTTTCAGATCTGACTAGTTGCTGTGCAGCGGCCTCTCTCATCGCTTATCTTGGGTCTTACTGAACAGAGTTGGCATCGGGCATCTTTGCCTGTCAGGTATACGGGGACCTGAGTATAGGTCTTTGTACTTTGGCACTTCTTTTGCCTTCTTGGCTCCAGCGGCAGGCACCGCGATGTTACAGGCGTCTATCTTTACCTCCTGCGACCTCCTCAGGATGGCATTTTGGCACTGGTTCTGACCCGCTAGTCGGATGAATCCGGACCCCTAATCCTGAAGATTCCATAACCCATAATCAAACAGCATGGGACCTCCCACTCATCCAGAAGGATATCTCAGTCCTCAACACCTTAATAGTATCACGAAGCCAAATTTAAGGCATCTTTTCACCACACTCTGATGATTGACTCCTGGCACTGCCCATAGGTTCTTGTGGTTTGAGGCTGGACGAAGACACTGTCCGCACAGAGACATGGGGAAAACTTAGGGTAATATAATAATTAGAAACTTATAATGCGCCGGTGTCTAATGCACAAGGCATCAACCGAAGGGTAGATTCGTTCGCCCCTCACGAATGCCCCTGCGGAGTTCCGCTTACAGCTGTCACGGTCTTGCACACCTTTTAGGCCCTGGCAGAACCGCAGGACGGGCCTTAAACAATGCCACTGTATAACATGCAGAAATTTGTATAGCGCCTCTTAAAGAGAAACTAATCAGAGGCACTCTCTGCTATAGTTCCACAACAATGTAGAAAGTATGTGTTTTGATATATTCTATGATGTGTGTCCTTGAGCCAAGGCCGAAAACGACCCATATACCTACTGTTTGGGTTATTGGTTTGTTTAATTAGTCCAAGCGAAAGGCAGTATATGCAAATTCCTCAAATGTTCTTGAAAACCGCCGCTAGCAAGCTCGAACCGATAACCGTTAGATCATAGACCAAGCGCCCTACCGATAGATCACGGCGCCCCGCATGATTAAATTAGCTGACGATCATAAAAGACGAGGGGATGAAAGACCTGCATGATTAGAGGAGCCAGACTGGAAATAAAGGATAGTCCGGAGCCAAGAAGAGTAACAGAGGATCGCTTCTATTAGCTTGGAACAGGGACTTAGTGAAAGTGACTTCCCTAGATGCCGCTAGCAATGTGATGCAGTCCTAGTATGAACTGCCAGTCTAATCGTTCGTATTCATATGTATTATGGATACTAAATTAACATCATGATTATAATTGCTCATTTTAACATCATGAATATAATTAATATTAGGCCTAATGACACCTGTGCGCGTACTGCTGCTCTGGGTTAACAAATCTCTAAACTTAGCGCTTTCTTAGGTAATTTTATAATTGTAATTTGAGATTCATAAAGCGCCTTTTAGAGGATGAACTCAACAGAGGTGCTTCCGACGCGAAAAAGTAAAATCATTGCTAAACAGTACAGTCTTCAGGCGCCTGCGGAACACTGAGAGGGGGAGAGAAAGGAGCTCAAGTCGCATTTCACGAGGGAGACGATTCCAGCAAGTGGGACCAACGTAGGAAAAACGCCTTCAACGTATTGTCACAATCATGTCAAATGCAAAAACAAAGTTGGCCAAAAGTTCCCTGATGAGAGGGTTAGCTAAATGAAATGGGTATGGCTGGTAGCAAGAAATGGAGACGCCCTACTTTGACACCTGCGATCTTCAGTTGGTTCCAATTTCAAGGTCGATAACTGAATGCAAATGTAAATGTGCACGTTTTTCTATAACGACTGTTTGACCAGGGGCCCGGGAGCCATGGCGCGAAAGGCGCCGATGCTCACACAAGTTTTGGCTGTGTGACGCCTAGGCAGGAGCATGCTCACACAACTTTTTTGGGCAACGGAGATATCTACCTATGCCACGGAATAAATACTAATACTATAAAAATAATACAGTGATATATACTCTGATATTACGTCACAAATTAATTTTATCCACCTTTGGTCTGTTCTTGGCTGATGTAGGCTCACACAACTTTTGAACACTTCCCGGGCCACTGTGTATGACGTCATTATTCACTGAATTAAGCGGGTGATTAGGATCGGTTTCTAGCATTTTTTCTAATGTCCATCTGTCACATTTATCCGTTATAGAATAAAATTAGCTTGAAGTTTATTGCCATGGCAGAAATTACCGAGTGCTAATTGGAAAACATCCCAAGTGACACAAGTTTGTCTTGATCACAGACATCAAGGAGGTCATCTAAGGCACATTATAGAAATCATCATCAGTGGCTTGTCGCCCTCCACAGCGTTCCCGTTTCAACGACTCTCTGTCTACTGTCTCCGTCTTGGGATCATTTCCAGGTTGTGTGTTGCCCCGAAGTCTAGCTAGACTTCGGGGCAACACAAAACCGTTTGGGTTCAAGCGTGGGCCGTGAAGCTGGCCTCTTCCAGCTAATCGATTAGGGTGCGGATATCACAGTCCTAACCTGGTCATGTCTGCCGTCAACTGCCATGCATAGCCTAGCCATCATCGCTTGCAAAGTGACCAAACATTAGGAGTATTGAAATCAAACGAGGTACGGTATCTAGGATATAGACGGCTGTGCTTGCTGCATGGCGACACCAAATGCCTGTTTTGGAACTGCTTACTGAGGAAAAAGGTTTGATGAGTGGCACTTCCGGAAGATCGCGGTTTAATTTACCCCGGTCAAATGATGCGTGTCGAGTGGCATGAAACGCTGCGGAAGTTCGAAGGAATGCACCTAAGCGTGAGCGCGTGCATTTGGCCATGTAGACAACTGTCCCCGATGACGAGTCTTATTCCATCGAGAAATGCAGTCTAGTTCAAACCGGTCGTTAAAAGAGTGTCACAGTAACGCTCACACATGTGGGGTGTATATGGTCTAGGCACATGCCCGAACTTGTATGTTTTGGACTTAAATACGAGGGCAGAATATTATGACCACCAAATCGTAACTGTTAAGTGTCTTATTCATGGAACTTACTTTTTGAAAGCCTACCCACCTCACCGCATCATGAATTACTTAGAAATAAAGGCGTGCAGAGTCTGCACGCATTTCAAAATAGTTCATCACTGCATACTCTATGAAGACCTTTCATGTATGCGCGCATATATTGGCCTATGCAAACATCACTCTGTTTCATAGATTCGCTTGACGGCGTAAGTCATACAGACCTATATAGAAATTCAAAGATTTCAGCAGTATGGAATTTAGACCTACACAAGTGCATGAATACACAATACAATTAAACGTTGATATACGCTTTACATAGTTGAGTGGTGTATACAATATTTTATATGAATAAGTCTAAAGCATATAGACTTATAACGATATATATATATATATAGACAACGCATATAGTTTAATGTATATACTGATCTATTGTCGACCTGTGTATATATACTCCATTGTTTTATGTTGTTCAGCTCGAGCACCCTTGAAATATGTGTTTACTGCGAATTCACTTGACTTGGCAACATTTATGGCCGCCGTACCGACGTCCAACAGGGTGGCAGCGACAGAGCGAGACAGCCAGCAGAAGTTAATAGCATGGCACCGTGGCACGGAATGTGTACGCCAGGTGTATGCTGCGTACACCTGCTCTTTCACCAATACACGCCGAGCTGTACAGCGTGTACTAAGTACGTCTGCCCAACTCGCCCGCTAAATACTAAACCTGTTTGTCACGGTTCACGACCTTCTTTCTGGCCATGCCCACGGCTACGGGATTGAAGTCATTACCCATCCCACCGGTCTGGCTCGTAGGATTTCCTCTGCTACCAGCCTTTAAATGGACCTTTTCTGTCGAGACACAACGACTCGTTGAAAGTTAGCAAGCGACAAGTTACGAACGTTCTATTCGATTGACTGAGGTGTAGACATTAGCTCGCGGTGTTTACGAACACAAGCCGTGGCACTTTCTAGAACAGTTTGACTGACTTGAGGTTCGTATACGATTATTCAAGATGTTTGATTGTGATGGCATTTTATGTTCCATGCAATTAGCGTTTCATGGTAATTGTTATTTTTGCGGGACCTTTTCGGCATTTTAACGGCGAAGTGTTGAGTCATAGCAGGTATAATTATGAGCACAATGACATGAGGGTACACATACCCATATTTCCACACAGAGACGTCGTAGGCCTTAATGTTTTCGTAATCGTAACCGTAAACTCGAACTTTCTACCGCGCCCAACGAAAGCTAAGTTGCGGGAACCAGCTTATTCACAGGCGCTCAGTCAAAAAATTGATAAGCAAGAAGGGTTCGGTTCCAGGTCAAGATCCAAGAGTCAGGCAGGTAGACCGTTACAGGCCTAATATGTGAAAGTTCTTCAGAAGAATCTAGTCTCTCCGAAGATTAAAATTGGTCGTATGTAAACAGTATGTAGGCTGTGCGTTTATAACAGGTTGTAGTTTACGCTGAAACGATGACAGACAGAGCCAAAAAACTTAGCACGTGCATCAAGTCCACCAGTGGGCTACAGTCCAAGTAATTACTGCATAAGCCGGGGGTCCTATTGATCTCATCTTCTTTCAACCGGACCATTCATTCAAGACTTACACTGTATTATCTAGATTCCTCTTCTGCCTCATCCTGTAAATAATTAGACACCACACGTTCCTTCCACCCTAGCACCACACAGGTCTTAACCACCTTTGCACCACGCGGATTTACGACCTCACACTGAACGTGATGCATAAGTCGAGACCCACGACGTAATGTGCAAAGTATGTCGATTCATGACCAAATAAATGGGTATGTACACGGTTTACATTTGCATTTACCAAGTGTCGACAAACTTTACGCATGAGTTAGTCAGGGCCTGCTTTAGAAACACTGAGTTGTTACGTTAGTAGTAACCTAACGATAACCCTCTGCGTTAGGAAGAGTCTAATCTAATCTAATCTAATCTGATCAAAAACCTGTAGTGTCAGGGACAATCGATGACCGTTGGTAAGTAGAACAGCTCGGTTAGCGGGGTAACATGAAGGCGAAAAAGATTCATTACGGACCCATGTAAATTAGAGCCAACACTGGTATGTTGGATTTAAAATAAGATTGAAAGGCACTTAGGCTGTATAAGTCGTACTGCAGCCTGCAGGTCTAATATTACTTCTGAGTAGGCATGCCTACAATATTTATGTAACTTCATTATACTGTATAATAATCATGCATCAGTCTATGACACTAAACAAATCTTGTGCTAAAGGGACTCGACCCAGGTCTCTGCGAACTGACCATCTCTGGGATGGCCCAGCAATTCGACTACTTTTAAACCAACTGGCCACAGTACAATGTTTGGACTCTGAACGGCTCTGGGAGCCGTGGGCCGCAGTTTGCGCTGACTCAGACCAGCGAACTGTAGTGCAGAGAACTTCGTCCCAATCGACTCTAAGTCGGAAAGCAAAAGGCCTGCATATCCTCTTAACAGAAATACGTTCATTGCACATGGACAGATTGCTCGGCTTGTAACGCGGAATATACGGATTCGAGCCTCCTACCGTAAGACGTTTACTGTTGCAGGGACCTTGAGCAAGTCCTTCATTCACAGTTGCTCAGCGCCATCGATTGATGCTTAGTCATTAGACAACGGCGCTTGATAAAGACAGAAATAATAATAGTATAGCCTACATTTGCCCACATTTGCCTATGCCTATGGCCTACATTTCCCATGCCTACAGCCTACATTTTCTTATATGAGACTATAGCCTGCATATACCTACATCTTTTCTATATGTTTCAGGTGTTGTCGAGTTCTGAATCGGATTTGCCTCTGCGTCAATGGCAAGTTATTCGAACCTAGCGGAACAGACGGAGGTCCCACCCCTCCTGCCGACCCCCGGAGTTCAGCGTCTGTCGATCCCGAACACAGAGCAGAGACGCAAATCGAGCTACGGAATCTACAATCGCATCGTCCTCTGCGCCATTGATCCAAGCCACCACTCCAGAGAAGCCTTCGAATGTGAGTGAGCAAGCGCACTACCCGCGACTTCTACTTACCTCAGGATACCTATCTCTGAGTCGGTATCTTGAATGGGCGCCATATAAATGCTGAATGGATGATTGAATCGAACGAATGAATGAATCGACTTCATTAATCTTTTTATGTCATGCATGAATGAATAAACGAAATAATGAAATGACTTCACTAATCATAATTGCGTCAAGAATGAATGAATGAATAAATAAATAAATGGACTTCCTTAATTATTATTACGTCTCTGGAATTACTTGGGCACATAGGCTTTTTAGGTGCTTAGAATTATATAGCACCTTTAAGAAGTTCACAAAAGTCCTACACAACGGCTCGAATATTTGCGATAAGCAATTGTGCACCTATATTAATTACCTCCCCTGAGAGTGTTATTGTATAGGGTCCTTGTGGTCACTCAAAAACTCCTAGATAATTATCTAGGAGCCCTTGGGTCACTAAACCAGTAACTGTCTCAAAGAAGAAAGGTCAAAACCGCACATTTCGCGCTGCAAGGCAAGCAGTCAACCAGTCCGCTCCCCTGAAGTCTAGTTCTGTAGTTCGATGTCTAGTTCGCTGATCATGGAACACAGTGAACATCATTTCCTCCGTAGAGGCTTTTCCTGTTCTCCGATTTTCTTCTTGGTTTTTTACAGGATTTGCATGGGTTTTGGCATACACATTGATTTTATTTGCAAGGCAGCGACCATCGACTGCTTGAGGCCTTGTGTATTATTACAGTGGCGCTGTAGAAGTTCTTGATTAGATTAGAATTAAATGAATGATGCTATTGTGCTGATACAGATGGCGCTATAGAAGTAAGCGATTATGCACTGATAAGGTCATGATAGCAAATGAAACGATTATCAAGGCCAAATGTATTAAATTCTAGGGTTTCTGCGCAACGTTTGGAGAAGCGACGATCTAATTGTGTTGGCCTATTGTCCGGAGACTCCTAATTTTCCTACGATATCCTTCAAGAGTAAGTGGCCCTATCTCTTGCATTAGTATATCTAGATAATATTGAGAATAAGGTCTGTTAATAACTGACTATGTGGCCAGGAAGCTTCTTTAGTAAAATAAGTATCTGGCTGGGTACACTCACTGTGTTCTCTTTAATGCAAAATTTCACGTGTCTTAAAAGTAATATCTGCTTAGAGAGACACTTATGTGGCTAGAAGAGTCTCAGACATAGTGTCTGGCGTCAAAGCACATTCGTTGCCCTTGAGACCATACAGTTCTTCAAAGTATTTCAATAGGCCTGCAGAAATTTGTATCTGCTTCAATAGGCCACATTAATATATGGCTATATGCACAGTCACTTCACTGCTTTTTAACAGACAAATAATGTCTCTATATGAGTCTATGTGTCTGTTCGGTCTTCTTTCCTCTCTGGTCTAACGGCAACCGGATCTTATTCTTCACACCGTAGTGTCTGGACGATCCTTCAGACGTGACACAGCTGAATAAGCTGGCGCATGCGCTTACCTGTGAAGTAGCTCCTTATTGTCTGCCTTCATTATCGTTTAATACAATACACCACGGCATTTCTTGTGTACCACCTACACCTATTGTGATCAACAGAGCATTAATTCTTTGTTCTCATATAAACTAATCGTTAATGTGGGGCATTGTTTGATAGAACTGTATTGGGACAATGACAATTTGACAGGCTTTGTCTTTTGTATTGGGTTCCTTTGTTGTCATTACTGAAGCTAAGCTCCGATCGTTTGGCACAGTGATAGATTGTTGTTCGCATTCAGTCCGTGCATCCGGGGTTCGAATCACTGAGTCTGTTGCTTAATGGGGGGGGGGAGGGATAATTCGTTGCAAGCAATCCAATCTTTAAAAGGATTCGGAAAGACCCTCAACATTACTTTCTCAAGGACAGACCCTTAACATTACAGTGAGGTCCACCTTTCTGAAATAGGTTACCTATCGCACCTATACGACATCTAATCTAGTGACTTCTATACCGTCGTTATCATACTGCACAAGGCATTAATCGATGGACATGAGCTCCTTGGCCTTTATTTGCCTATTTTCCTTAAGAGTTTGAAGCCCATGCTAATTGCTTGGATCCGTCATAGTTCAACGTCTTACAGGCAGGAGCCCTTTAACACTACAGGCTATTAAATGCTGGGTCCCTAGTCGTCATAGATACTAAGTTCTTGTGCCCTCAGTTGTTACACAGGTTGTGTGAATGAACGTCTAAATAAAAGATGTAGTAGGTGTGTCCTAAGAAACTGTTGAATTTGTGAACGTATATATTTGCAGGAGGGATTACGCCTCCGGTTGAGTTGTGGAAGGAGATTTTGGAGGAAATGAACATGAAGACGAGGAAACTGGAGGAGGAATACGAGGGACTTTGTGTCGAGAAAAAGGTTCGCAAACTACATCAGCAATAATTTAATTATAATATACGAATTTTCAATAAGCACATTGATTTTGTAACGGCTCTGTGTGGAGGTAACCTTGACCTCAGTACCACCATAACCTCGCTTTATGCAGCCCTGTTATCGTATACACCCCTTCTTTTTCTTATCTCTCTCTCCTTTCCAACCCCAAACACTATCCCCCATAGCTGCCACGCTGTCTCTCCGTCTGACTTTTGGATCTTGACCTGGAACCCAACTCTTTTGCCTTTCGATTTTGTTTTACTGAGCGCCTGTGAATAAGCTGGTCCCCGCGACGTGGCTTTCGTTGGACGCTGTAGAAATTTCGGAATTACGATTACGTTATAAGGAGATGTGTGCTGTTGGTTGAATGCATTGGTGCGTATGTGCTTCAGCAGAAGGTTCTTTCAAGTCAATGAGCACGCTTCTTCACGAGGAGCGTATGCAAAGTTTCCATTGCACTTTGGCAGAGGTGGAATCCATAACATCTACAGGTTTCCCTTTAACCCACAATATAGGCCACACTGTACCAAGACACCTGAATTATATGGATGAACTTACCCTAAGCATTGGCGTAAGTTCAACTTTCGGGCCTCCGCAGATTACTAAACGGGTCTTCTGGGGCCTGCTTGTACAGGCTCTAAGCGGGCCCTCTGTTTTTCAGATTTGGGCCCAGACCCCGCAATTGAGAGCCTTGCGGGCCCATATACACTACTGACCAGAGGCTTTTCAGCATCAGCACTTTATTTAGCGCTCTGTTAAGAAAGTTAATACGTTTAGAAGCACTTCCAGCATTAGAGTAAAGTGGAAATGGTCTAATAGATAACCTCAAGACGACGGAGGTTGAGTTATAGAGGTCGTTCTACTCTGTGAAATTATAGAGTTTAGAACGACCAAGTTCCATCAAAATGACCCTATTTGTTAGGCCTTTTAGGGAAGGTTTATTATTAGGCTATGTCACTGTTTTTCTCGTTGTCATCATCAAACCGTTTTGTAGGCACACTTCACTAGTAATTAGTTTATGAGTAGTAATTATGTACCCGGACAACTGTTAATTGCAACACAGTTCTTAATAAATTCTGCAGTTAGATCAGAAGCTCACGAAACCATGGTCTAACTGCCATTAAGGTCACGGTGAATAGAAAAAGAATAGAATCGCCTGGAGGAATGCAAAATAGGTTACCCTACATGAAGGTGGTTTGTTACCGAGTGTTTTTCAATTACTGGGTTGCACAGTGGGTTAAACTTTTCATTTTTAGATTATAGTTGATCGCTTGTGTACTGATATTTGTTACAAACGTTTTAATCTATGTGTGTATGTATGTTTGTATGTGTGTGTGTACGTACGTATCTATGTAGGCCTATGTATGTATGTACGTGCATAGACCATATCATACATGTTTACTGTACATTACATGATGTAACATTGAAGTCTGTTGTATCGTTGACTTCAGCTGAGGTACAAGGTTCGATGGGAGGCGTACAAGAACCCAGGTGAGGGAGTCTGTAAGATCGCCGAGGAGGAGAAGGCTGAGCTGATCATCATGGGTTCCCGTGGACTCGGTATGCTCAAGCGGGCCTTCATGGGAAGCGTCAGCGAGTACATCGTCCGCAACTCCGGTCTCCCTTGCCTCGTCATTCCATCGGCAAAATGAACCGCACATCCATCAATCCAGGCAGACGGACTTTGGGCGGACAGAGAGGGAGAGAAGAATAGGAATATGGGCATCTGTGTAGTCCTTTCGAATGTCGCCTTCTAAAGGAGCTATGTGTATGTTGCGAAAGGCCAGACAACAAGATAATTATGTACTTTGTAGAGACATCGATATGTGTACGTTGAGTACTTTTGAGTCTTTCAAAAAGGAGCTATATGAATGCCATGAGAGGCCAACAGATGGCCGAGATCTATACACAGAGGGACATCGGTATATCTATAGTCCGTTTTGAATGGCTCTTCAAAAGACGCCATAAAAATGTTATAAAAGGTATGTAAATTAAGAGTTTAGACCTGTTAAGGCGTATAGAGTAATTTAAGTTCAGTGTGCATCATTTTGAAATAACTGATTTGATTTCACGGTCTCTTTGATACTAAAAAATACCACGAGAAGATCTTTACCCTGGAGTTGGAAGGCAAAACGTCAATGTGATAATCGGGTCGTGTTTTTAAACTTTCCTGGGGTTTAATGGCGTCTGTTGTTACACACTATTGCGTCCTGCGTAGACACCTGCAATAAATTTGTTTTGCACACTGGTTTTGAAGCGTCTTAACATACCTGTATAAACGGTTTGGGACTGAATGCTCACTTTCAAACTAAATCGTTGCTTACATTTTTGGATTTAGACTGATGGCGAAACTTGTTAGGAATCAGTAGAGCGCTTCATGAAAAAAAGTCACAAATAACGTAGAATAAGAATCTTCACTTTCTTAAACTGTATTTATTTACCTACGAAGTCGTTGAATAGGTCTATTCAACAGCATAGGCATGAGAGCAGAGGTCTAGGGACGCCGCAGTCGGGGACGACAAAAGAAGAGATGGGCAGACATGATTCAGCAAGACCTAAAGCTTCTCAGACTGAAGAAAGAAGATGCTGGAGATAGAAACAAATGGAAAAGAAGGATTCGTGTGGGTGACCCCTCCCCTAGGAGGGATTAATTCCAGCCAGAAGGAAGGATTCAACAGCACAGGCATGGTTTTAAGAGTGGTGAACCAAGATAGGGTTCTGTTGGAATGGGCACATCAATAAGTTTAAATAAAAGGACCAGAGGAAACAGAGCCATATTTTTAGGTCGACTTCAAACAGTGTCTGAAAGTTTTTTCCGATTTCGCCTTCTTCTGTTCGAGAAACTAATAGGCCAAACAAGAAATAAATAGGCCTATATATTTAAATAAACTAATAATGCACACACAGAATCCATGCAACTACAGATCTATAGAGCAAGATATGAAACAGAGTGCGTTTAAATATCTCTTGTTACATGTGATTTTTCATTTAGGCATATTGTTGTATCAACTGTCTTTGTTGAGTGTAGGGTCGACTTCACGAATCGTTGCACATACATAAAAACGTAAGTGACGTCTGTTGCACGACTAGGCCTATAATTATGCTTGCATGCTATGCATTCAACAGGCATGCTTACAACTAAAAGTAAAGCTCCCGTGAGTCATAGTAAAGCGTCGGAGAGGCTCTCGTTTCCGACTCCTAAACTGTAAACACGTTTTCTAATAACGACCGTGTGGCCTAGACCCTACTCATATTTCAATGAATTGGCAGGGTGCTAGGCCACTAAGCCTCTAGTAAACGAATCCCAAGATCTCAGACACGAGGCCAGTGCATCATAGGACTTTCCGTTTACTTCCTAAGTCACGCCGGTACCAAATTCTACTACTTGGCGACAGAAGCAACTGTGCGCAAAAACTTACTCGTGATCGTTACATGAAGTCTGCTGAGCACGCTAGAACTCGCAGTCAATGGATTACGCATCAAGTCCGCTACTGAATAGACCACTTTAATGCATCAACTTCTCTTGGATTAAAACTATTTTTTTCTTAGGCGCGGCCAAAGAATAGAGACATGTAGCCCATCGCTGTAACGTGCTGTAGGCAGACCCTGTCGGGGGGGGGGGGGGGGAGGGACAGCAGAGCCAATTTGCCCCGGGCCTCACATGGTGAGAGGCCTCAATAAAGACGTTCTTATTTTCCCGGGATTCTAATGCTGGAAGCGCCTCTGAGTAGTTTGTTATGGAAGAAGCGCTATATAAGTTATCAAATACAAATACAAAATGCCCCTATTATGCACTGCGGGCGAGATACAGGCCCAATGGGTTTGACTGTCTGGGTAGCGCTGGTAGAGGCAGTTTAACATTTCTAAACATTTAAGCAGAATTATTATTACGAATCAGATAGCAGGCGGCTTGTTTCTTAGCTCATGTCACAACAAAACAGAATCCACTTGTAGTCCTATTATGCAATCCACGTGTATTTCATAGATTACATAATAGCATGATACTAACGAAGATTTTATCGCTCTGGACATAGATGAAACCAGGCTTTAACAACGACATCGGCGCAGTAGTAAATCGAACAATAATTAGCAACTTCTAATGCGCCGGTGTCTAATGTACAAGGCATCAACCGAAGGCACACCAAAGCCAAGCCACAATCAGGTCAATATCTAGAAGGTCAGTCCACAAGAAAGAGAGACAGCCTACAGTGGAAAAGCAACTTGGAACAGGTAGGCTAAGTTGAGAACGAAATGACAGAAGCGACTGAGTAAAACGAACAGACACAGGGATAGATTTCCAGAATTTAGGTCCAGCAACCGAAAAAGCAACTTTACCGAGAACAGTTCTAGCCCAGTGTATGACCAAAGAAAGGCAATCAGATGACCTTGCAGAATAATGGTAAGTATGGGAAATAAGGACTGGTTTTAAGTATTGTGGTTGGCCAGCGTTCAATGTTTTATAAACTATAAGACCCAATTTGAAACAAATCCTTTGCTGAATAGGAAGCCAATGTAAAGATTCAAGCGCAGGGGCTATATGCTCATATTTTGAAGTATTTGTTATGGCTCTAACCAAAGAGTTCTGAACTCGTTTGAGTTTCTGTATGTTTGACTTTGTGATACCAACCAATAAGAATTGAATTACAGTAGTCAAGGAAGGCGACTGTAGACCAATGAGTTAGCTAAGGATATTTTAGAAGACATGAGGACATAACGCCTAATTCTGCGTATGCCACGAATATACATGGATGATGACTTACAAATACCATTTAGGCCTACGTAGTGTGTGAGAGACATGGTAGAATCAAAAACAACGCCCACGTCACGAGCAATATCAGTCAACTCAATGAGTGAGTCCCCCAACTGTAAGGATTTAAGCCATTCAAACTTCTTTAGTAGCTGTGGAGTGCCAACTAGTAGAAATTCAGTCTTCAACGGGTTAAGGAGGAGTTTATTAGCCAATATCCAAGACTGCAGCTCCACAAAGGCATCAGACAACAGCTGCACAGACGAGTGACAAGACAAACTATCAAATGAAATGTAGATTTGGGTATCATCCGCATAGAAATGATATTCCAGTGACTGATTGTTTAGCAGTGTACCTAGAGGTGTGGTGCATAATGTATACAAAAGAGGACCAAGTAGCCTACAGAACCTTGCGGAACACCACAAGTCAACAAAGCACTAGCTGAATAATGTCCATTTAAATATATGGAATGAGTGCTAGGGTTGAGATAAATAGCATGAACGATGGCACCATTCGCGTTTTTCAATAATCGTAATCGTAAACCCAAGATTTCTACAGCGCCCAACGAAAGCTAGGTCACAGGGAGCAGCTTATTCACAGGCGCTCATTCAAAACAAAATCGATAGGCAAAAAGGGTTCGGTTCCAGGTCAAGATCCAAAAGTCAGACGGAGAGACAGCGTGGCAGCTATGGGGGATAGTGTTTGGGGTTGGAGAGGAGAAAGAGAGATAAGAGGAAGAAGTAGTGTCAAGATAGGATCTGTGACAGAGGAATGAAACAACTGAAACTACGAAACAACTGTGATGCTGAACATTCATTAAACCTGATACAATATAACTATTCACAGCAGAGATTTATTATTCGTACATTTTCAAACTTTGACAGCGAAAATCAGTTTCTTGTAGTGACGTCAGGTGTAAAACTGTATCTTTATATATGTAGTCTAGGTTGCATCGAATGCGATATATTTTTGTGAACGACAAAAGGTGTCATATATAATAAAGGATTATATTAACGTGGAAGTGAAACGTTTACGCTTCAAAACACCTGTTTCAAGGAATTCGTAGATACTTGGAATTTTGTCGTGTCGTGACGGAATAGGATTAGTATTCTATGTTTTTTTGCGATAGTTTTTCTCCAACAGTGGCGCAATACTCTTCCTCTTCGCTAGACAAGTGACGTCTATTAATAAACATACACGCCCACAGAGGCGCGTGCTGCGCCTGGTTTAGTAAGTATGTTTGCCAGTTGTTTAACTGTTTAACTTGATTTTTCGTTACTTGTTAAACACGATTAGGTTTCGTGATATTGATCAGAGCAAGTCTTACAGGCTATGTTGTTGTAGTTCAGCTCAAAATGTCGAAGAAGCCATCTATAAATTGGAAAGTAAACTATTTGATCAGAATTATTTTGGATACTAATTTGATGTGAAATTGTGGGCAGTGGAAAGATGTGAAAACGTGGTTGGGGTTTGACTTTAACTTGTGTGATTTTGTTTACTTTGTTTGAGAGATATTGCCAGTTAGAGAGGCAGTGTAGCTGGGCACTTTACACTACTTCATCGAATTTTATAGCACCTACCTTGTGTGGTTTTTGAATCTTTATTTTGTAGTTTTGCTGATGGGTTTACAGTGATGCAGCCAACATGTCTTAAGTGAGCTAATAATGGATCCCACCAGAGCACTTTTTTGATGGTCCAGGTGTGCATCATGTAGCCCATATGGCATGCATGGTTAGCTCAGTATATCTTCTGTAGGCAACCTATGTGTTTCCAGATTAGATTATGTTAGTTAGAACAGAATGCAGGTTAAATTAGTTAGATTAGAATGAATTCTTATGTCTGATAAACATTTTTCTGCTATTGATGTGAACGTAATTCCTTGTCCAGAGCCCCATATATGAACAATGCTTAAGTTTCAGATGAAGAATTGTTTCAGGTTTGTAGCAAATCACTGGGGCTACACAGTTTTGAGATTTAGATTAAATCAGATGTCTTCCACAACAAACGAGGTTATATGAACTATTTTAATGTAGTATCAGTATTTATGTGTGTATCAAGACTCTAAATATAGGACCTCATAAGTACCTCACAAAGATGCCGCTCAAGTGGCCATCTAACTGATCTAAAGAATTGAGTTTTTAGACAGTTTGAAAATGTATGTTGCACAAAGTTGACTGTAGCTGTACGTAAATGCAATTTTAGAATGTTCCCTGTAGACGGTTCAACATATGAGAAGGTGTGGGTCTCGAGTTGAAGTGCGGAATAGTAGCACTGCATATTTTCATAGATAGCGGGGCACAACCATCACCGTACTTGCTGTTTCGAAACTGGAACGCAGAGCTCCCAGATATAAGCCAGTGTGGTGCTGACAAGTGAGGCATCAGGATCATCTTAAATGCCATTCACATTGCAGCAGGAAGCCAGTGCAAGATTTCTCACAATGTATTCCAACATGTGGGAAATTTTGTAATACCTTTTAAGAACCTCACAAAATCTGAACAGAAACCTTATCACTGCAGTCGTTTTAAAAAAAATAATTGTACTGGTTCGTTTATTTTTTAGATTCTGCTTGAACCTTGCTGTTATGTTCACCCGGCAGGATCCAATGGAGTATGGTCTGAGCACGGATTTGGATGTCAAACTGGAACTTAATATGTCCTCCCCAGTTGTTTCCTTTGCCAATGTTTATAAACTTCCTAGCTCCGATGACATGAAGGTCAATGATTACGACATGAATGGGTCATGTCAGTATGATGGGGAAGAAGATCTGAGCAATGGCGCTGATTCTGAGGACAGCGGGGAGGCAGCCAATGGAGAATTTATGTCTGGGAATTTCGTAGCAAATTCAGATGGTGGTGGAGAGCAGAGAAAGCTGTGTCTTGTGTGTAGTGACGTTGCATCGGGTCTCCACTATGGCGTTGCGTCCTGTGAGGCCTGCAAGGCATTTTTCAAACGTACTGTACAAGGTGAGTTGGATCTATGTTTTATTTATTTATTATTTATTTACTCAAAGCACTTATTATGGATGCAGAGTCAGTAAATCTGAGTCGGAGGCATATTTCATTGCATAGGATGTAAATGCTTCATATTCTGTGACATTATGTATGCACAGTAGGATCCAGTGTAGTGTGGTCTGAGTTCTATTTGGATATTAAAAGGGAATGACGTCTTCTGATTGTTTTTCTTGCAATCTGTCGTGCCATGTCCTCAGTGAATACTGCCCATGGCAGCCGGTTTTTTCTATTGCTGGTCCAGGGTTCTGGAATACACTTGCACAATCTATTTGCACAACTGAGTCCTTTATGTCTTTCCTTTCTCGACTTGAGGCATTTTTGCTTCAGCATATTTATCCTCCATAGGCTGCCTTTAAAATTGTCTTATCACACTGATCCTTAGAAGTGACTGGGTTGCAGATCTGTTTTGGATATTCACTTTGCTACCTTTTTTATTATATTAATGTGCTGTAGAAGTTTACATGTTAGATTATATGAGGTTGAATAGAATGTAAATGATTCTTATTTCTGATAAATATTTCTTCAGTTATGGGTTTTCATGGAAGGCAGCAGGGAAGAGGTATGTGCACTGTGGTATGGTATACTGTCAGTCTAGACTTCATAAACGCTGACAGGTTAGAAATATCAGATATGTATATGGCACAGCAGAGTTATTTATGAATTGCCAGATTGTCCAAAGGCTGAAGGTTCACAGGCCATCTCAAAACGTGGTGTGATCGCTGTTCTACTTGGGCTTGACAACATACTGATATGTAAGCTAAGCTCAGCTGGACATTAGTCTTACGTGGTCTCCTAATCTCAGATTTCAGAGAAGTCTCGTCTGTCATATCCGGCTTAACAGAATTCAATAAAGTTTGAAGAGGTGCTTATTTTGCATAGCAGTTAGACTACACACAAAAATGCAGAGCTTGATTGAACCCTACCCGGTGGTCATATGGTAAAGTAAGGTAGTCACTTTTGTTCTTAACGAACTTTGAATTTTAACATTTAGGCTAATATAGAGAGTGCCTGTGATTAGTTTCTCTTGAAGAATTACTGTATAGATGTATAATAATTACAATTACAGTTACAGGTGTAATGATCCACTACTGCAAAACAGCACATGTTCACTGTAGGTATTTTTTAATATTAAATTTTATAATTAATCGCATCAAAATGATACCGAAAAAGAAAAAGCTTAAAAGACATTAGGAGCAAAAATTCACATAGGTTGATGTTAAGCATTAGTGCTGACAGATGTTTGTGGGACAGATTTTGAAGGACAAGGCAAGAAAATAGGTACACGTTGTTCCAGCCATATGCAGGCCAAAAATAATCAGTAGAAAAGAGGGCAATTGCGCTATCTCGCTCCTATGTGCGGGTGAAATGGTAAGATTCGGTGTTTTATCTACAAACAAGAAGTCACTGTGGCTAAAGAATGAATGTGTGCCAGCATATAGAGGCAGTGCATCAGAATAAATACAATGTAAGTGTAATGGAAATGTAATTGGCAGAATTCATGCACTCAGATTAATGTATTGCATTTAAGTAGCTCACAAAACACTGCCTAAATGCTGGCCTAAATGGTGTCAAAGTTCATTTAGAACAGAAGCACCAGTTAGAGCTGGGGTCTCTGACTCAAATAAACCTGAAGGCTACACAAAGGCTTAAACATTGGTTCGAGGGCCAGATAACAAAACGTAAAAAGCACAAATTAAACTGAATATGACGAAGAAAATACAAATTGCTGACATAGATTAATCTTGTAATTGTTTCACCGAAGAAAATCTGATCTTTCCAGTGTAGTCTTTAAAAAAGCTTGTAGCAATTACAAATGTTCACTTCTGAGACTAATCTGGCATTGTTCTGCCTCATCCGGAGCATTAGTGTGAGGCAGTATCTGATTGTGAATCGTAAGTAGTGCAGTTTCATGGATTGGTATTTGCAGTAGGTGGATTGGAAAGGAAGGTTCATGTTGTGGGACAAAAGGTGGCAGCTCAGGTGCTTAGGAACTATTTTTCCAGAATTCTTTAAAATGAAAGTCAGGGTAGAGATGGGATGTTCGTTTGATAGACCATCATGAGAAAGAATGGATGGCTTTTTAAGAAGAGGGTAAATCATGCCATGAGCAAAACTGGTGCCTTCAGCAAGAGTGAAGTTGACAATGGATATGATGATTGGGCCCAAGACGTCCAAGCGTTCCTTTTGAAGAGTGGTAGAAAGAACGTCCAAGGTACATTGTTTATCAGAAGGTGAAAAAATTAGATTATGACTCTCAGTCGTGGTTTGTTGGAATAGACTGAATTGATTTAGGGTATGACAAGTCAAACTTCTGTCGTAGGGCTGAGATCTTGTCAGAAAAGAATTGTATCAACCTGTTGGCAAAGGAAAAATGTGATGAGAAGCTAGGTAGTATATTGCATTTGTCACAGTGTAGGATCTTGTTCACCGCCTGCCATAATAACCTTGGAGAGTGGAGCTCACGGAGACCAAACAAGACAAGTAGGTGGATTTAACTGCCTAGAAGAGTTTACAAACAATGCAACAATGGTGCCTGAATTTTGAGGAGATGGAAAGGTAAATGGGAGCGTCCCCAACACCTTTCAAGCCGGTTGCGAAGCCTCCTGGCAGTGACAGTATCTGAGTTATAGTGGGAAGGACGTGCAGCAACCTACTTTGACACAGCAGGAATGTGTTTATCCTGGATTTGAGGTGAAGTTGAATTTAGCTGGACCACAGGCTGTCTGTGCTGGGCACAACCACAGGGGGAGGCAAGAATGTCAGCTTTTGAGGCATTTTCCATCCTGGGTGATAACTGATGAAAGAGTAACTGGAAGGTGGCTTATGATGGAAAGAAATCTGAGCAGTAACGACAGTGTGGTCAGGCAAAATGACTCAGAACATCAGAAGGAGAGAGATTTTTAGCAGCAGGACAGCTGGATCAGGTTATAAGGAGATCGGGTGTATGTCCCGTGTCGTGAGTTGGAAAAGAGACGTGCTGCATAAGATCTAAGCCAAAGAGTAGATTCAGGAATTTTGTGAAGCATAGTCCAGATTATTGAAGTCGCCTGTTATTATAAGTTCAGAGGGAGAAGATACCAGGATTTTAAGGAGTAATTGGAATTCTGTGAAACAGTCAGAAAGTGAAAAGAGGGAGGACAATGACAAAAGTGAGGTGCTGATTTATGGAGTCCAGGGTAGAAATATGAAAGAAAGCAACTCCACCACCCAGTCCATCTACCAAGGTTGATTTAGGAGAGAAATGGAGGGAGGTGTTATGTCTGAAATAAAGGAAGGTGTGTCTGAAGATTTGAACTAAGTTTCACTGAGAAATCTCTCTGTATATTGTGCTTTGGGATGATTATCGATTTTCTCAGTCTTCTGTTATTTCTTCGTGTTATTGGATCTCTATAACGAGAGCCTGCTCAGTTTTAACAACTGTTTCTTGTCCTCCTTGCAGAAGTTGCACAGCAATTTCATCCGTACCTGGCACATTATTCTTCGTTTTGTTGATGGCCTGTTGTACTTTTCCTGTAGAAAGCTGGGCATCTGTTCTTCTGTATTGTTTATGGGCATATTGGCATTATATTGGATGGTAATGAACATGGACATTTAGTAGTTGTTCAAAGTGTACCTTCTGTTGTTCTGGTATGCGTGCATTTTCTTCTAAGACTTCACTGTTTACGTCCGTGATTGATACAACTTTAGGTTCAAATTGTCAACCAAGTGGTGTCATCTGACTGCAGACTTCCTGCATTCATTTATCTTTTTCAAGCTTCTTCTGCTTCTCTACAGTGTTGTTCCATCCAGTTGTTGTTGTCTCTTTGTAATTTCTTTCTGATTTCTCTGGTGAACCAGTTGAATTTGATCTGGTTTGCAGTATTATTCTGCTGCATGGCTGTGTTTTCCTTTCCTCTATGAATGTTAGCGCTTTGTATCCACTGGTCTTTAGGCCTTTTACAAGCCCATTCAGTTACACTGTTCACTGTTGTTTGGTATTCCTCATCATGTAGTGTTCCACATGTCTTTTACGATGTTTTGGTTACTCTAAATCATTTCTTTGTATTTCTGTCGTCGGATGTTTTGATCTTTCAGCTTTATGCTATCGTACTTGATGTTCTCTGTTGTTCAGATTCCACTCCTTAGCCTCGTCTTCAAGTTGGCAATTACTAGCTTCTGACTGAACAGAATTTGAGCACTGAATTATCTGTAGTTTGTCACTTTTGAGCTTCACCTTTTGTTAATTATGATACACTTTATCAAGTTATGTGTTTTTTGATGGCAATGACCACGTTTATTTCCTTTGTGGTTTCTTTTGTTTGAAGAATGTGTTCATTGGCTTGAAGTTGTTTGCAACACTAAACTGAAGGAGTTTCTCTCTGTCTCATTCATTCATATCTCCCCATCCAAATTTCCCAGCTGTACCCCTCCAGGTATTGTTGTCTCTGCCTCTCTGACGACCTTCACTTTAAAATCTCCAGTGACAATAATATCATGTCTTGGAATTCTGTGAATCACCTGTTGAAGTTGCTCATAAAAGGCATCATCAATTTCTTCATCGATTGCTGTTGTGGTTGGTGCATTAGCTGGGATGTCTGTCATATGGGCAAAGTTGGTGTGAAATCTTGCAGACATTAATTATGGTAATTGTTTAATTGTATCCTGTCATTGCTTGTGCTGCTTTCTTGCTAAGAATATTAATTATGGTAATTGCATCCTGTAATTGCTTTCACTGCTTTCTTGCTAAGAACCGTCACTACTCCTTCTCGCAATTGATTGTCTTCTCTTCCGGATGTTAGAATTTTGTATTAATCATGGTAGAATTTTCCGTTCCACACCTTCTTGTGTTGCAAAGTCCTGTACTATTCCATTTGTAACTGTTAAGGCCATTGGTCCTGTATAAAACGTTAAAGATGTCTCTGTTCCTATGTCGTTGGGTCTGAATTCTGTTCTTTCTAGTGTTCTGTGCAGTGGTGATGGTAGAGGTGTTAGTAGTTGCAATAGTTGTTGTTGTTGTTGTCTTGTTGTTGCTGTAGTTGTTGTACATATGTACTTACATACTTAACATATGTACATACATACATGCACAAGATCCGCTGATGAAAGTTATCTCACCCTAATGGGAATCTGTTGTTGTGTGATCTGACCTGACATTTGATGACGTGAATTACTGCAGTTTAACTTCCTTTAAAATTTACTCTTCAGAAGAGAATAATCAATGGCAGGTGACAGCAGCTGCTGACATTACAACCGGTTTGGACCTCAGCCGTCATCTTTAACATTTTTTCAGGAGTTTAATGTTTTTCAGTTTTTTTCCTCAAAAACCTGGTCACCCACAGCAGAATGACCAACAACCTGGTCGTGATAGGAGACCCTAGTATCCACAACGAGGAACTGGGATGTTATTAGGGCAAACAATGGAGACAGCTCATTAGTATGAAGCAACTTGGTTATGTGGCCTACACATATATCCACCTCTGCATTCTGATGTGGTCCTCATATGAGATGATTGCAGCCTAGTCAGTCGACCTGGACCTTCATCAGTTTCTGATCACGACTTACTGAGCTATACTGATCCAATATTCTGTATACTGGCTGTTGATTGTTGCACCCTGCTGCATGTGGGGACACGCAAGTGCTGTGCGCTGTACTTCCACCATCAGTTCCAGCACACTGCCTTCTCCCATGTTGGAACAGTCTTCTATTGTGTTTGCATACTTTGCATACTTTAACGCCACTGAGGCAGTTGTAGGCAGCACTGTTGCATTTGACTTTGTTCAGCATACATTTTGAGACAGCATTGCCTGCATGTAATGTAATGCATGTTTGACAGCATTACAAGGAAGTCTCAGTGTATGTTTGTTGAAAACAGCCTGTTTTTGTGTTGACGAGTTAATTAAGATCAGTCTTCATCATCATCAGTTCCCGATGCCAGTTCCCGATGCCAGTTCCCGATGCCAGTTCCCGATGCCAGTTCCCGATGCCAGTTCCCGATGCCAGTTCCCGATGCCAGTTCCCGATGTGGGAGTAACTGATTTCCTTTCATTTAGGTTGTTTGTCAAATTCACTGCTGTTTTCCTGTTTAGTTCATGTCTTTTTATGTCTTTGTTTATAATTAAGATCAGTACACCAGATTATTTGCGCCTAAATAGATATCTTGTTCACCTGATCTTCTTTAGTGACTTCTGTGGTGTATCTAGTGTATCTAATGTATCTAATGTATCTAACGCAGACCGGACATTGCAGACCAGACGATGCTCCAGGACTGATGAGTGTTGCAAGTGAAACGTATCGTGGCCATTTGTTTGAGATGTAGCAGCTGTTTTTTTAGTGTTTGAACTAGTAAGAGGTAAGATGCCAAGGTAAGATAATGAGGTAAGATAATAAAGGTAGGATATTGAGGTAAAATATGAAGGCAGGATAAAGTGTTTGTTTCAAACCCTAAAATAAGATTCATGTCTCAGAATATGTAACATTTGGAATCACGTTATAATTTCAACTTTTTGTAGCTTTGTTAAAGTGCAGTCTTGGATTTGAAGGATTTTTGTATCTTTATTATTATTTTTTAATTGTGGTAGATATGATACCTCAAGAACAAGATATAAACAGGAGCAAGAAGAGTATCTGGAACTAAGAGTCCTTGTCCTCACTAATATAGATGCTACGTCAGTAGGGACAAGGACATACTAATAGTTATAAATATTGTTGCAATTATGTTTTGTTATTTGAGTAACCTTCTACCGTTTTGTACCTTAGCAACTTATTGCTAAATGCACTTTAAATACTGGAATTTGAATCTAAGGTGCACCAATTTTAAAGGCAACTGGTGTTCCATACAGCCACTACACCATCCAAATGCTATAGTGAGCTCATTCATGTAATGCAGTTTGTTTTGCATTTGACAGAGTTGTAAATTTTCAGATAAGAATAGGTTTGTAAGAACATTGCAACTATAAAAGCCTTTGCACACAGACACGCAAGCTCCAGATCTAATCGGTTCGCTGTTTTCTTGTCGATTATGTGCTTGCACGGTTATTTAAAAACATACGTGCATTTGATAAGTAATCTCTGATGGATGTATGCTTTGTGGGCTGATTCATTTGCTGCCATAAATGAGAAATTACCGCTTTGTTTAAGTCTGAACACTGACAGTTTTTGATCCATGGTGATTTGTGGCATGTCTGGACAAAAGTTGGCAATAAGATATCCTAGGTTGTCGGTAGATAATTGCAAAGTAAATTAAGCTAGGCACTGTTAGAGAAGCTAACCCCGTAATTATAACAGAAAGCATGACATACTGTGGTATTTGATTTGGCCCTAGAAGCAGCATTGTTAGGAGGTTGCTGTATATTTCCTCAGCAGTTATGTTTTCTTATCTGTCTAGTATTCCGTTAACAAACTTTCATAAAGCGGAGAAAAGTCTGATGGAATACAGTGTATTTTATTGTTTTCTGAAGAAGGCATTGTCAAGAATCATGTGGCATCGTGTGCTTTGTATTTCCATTCTATGTGTATTCTCTTGTGCCAAGATTTTTGAATCCTAAATAAATAGTTTTTTGTTTTAGGTAATATCGAATATTCCTGCCCTGCAAATGGCATGTGTGAAATAACAAAGAGGCGAAGGAAGGCGTGTCAGGCTTGCCGCTATCAGAAGTGTCTAGTAATGGGAATGCTCAAAGAAGGTACTTAGGGGTTTTTCAGAAGCTGTGGTAATTGTTGCATGGTGTATGTGGGTGTGTGTGTGTTTGTGCGTGGATGGGATGGTGTAATTAATCTGCTGTTAGGGGGTGATATGGTGATATATGGGGTGATGCGGTGGTGGGGTGATATAGGGAATGGAGTTCTTATATCTACATCTACCTGTATGTTGAGTGCTGTTCTTTAGATGGGTTATCTGTTGGGGTACTAATCTATAGTTTGATTGTTCTTGTGGTGTTGATCTGCAGTCTGTTGATCTGTGAGGGTGGTAATCTGTGGTGGATAAGGTCTGCGGGTGCTGATCTAGGGTAGGGTGATACATGGGATGTTGCTGTATAGGGCAGTAATCTCTGAGGGTGTCAGTCTGTGGGTTGGTACTCTGTGGGGTGCACATAAATGGTGGGTGATATGTGGGAGAGTTGCTTTGTAGTGGTAGTGTTATATGCTAGGTAGGAAGTGGTCTGTGGTGAGGTAGTATTGACTGATTCCATTAGCAAGTGATAAATGCTTTTCTTCACAGATATCTTTTGGTAAGCATTGCACTGACTTGAACCTTCAGGTTGAGACAGGCAAATTGAAATGAATGATAGAATGAGAGAAAAGAAAAGCAGACAAAAACCAGGAGAAACCAAGGCAGAGACAGACAGACAAAGATGGACAGAGACAGACATAGAAGCAGAGATAGACAGAAAGTGAGAAGAGAGGAAAATCCAATCAGTGATGGCACTTTAGCCATTTGTTGTTGACTATCTTTCAGTTCTAAGTCTTGGACTGAAACTAGTACACAGTTTTTCACTTCACAAAAGTTCAAAAGAAAGGTTTCTAGGTCTTGAGGGATGATGTTTACGTATTTTGCTTGAGAATGTTTCGTGGTGGCTTTCAGCTGCTAGTGAAGAAAGCCATATTGAAGTCATGGCCATTGATAATAGACCTCAGTTGCCACAAATGATAACAGACCTCAGTTGCCACAAATGATAACAGACCCCAGTTGTCATCAGTTATACTAAACTGCAGTTAAAATGAGTGAAAAATGAGCCCAGTTACTGTATCGTCTGTGATGATAGATCACAGTTATCAGTGGTTAGGACATAACTGATGATATCATATAATGGGATCATAACTGATGATGTCATATACTGGGATCATTACTGATGATGTCATATACTGGGATCATTACTGATGATATCATTTTCTGGGATCATTACTGATGATATCATATACTGGGATCATTACCTAATTCTCTTGTTGCTATGTGAAAATGGTTCAGATAGAAGGACTTGACACAAAGACAGGTACAGACAGAGAAAAGACAGATGCACAGAGAGATACACAGACAGACATGAACTAGACATAGACACACAGACGGGTGTACAGACAGATGACTGACATGCAGACAAGCTCACTGACAGATACTCGGGCGCACACACAGGCAAAGACAGACACATACACACAAAAACAGACATGTACAGCAATGCAGTCAGAAAATGCACTCAGACACACACAGACATGTGGCTGAGCATAGGGAATTGGTACAAGACATTTAGAATATTGTAGTTTGGCTGCCTGGTTGCAGGTATTTCTGAAACAAAATACCTGGCTAGGCACTCATGTAATACCCTTCTGGAGCCTCTCAAGAAGCCCTATTTGTTTCAAATCCGACCATCTAGTGTTGTCGCTTGTTTGGCCGAAATGAATCATTGAAGAGAGTAAACACACGTGGTGTTACGTCATTCGTTCTGGTGTTACGTCATTCGTTCTGGTGTTACGTCATTCGTTCTGGTGTTACGTCATTCGTTCTGGTGTTACGTCATTCGTTCGCTCAAAAATAAGACTAGCAGAACAACTGGCGACCACAACATCCAAGTAATGCTTCTGCTGTCTTCGGTTATAGTCCTAGCCGATGCCACTCCATTATTGCCAGCAGCTGAACACTTCATCAGAGTGGTTATGATGCTTGCCTTTCTAGTAGCCTGGAACTAAACAATTTATGCATTTTTGCAAATGTGTAGGCTTATTATTATTACTGTTATTGTTAATTATTATTGTTATTATGATTATTATTTCATCCCTTTGGATTAAGAAAATGCTTAAGAGAATTAAAAAAATTTTTGATTTTTTATTTTCAGTGAATTACTAGTTAGTGGTAATCCTGTTGGTAATTTTCACTCATAGTTAAGCAGTGGCCAGTGGCCTATCATATAACAGATTTTAGAAGAGGATTTTCACAGCTATATGAATGTCCAAGTTAGTCACATACATACATATATGCATACACACATACATATGTGTACATACGTTATTTTTATGAGCATTGGATGGCTAATCTGGATTAATCAGTCTCTTTCTATTAGGAATATTAATCTGACCCTTGTTTTAGCAATCTGATTAAATGTACTTGCCCACATGGAGCGCTTTAGAGGAGGTACCTTGTAATATTGTGGTATTTAATCCTCAATGTAATGCTGGCCTGTCTCCTTAGTTATGTGTAGACTTACCTGTTGTTTCTCACCTGAATAGAGGTAAACCTGTGGCAAATGTGAATGTTGAGTTTATAAGAGCAGTTAGGGGAATTTGATGTGTGTGATGGTAAATTGCCTTATATTTTATGCTTCTACTGGGAATATCGTAGTAGCCCATCTTATTTACCGGTAGTTTGCAGAAGACTTTTAATGGGTCTTTGTTGTAAGCTGTAGTTTCTTTGTGTCTCACAACATCGACACTACCTTCCCAGTTACGACTGCTAATATTTCTCTTTGTTATTTATGTCTGGCAATTTTAGCAGCATTGGGTTTGGGGTGAGGACTTTTCTGTTGCCCATGTTAATGCAGTATGTAACAGCATTTTGGTATATCACCTCGAGGATCATGGCCAACTTTTGTATATTGGTTTACGCTTGACATTCAGATTCCTGGGTGTTCTACCATTTGCTTTCACTGAAAGTACTTAGTTGTTTTGCACACATCCTGATTTATAGGCCTGTGTGATTAGATAGCGTTTCTGTTGAGCGGTAATGTAATGAGACGTGATGTGGAATAGTGGTTGATTACTAGTTAACAGTTTGACCTTTCATCATGCTATCTGGAGTTTGAATCTTGGTGCATTGTGTGAAACTGAGAATTTGTTGCCTAGTCATTTAGTACAAAACTGTCTGAGTGATTGTTATTTGAGAATTATGTGATTATTATGTGAGGCTGTTTGAAATTGGTAGTGGTCTGAAACTTTTATAGCACTGTTATCATAATGCACAAGGTGTCAGTTGATGGAATCTGAGGCAAAGTGTAATATTTTTCTGTTTTACTAAATGTGGAGTTCGAATGGCTTTTGTCTAAATATAGGATTTTCTAAACTTTTAATAAGAAAACACTTGTTGGGCTTCATTTCTATTTCTGTTGTTAGTATGAACAGAATTTTTTCAAAATATTTTATCAAAACATGTTTGCAGACGAGGTTTTGTTTTAGGAAATTTTGTAGAGTCCTTGATTCAGACAACATGTGTGTGTTTGGGAGTAGTAGTTCGATTCACATTGTGAAATAGTCTGGAACACATGGGTCATGAGGTACTGCTGTGTCTACTGGTTATTCTTAGAATAAAGTACTTACAGCTACTTCTGAGGATATTGCAGCATTTTCTGTCTTGTTTGTGGCATTTGGTGCCTTTACAAAGAAAGAGAAAGAAGAATGACGATGATTGATAGAACAGCGAGTGACCATCCACCAGGAAAGTGGATCAGAATGCCAAGTCTTGTTGAAATGCAGCTCAGCAAGATGTTTGCAGCTTTCCCCGGGTCTGTGAGGGACCTCTTTGTCCGTAAAAGAGGCAGGCTTCGAATTGGTTGAGATGGTTATTCATTCCAGCCAGCTTTAGTAAGTGCTGCATGTGGGTGTGTGCATTAGCGTCACACTGAGAGAACCTTTCCTGGTAGTTGGAAAAAACCTGTTGTTTATGGTCTGTTCTTTCTTGGCTCGTTTGCTGATTTCCAGTGTGATAAACAGTTATGGTATTAGAATCTGTTTATGAACCTCATTCTGGAGTGTTTAAAAATTGCACTCGTTTTTACAGTTTTCCATTGTGTTTTTATCCAGACTGATAGATATTATGTCTGCTAACAGCTGACATTAGTATGGCTAAACATAAACTATCTGGCCTCAAGGCACATAATTATAGCCTGTTGCCATGCAATTATGTCTGTCTACTTACAGTTGAGGGCAACTTTACTGTATCTGCGTGGGCAACAATGGCAGCTTTATCGGCAGGCAGACATTGTCTTGGAGTATCTAGGTTACTTTATTGTCTCCTATTCGAGGCATTACGTTTATGACTGCCTTCTTTTTCTGTTTGCCTCTGAATGAGCTACTTTATCCATTTTACTTATCTTGTTCTGTTAAAAAATACCATGGATGTGGATTAGCACTTTTCAACTTTGCTGTTCGCAATTCTGTCTGGCCCGACCAAGCACGCCTGAAGCGGTTTTGCCTGAAGCGATGTTGCGAGATACTATCATTCAAAGAAACTCTTATTATGTTCTGTTTATAGCTTTTCAATACCTGCAGAGTATTATCTGTCAGTGAGTACGTTAATTATTTGTTTCTGTTGGTGTTTGTGCAGCCATGTTTTGCTTGATCGAGCCCTTGTGGTGCCAGTTGGTATAAGAGATGCCTCTACTTTAGCCTTTAGCCGGTGGACTTATGTTGGGGATGCTGATTCTGTTGTTGCAGCAGCTGCTGCAACAACAGAATGCTGCAGCAACTGTGGTGCCTGTTGTGTACTCTTAGTACCTGCGAGTGGCTACCCACATCAGTAGAGGGATCTTTCTGAGCTGCTGAACCCCATACTCTCCCTGCATTTGACTATATGTTGAGCCCAGAGGTTTTTCCCTCCAACTTGGCTACCTGTACATCTCAATACACTGCTTTTATTGTGTAATAAAAAACTATTTTTTATATACTTTGTTGGTCCTAGACAGCACTGATTAATTAAAAAAAACTTTCAGGATGCTCTCTAGCTCTTGAACAGAACCAGTTGTGTGGTTTAGTACTTCTCAGAATGAAGTGAAGTTGGGGGAGCCACTGTACCTTGACCACATTCGCTGAAGAGTGAAATCTCTGGTTGTGTAAACCTACCTCTGTAATTGTAATTGTAATTTGAAATTTCTATGGCGCCTCTTCAAGATAAACTCATCAGTCTGTGCTAAAGAAGTTAAATGTCATGAAGACATCCATCCATTAGTAAACATTGCTGAGATGACTAGAAGAGTCACCAGTGGCAAGCTCTCACACACACGCAAAGCCCAACCAACAGGTTCCCAACTAGAGTTGAATGATGACATCATGTTCCGAGTTTATGAAGCACGTAGCGTCAAGGATAAGGAAATGACGATGGGCAATGTGATCCGCCGCTGATGGCTCACCCTCTGATCGCCTTTCTCCCAGCACTTTGATGCAGATCTATCAAAGGCAGATTATTGTAAAATTTTAATTAGTTAGTATTTAAATTGTTTGGTTTTGATTCTGTGAAATCAGTTTTACTGAGAAAATTGATGCATAGTCTTAATAAGATCCGGCTTGACTACTGCAGTTCTGTACTTTGTGACCTCGTTGGTGTACACTGAGAGAAATCATGTGCCACTCCTGGTCTTTCTTACCAAGACCTCATGGCAGCTGCCCTTCATTCTCTGCATTGGCGTTTTACTTCAGAGAGCGAGGCAGTTTTCGACTGGCACTGTTCACCTGTAAAGTATGTGCTAGCCATGTGCCAACCAAAGGTATCTATCTTCCGTGCTTGTACCTTGCAGCTTTGTTAATAGTTTTGTCTTTCTTTCTGTCTGTCAGCGGCTTCTGGAAACGGTTGATCTTAGGCCGGTGCTCATTCACAACAGGTAGACCCACCCCATGGATTCTCTGTCTTTCCTTGTTCACAACTGTCATATTGAAGCTATTTGTTGTTCTATAAGGTAAAGTTATTTACTACTTCCTCTCTGTCTGTGGCTGATAATGTTTCCTGTTGCTGGGGTTCCTGTTGTAATGGGGCATTGTCAGATTTCAGTTTTGTGTTGTATTTTGAAAAGATAGACCATTGATCCCGATGCAGACCAACTCTACGTTAGCCCTTTCCATCGCTGAGCTTAAAAAAATGCGGCTGGTCTGGTTATATCCTTCCACCATGTCTCTGGTACATTCTTCAACTGGTTTGTCTCTTATACCTTTCCAAGCGTTCGCATTGTATCTATCATGCCATCTATCGCTCCTGTGCTCTTGACTGTTTAACAAGGTCCCCTCTCTCTCTTAGGTCCCCTGCTGTTCATCCACTTTACGTCTGCACTGTCTGCCGTTGCCTCTTCTCACGACATATAAATCCATGCTTATGTCGACTATACCCATCTTTATGTATATCTTGGGCCAAATGAAGTTGCAGATGCTACCAAGAAGCTTGGCCTCTGCATCAATGACATCAGGCTGTGGGGTCGCTCTGTGCACCTAAAACTTAGCCCTGACAGATCTGCGCTCAACTGGTTTGACCATTCCTTTAACATTCTATAGTGCACTGACCTGTCATTTGCTGTTTTTTACTCTTTACTTTCCCTGTCCTGTACTGTTCAGGTTCTTGAAGTCATGCTTGACTCAACGCTGTCTCTAAAACCCCGAGTAGCTGTAAAGTTCTTGAACTTCAGTTGCTGGTCCCTCCAGTTGGAACTCTCTACCTCATCATGTTCACATTTCCCTTACAAAGACTACCTTTCACTCTAAACTGAAAACTGGCCTCTTTCAATCTGTACATGGTTCTTAATGTTTCCAGTTGCCTGGTGTCAGTGTGCCCTTCTGAACTTTATAAGGAGGGCAGTGCCAAATTTAAATTGTGTTGTACTGTATTGAGTGAATTTATATTTACTATTGATCATGTTTTTGTTTGAGCATGTTTATCCTTCTTGGGTTGCCTTTCAGTCTGATCTGACTGACCCTTGGAATTGACCATATTATGAATCTGTTTTGGAGTGCCATCAACTGATGCCTAGTGTGTTATTATTATGGTCCTGTGGAAGATTATTTGCTCTAAATACAGTTGGTTCTAGGCTCCCATTGTGGTTGATATTGTGACCTAATTCTATTTGATAGGTTTAGGAGTACCTGTAGCTGATGTGGGTGCTCGAATTACTATTTGCTGGGTCAGTTGTACCACTTAATGGTAGTGTTGACTGAAACCTGAATGATTGAGTTCAGGAGTTCAAAAGATTTAAGCTTTTGTTTTCTTGTAATAGCCGCTGATTTGATGCGGTTTAAAATATACCAAAATCCTTTCCATATCACAAAGCGATTCCAAACAGAAATTTGCAGTGGCTTTACTCAGGTTTAGCTTTCAACGTGCTGTGTGCTAGCTACGACATGCTGTTGATAGTTGTATAAAAATGCAGTCCTATATAATTTACATTTAGCTTCGCTGGTAGTTTATGCTGTGCTTGAAACGGCGACCATTTGAAAGACTGTTGACTGGACTAGAAAAGGACTAATTTTATTCTGATGCACCGAAAATGTGGGCTTCGTTTATACGCACTGGGAATAAAAACAAGGTTTTATAATGACTGGGAAAACCACACAGGTATCGCCGACCTACCAGTTATTGACTCTTAGCAAAGCAGGACTTGGCTTTTATATTTGTTGTTACTGTCTGAATAGCAATCCAATATCATCCATTTAGCTTTCCCAGCCAGGAATGTGGCTGAGCTGTTTTGCACTTGAGGAAAATGCTAGACTGTGGATGGGTGGATATGTAGATGGGTTGGGTGGGTGAGTGGATGGATGGATGAATGGATGCATGGATAGATGCATGGATGGTTTGATTCATGGATGAATGAGTGCATGGATGAGAGGTAGTTTGAAAACATATGACATATGATGAGCTGTTTTTAAAGTAGCGCACTAGAAGAGTTTCTGGAGATATAAAGATTTTCTCATAGGTATTTGGCATTTCTGCAAGGAAGAGCAAAACATGGACAGCATATGGTGAGAGTGCAGTGTAAACAGAGGGAAAGCTTAAGAGCTTATGACAGTGAATGGGTCATTTTTTTACTTTAGCTTCTGGACGTCTTAAGTAGTGCCGCAGAAGTACTTTCAAAGAAATAGAACAACATTACTTACACAGCGTTGAAATTTTTTAAGTGACAACAAGCAATGACGCAATGGAAATAGATGGGAGGTACTTTGAAGGCATACGACATAGAATGGGGCATTTGTAACAGTTAGCTCTTGGGTGTTTGAAGTAGCACTGTTAAGGTTATACAGCATAACTGACAAATACTTCACATTACATGTAAATTGTAGTCAGTTGGAAATATGTTGTAATGGCACGAGGAATAAATGGGTGAATGTGTTCGTTTTTTAAATCTACAGTGAGACTTCCCTGTAATGCTGATTCAAACTGTGGGAGCCATATTAAGTACTGCATTATAAGAAGGTTGTGTTGTAAAGGGGTCATACTTTGAAGCTTAAATGAATTTGGGATTCATGTCTGACTGTGATTAGTTTTGGATATCCTCTTATATTAATGAATTTTACAAAGAGGAGCTGGCGATGTAGTCACTGTGGTAGTGGACAGAATTGTAATTGTAAGTGGAATTGTAGGTGTGCGGGTTGACAGAGTTCGGGGCGGCCGGCAGAAGTACAAGCGTAGCACTGATGCGGCTATGCTAACTGTAACACAGTCGCCTCAGGTGAAGAAGCCGACCATATACAGCGGTAGGCCATTCCAGCCGTTTTCTAATACGTGGCATTTTATGTTTGTACATAAACGTTTTCCCTCTGTTGACCTCAATGCTGCTTAGAGAGCTAGTCATCTGAGAGTTTTATGTGTTGCAGAATGTTCAGGTGTGCTGCATTCCCGACAGGTAGAAATGGTGCGTGTGATATCCACTTACATTTCATTGCATGTGGCAATATTTGTTTATTCATTCAATCATTCATAAGTCAATTTATATAGCACCTTTTCAAGCTATATGTGCGATAGTGCTCCCAGCCGAGCTTTGGCTTAAGAGAACAGTTTTCGGGCATTGATAAAAGGTGCATGAAATATCCCCATTAAGAAGACACCTCTCTACAGGAAGTTCATTCTAAGTTGATGGCCTAACCACCAATAAGGCCTGACGTTGTCGAAGTGCTTGAGTCACGAAATCATGGCCTAGCACGAGAATACCAATGTATTCCAATGTTCATATTTGTCAGCAGAATGAATAGCAAACCTTTTCTATCTAGAATGGAAAATATAAATTTGGGTCTTGCGATCTTAACTGAATGGTGATGTGTCACCCCTGCATCCAGATATCCTTCAAACAATCCTAAACCCTGCACAAGTTACAATATTCCAAGGCGTCCTCATGGATATTTAATAATTCTTTCTTATATATATCCAAAATTGCATACATTATGGAAAGACATGCTGTGTTGTATCAAAATCTCCCTGGTCAAAGTATATAAACACCCTTCCAAAATTCAGAGTCCATGCCAACATGTAATAAGTGCACAAAAGTACTTCAAGATTTATTTAACATAAACAGAGAACTGTTGCATTAAATGCTTATAGGTCAGACTTTTGTAAATTATATTTTATATTTCTGAAAGCAAAGAAATTGATCAGATATGAAGTTCTATTTTATCAATATTAACAAGTGTTTGCTAAATATTGAGAATGGGGATTTATTTCAGGCTGTTCTGTACTGACTGATTTTTTGATGGGATTTTTATGTGTGGTTAGTGACATTTGCTGAAGTTGACATTTTTTCTGCTTTAGAAAACAAAATGATCGCTGCATTACTGGCAATTGAACCGGAGAAGGTGTTTGCCATGCCAAACGACACACTGGCAGATGACGAATACAAACTAATGCTGACGCTATCCGACTTGGCTGACAGGGAACTCGTTGCGACGATTGGCTGGGCCAAACAAGTACCAGGTCTCTGCTTCCAGTTGTAATTGTAATTGTAAACAGAAATTTGTATAGCGCCGCTTCAAGAGAAACTGATCGGAGGCACTCTTTCCGCTAGCCCTACTGATGTTTAATTAAGAACAGAATTTCATCTGTTAGGAAACTTTTGCTCAGTTAACTAGAAGAGTTACCAGTGGCAAGCTTGCATGTTCATACAGAACCCAACCAGCAGATTCCCAACTGAATGAATGATGATGGGTGATGTTATACGCTGTCATTGGCTCACAGTTGTCTGACGGTCCAGCAGCCTCTTGTAGATGGAGACGATGCAGTGTCCAGATATTCCTTGAACCACTGGATGTGCGCAGGAAAGGAATGCGTCACCTGCTGGCCAGCTACCTGGATTTAAGTTGGAACATCCCTAATGAATGTAATAAATTTGTATAGAGCGCCTGTAACCTGGGAGGTGGCCCGGTTCTAGCGAACTGTATCTTGAAGCGTACCTCTTGTTCATAAATTTATATTGGGCTAGTTTTTCCGTTCACAGTTTGGTTCCCAATCAAACGAGCACCCATGGTGAAGGATCCTACCCAATGAATCATTATTTTAAAAGTGAGTAGGATCGAGGGTATGTATGTAAGTATGTTTGTATGTATTTAGGCAAATATGTATATCTGTAGGTATTTATGTGTGTACGTAGGCATTTATGTATGCGCATGCATATCACAAGTAGTAAATGCCTTTAAAGTAGGGTTTAGGAATGCCAGTAGCTGATTGTTCAAGAGTAGATAGTTGCACACACAAGCTGTATCAATTCTAAACCAAATTCTCTTACGAAGTGTTGTCTGCGTGCTCGATTGCTGTACTGCATCACATTTCTGCTTCAATCAAAAGGTCCATCAGACGTTTGACAGACATTTTATACAATATAATCTTATATGTCTATATAATACCTGACATAGAAGACAAGAAGACCAGTCCCTTGAGCTAATCCCGAGAGAGGCAGCCATCGGTATGGAGTGTTAGCGACTTCACTTTATAGCCTTGGTGGGTGGGTGGCCAGTCGTCTCGCTCGCCGCTTGAGCCCCAATTGCGGATGTGCAGTCAGTTTACTCGTTTTATAGCTGGGTTTGTGAGGGGCTGCAAGTGGAGCAGAAATCTTGAAACATCTTTCAGTCTTTCAAAGGGATTTGAACTGCTGACCTCTGGGTTAACGGGCCAGAACTCTAACTGCTATACGATCGCACACCATCGCACACCCCTTAATATAAGGCATTATCACTATATATATATATATATATATGCAGCCTTGTCAGATAATATTCTTACTCTGACAGCTACGTTCATTGGACCCATGTTGCACTTACCACCAGTTAGAAGTAGGCCTTCTGTGAGCCTAGTGATCTTGACTGTTTGGGATATAATTAAGACACCTTTGGGCCTGGAGTCCAGAGGTTAAAGAATCCTTCGGATGAAGTACAGAAGTAAAGCTGGTTGTAGTGCAATGTTTGGATAACCTTTACGTGTAGGTGTACAGAAAAACAAGCAAAAAGTTACTTGGTACAGCTGGCTTCTGACTTTGGACATTGGTGACAGTTTAAACATGACCAATCCCAGTTACCAGGTTTCACTGCGCCCTCCATATCGCCCTACTAGACTGTTGCGTTCTTCTGATGCTGGCTTACTGCTGGAGCCTAGGATCAGGACCGTTGTGGGATCATGTGCTTTAATTTGCTATGCCCCTCGTATTTAGAATTGACTAGCATAAAAGGCCCAAATTTTCACCAACTCACTATCATTATTCAGATCCCTTGTCAAGACTCACTATTTTAGTCTGGCATTTGAATGACTCTGTTTTGGACCTTAGGAAATGTTCATCCACCTCTCAGATTCAGATTAACTAACTGCATGCATATCATATAAGTGCTTTAAATAAATTAATAATAATAATAATAACAGTAATACTACTACTACTAATAATAATAATAATATTAATAATAGTTCATGTCATCTGGCAAGGCTGAGTTAATTTTCACATATTTGCAGCTTATAGTTATATTGACTTGTGCTCCATAATTGTTATGCTACTACTACTTCTAATGATAATGGTAAAAATATTAGCAATAATAATACTTTTGCACCTATTGTGCTTATTCAGATTATATAAATCTTCCCTTGAATGTTCTAATGTGCTGGTTGGGCTCTGCATGTTTGCAGCAGCCCAACCAACTTCATGACTATTCTAATTATCTGAGCACTGTTTGATTCCTGATGAAGTTTTGTTCTTAATTAACTTCGCCACCATCTAGGTTAACATAGCCAGCATTGTATGAAGTATATACCTAAATTGCATCTTAAGAAGTGCTAATTAACTAAGTAACTCGCTTGATAACTAATTAGGTAACTAATTAACTGTTGTGCTAATTCAGGTTTTATAAATCTTCACCTGCCGGACCAGATGAACCTGTTGCAGAGCACGTGGCTTGAGATAATACTCTTCAACCTTTCTTTCCGTTCAACGCCCTATACAGGCATCATGGTCTACGCTGATGACTTCAAATGTTCCATCGAAGACTCGTCAAAGTTTAGCACGCCGACAGAACTTGACCTCGTAAGTCGGAAGCTGAGCAAGAAGATGTCTGATCTTGCCGTAACAAAGGAGGAATACATCCTTATGAAGACGATGCTACTTCTTAATCCAGGTAAGTGATAGACTCCTATTTATGATCATTAGATGCACTGTTGGTATTCCTGCCGGCATGAACTTGCACCGTCCAGCATCTAAGCTTCACTGTGGGTGGCCTATCTGTCTGGAATAGGTAGCCTAGTAACCTACAAACATCATGGCCTTTCTGTGCCTCTCTAAGCACTGGAAGGCCATTCTGTTTGATTATGGTTTTGTGTTCTCAGGTTACAGTTACAAATACGAGTTGCTCTTGAAGTGATGCTGAGTAAATTTACAGTTACAATTACGATTGCAAATGAAGTTCCGGACAGTGAGGTAACCATGTGCTGTGGATTTTATTGGCTGTCATCGTTCCTCGTCCTCAGTGCAGCTGTGGTCCAGGAACTCTGAACATGATGTCAGCTGTTGACTCTGGCCAAGAGTCCTTTGATCGAACTGTGCATGTGTGCTGGGCCCAGTCAGTGGTGACCTTTCTGTTTTCTGAAGACTGTTGTTTGCTCATGAACAGTTTTGTTCATGATGAACAATTAGCCCAGCATAGGCTGTGCCTTTGTGAGTCACTTAATAGGCGCTATATTTTAAGTATCATCGCCAAAATCAGTCTAAGCTTCGACTGGATGGCATGACGTTTTTGAGAGTCTGTCATTCCACACATGGCGTAAACAATAAGAAATTCTGAAGTATAGAAATTTCCTTTTATGTTGTACATTTCTCTTGCCATTTTTCTCAGACATTTCTCTTGCCATTTTTCTCAGACATTTCTCTAGCCATTTTTCTCAGACATTTCTCTAGCCATTTTTCTCAGACATTTCTCTAGCCATTTTTCTCAGACATTTCTCTTGCCATTTTTCTTAGACATTTCTCAGACATTTCTTTTGCCATTTTTCTCAGACATTTTTCTTGCCATTTTTCTCTGACATTTCTGTTTTCATTTTTCTCGTAGACGTTAATGTCAAGAATCCAGAAATGGTGCAGCAACTGCGTGAACGCATGCAAGATGCCTTGCTGGATTATGAGAACGCTCGTGGACAGTCGAGCCATCGACGCATGTGCAACCTAATGTTCCTCTTTCCGCTACTGATGCACGAAAAGATCCTTGCGCGTGAGTTCTGGCTCCACGTTAAGAGAAGTGGGCGGGTCGTACTGCACAAACTTCTGAGCGAAATGCTCGACTTCATGTACACGTAATGCTTTGTTTCTGTTATACGTCCTCGTTATTGTCATCAAGGAGAGACTGATTCAGGCAATATTTGCAGGCAGTGCGAGCACTGAAACATTTCCTGTTTTTAACGAGTCCTAATCAGCAGCAATCATTTAGATTGTTTCTGTTGACTGGTAGGCTGTGAGATTTTGAAAGGTTTGGCCACTTTATCTTGTGAGATGCCAGCATGTAGGCTCTGTAACGTTGAGGCACATGGTGGGTGTACAGTTTTTACCTAAAGTACATCTCCAGCTGCAGCCCTGATCTCTGACACTTGTGCTATACGTAGCAGAAAAGATACCAAGAGGGCCTGAAAATCAGTTGTAATATATTTTGGACGAAATTCTTATGTGCGCGAGTAATATTTCTTTGATTAACGTGAAAAACTTCACATTTAAGAACAGTTATTAATGGCAATGCAACGCAAATGATACATTCAAATTGATAAAACTAGTGCCAGTAACGTTCAAACCTTACCCTGGTCATCTACCATAGCAGTAAGGTTTAAAAAGTACTGGCACATAATTTTGTTTTTCATTTTTTGGTTAATTATAATTTTTACCTAAATTAAAAATCTTCTTTTTAAGTTAAACGCTCTACATAATTGGATAGTTTTCTTACAGAAAATTTTCCTGAAACTTTAACCTTGTTCCACATCAATAAGAACATTTCTGTACCATCTGTCATTTCCATTTTATGTAACAAATATCATAGGGCAAATTGTAATCATAGATATGTTTTGTTTGGCTTTAAATTCTGTAGTTAAATTGGCTGTTGCAAACATTGTAAAGTTAGCTTAAATTTGTAAATTGTCAGGTATCTGTCGTTAGTTCAGCGTTGCATCAAGGGAAGTATGTTTATTTTTCACCTTAGTCTATTCATGATTATGTTTTACCGAACAAGGTGGCAAACCTGTTGGCATGTGCAGAACGTTGCATAAATCTGAATTTTATGATATTTGCATATCTGAAGCATTTTCAGATCCAAGAGGTGTCACAGCTTTTACTGATAGTTAGTTTTCTGTTCGTTTCTGACATCTGTTGTTAGGAATTTCTTTGAAATTGTATAAATATTTCTTTTTCTCACCTCTTTATGCTGTGGTGCAGTGGCCTTCAAGTTGTTTTACCTCCTCTAACCTACAGGTCAATAAGTTTGAGTCAATGTTTGAAATTTTTTGCAGCATTATTTTTATATGTCGGTGTCTAGAGAATATTTGTTGTCTCACTTGGTCTGGTTTGTTAATCTGATACTAGTTTGCTCTTTTCTAAAATATTAATATTGTTAATATAACAGGATTTTGGCATGTGAGCTAAAGCAAAGCAAATTCCTGCTGCTCTAATTTATGACAGTGGTTTTATGTATGGTTTGATTTAATTACAAATAGTAATTTGTTTTTATAATATTCATAAGAGGAGGTTAGGATTTGTTCTTTGATTGTCATTTTTGTGGAAATGGTTTTTTCCTTTCAGATGTGGAGAGGACATTAGGTGCATAAGCTTTTTAAGTCTCTAGTTTTCACTTGGGACTACACTGTATTCATGGGCAACACACTTTGTGACTTTGCTTGGGACTAAACTATACTTTTTGCTTGGGACTAAACTGTGTAACATTTAACCAAAACGAGTTTTGGTTGAAATTCATATTTGCAGGAAAATGAATCATTTTGCAAGATTTTACAAACCGATACTAAGAATTGTGGAGCTAATTTTTTAATATTGACGCTTATCATGCAAATTTTTAGAGCTTCAACTAAATTAGATAAAAATTGAATAGAATGTTAACAAAAAGCATATTGTTCTTATCAGTTTGGTACAAAGGCTTTTGTTTTTAGACTTACTAGTGTATTAGCAATGCCTTTCCTTGTAGTACCATAGAAAAATGCAGTTAGGTGCAGGGATTTGGTTTTGTGAAGTGTTTGATTTTAATTTTCTGAGCATATTTCTGTGAACAGATGTTCATATGAATGTTAGTAATTCTAGATTTGTTAAGTGCTGTAGTCTACCTAGTTATTTGTGGTATTAACGTGTAGCTAACAACTGCCTTTTATTTTCTTTTGACTTTTGGGTGTTAAATTAATCGGCTATGGTAGTCTACTGACTGAATGCATTCATGCAGGACAGTTGCTCAGCCAGAATTATTTTCTTCGTAAAAACAAATTCTTTTTTATGTGATGTAATTGTTAATTGTAATATTGCTGCATGTGGTCCTGTTTTGTTTTCTTCCGTGGTCGTGCCGTCTAATCCTGCCTTGCGTGAGATCTTCTGAATGCAGTTCAGAGCTGAACGAAACCGAAATACCAGAATTGCTGTGGCTCAGACATTGGAGGTGACTTGTCTGCAGCAATTTTCAATATTCCACAAACATTAAGTATCTTTCAGCTTATCTTAAGCGTCATCTTATTCCCATTTACCGGCAGCAATGTGCTAAGTGCTTTTACGAGGCATCTGAAGGGCACCATATATATTTCTAGTTACATTACTACTATCGAACTTTACAGATGCGTTGTTTTGTCTTTGCATCGTGAAATGTGAGATGGCCTTTTCGCAAAACATACATGGCTGGCAGGCTGTGTGCCACAAACAGTGTTGTATATGTTTTGTTGTCTAATTGTAGATGTCGGTTTAATGTATAGGTGCTGAGACTTGTCACTGCCTGTTTATCTTCTGTCTTCGCACTATTGCTGCTTGTGTTTAGTTGCTGTGATTATTGCTGGTTATGAATCAGGAATGTGCAGTGGTCCAAGGACGTTGCACAATCATGTTGTCGCAAACATATCACGAGACAGACATGATTGTCACTCAAAGTAGGAAGTGAATTTTCTGGCAAGTTTGTATATGAGTTTTGTAAAAAAAACAATGGACTAAGCTGAGATTAGGAAGACAGTTGAAGGTCTTGCCATTAAAACGAATATGTTGTCATGATTTTGATAGTTTATGTGAGTATATGTTTCTGGTTTGTAATAATTACTGCATATACAACCTAGACATCTATATTATGTGGTTGTAATTCTTGGTAGGTCATGTAGCATGCACATTTGTAGGCCAATATTTGCTGTTTCTTAGTAAATATGTAATTAGGGCTCAGGCGAAACTTTACTACATTGGCCTTTTATATACAGTTCTGTAGCAGCATATTTGAAGCTCGTTACAAGAAATCTTTGCCAAATGGCATTGAGAATGGCGTTTGCAGTTGAAATTTGTATTTCATTATTTCTTTGGAATGAATTTGTTGTGCATTGTTTCTTTGGAACAAGGCTTAATAGGTTTTCATAAAAAACCTATTTTCTTTCATAAAAACCTATTTTCTTTCATAAAAACCTATTTTCTTTCATAAAAACCTATTTTCTTTCATAAAAACCTATTTTCTGTCATAAAAACCTATTTTCTTTCATAAAAACCTATTTTCTGTCATAAAAACCTATTTTCTTTCATAAAAACCTATTTTCTGTCATAAAAACCTATTTTCTTTCATAAAAACCTATTTTCTTTCATAAAAACCTATTTTCTTTCATAAAAACCTATCGTTATTGCAGTTTGTTAGTTTACTGATGTTGGGTTTGTGTACAGACAGTGATCAAGATGTTTCTTGATTAATCGCTTTGTCATCAGTTCATCAGTATATAAATTAATTTATCAGTGCATAAATTATGTATTATATTACAATACAGTCAACAAGTCGGAGTGTAATATGGTCCAAAGTGTTATGGTTTATTGGTTTTAGAAATTAATGTTCAGGTTGCTTGAGGTCATTGCACAAAACCTGAAATTGTAATATGTCTGCTGTTGGTAACTGCACAAATTAATTAATGTAATTTAAACTAATGGTTCATTTATATAGTGCCATTTAAATGAACTATTTGCTAAAAGGAATGTGTTGCTTGAGGTAAATATGGAAGTTTTTTCGTAGCCTAAAAGGCACTTTATGGAATTTGTTGCACTGAGAAAATGGATCGATTGCTGATGTGAGCATGTGGTTTGTGATTTGATGTCTAGGACTGATTTACTTTAACTGTTTTCTTGTTTTGTGTTATCTGTGACTGTTAGTTTAGTTTAAGAGGAAGTTTCTGTTTTATTATGATTGTATTTGAAAATGATTGCAGAGTGTGGATGTACATCTGCAGAATGAGTGTGACACATTTCAGTCAATGCAATTGAATACCACAAAATGTCAGCACATTGTTGACGTTAGGGGTAAAAGCTACCTACAGCCATCTACCGTCAGTTATGGTACTCACACACCACTCAGCCAGCACTATTGCTTTATAGTAGTCATTACTGAAGCAATTATAATAGAGTGCAAATCGATTAACAGGAAATGCAGGGGACTAGTGTGAACATTTCGTATTAACCGAATTTCGTCTTAACCGTTTTTTTTCAGTTCCAGTTTTTAAAAGTTTTTATATAACCAGGTACTGTGGTGCTTGGTCGTGGGATGTAGCACTTATAATGGAATACACACATTCAGACAAACTACACAAGACTGCAAATTCATGTAATTCTACCCAAGGTTTAATTAATTTATAAGATAACAAAAGTTAAACTTGTAAAAAATTTAAAGATACTATATGTACTTAATAAAAGTTCAAATCTTACGCTGATAACATTGTCATGCTTCGAAAGAGAATCATAACAAAAAGTAAGATTGTCTTGGAGCCCAGAGTCAGTTGACATTCAGTTGACATCACCCACAACAGGCGGCGAATATCTACTGCAGTCTACGCAGTACATATAAATTATAAATGCTACATCATGTATTCTGTTCTATATACAAAAAAGTATTTTCCAACGATGCTGTGAGCTGGCGGTATTATAAATGGTATAGGCCAAAATGTTGCAAAATTTTGGATGAATGTCTGTCTTAACAGCCACGAGCTCACAGTCCCAAATGTACCACTTGAAACAAAATACGACAGCTTCACATTGGGTGAGTGGTGCCAGATATTGAAAATAAATAACGTTTCATCTTATCGAAGGTTTTTGTATTGCATGTTCTTCTGGAGGGCCGATATTGTTTCATGTTATCAGTTTCGTGATAAAGGAACTCGCTAAAGCCATTGTTATGGAAACAGACTAAGTATCCTTTACGTGTTAATTAATATTCTGTGTTAAACTTTAAGTGTTTTCGGCAGTAAGACTTCACATACTGGTAATTTTTTTAGAAAGCGTTTATGTTGTTACTCCTGAGATATCCTTATTTCTTCTAAATATACTAGTAGTGAATTTGAGATATCACTAGAGACAATTGCTGTTTTGGTTTTGCACTTGCATTGGGGCTTGTTCTGTCAAAGAGTAAGTAAGTCCAAAGTAGGGTCGGTTGAAATTACCAAATGGTAGGTTCAGATTACTACTATCATATATTTAGAAAATGTATAGATACCTCAGGAATTACACGAAAACACTTTTTAACCTAAATTATGTGAATTATTATTATAATTGCTGCTACTACGATAGATGTTCTACGTGTAGATACCTCAAGTGACTACGCACAACTGCTTGGCACCATCCATTCTTGTCTGTCTTTCATACAGTCGGCTGATATCTTAGTGGTGAACTATAAATACAAGAAATAATGATGATGATAATTATATCACAGTACCTGATGGTGTACTGCTTGCTGCTGCAAAGTACCATGCATCTGTTTTCCTGCCCACTGGTATGTACTTAGGTACTAACCGTATCAGCTAGTTGCCACAATTTGTAGGTCATGGTCAAGTGAGTTGTGTGGCACCTTGAACTTCAGTTGCAGCATGCTACCACTAAAAAGTTTGTTAGCACCATAGAGCCAGCAGTTTGGCACCATACATCCAGCACTTCAGCCATTAGTTCTCCGGCACCAAACTTTAGTCATTTAGTTCATCAGCACCAAACACCCAGCTCTCATTGGCTGTTTTAGGCCTTTGGCACGATACAGCCGTTTAGTTCACTGGCAACATGCAACCAGCACTTAAGATTGCTGAATACTCGAAGTACATTTCTGCTGTGAAATCGTTCATTAGAAAAAGTAACAGACGCATTGCACAGTGGCAGACTGCAGTTCATTTGCCTGTCACCTCTGCCTCCTGTGATTCTTTTTCTGCCACCGGGCAGGTTCGAACGTCCAATGGCACCATTCGTGTTGTTGTTGGGCCTCTTCTTTCAGTTTACCATATCCGTCATCCATCAACCAGTCTATTAGCATTTGTCTCGGTCTTCCCCTTCTTTTCTTTCCTTCCATTCTTCCATCTGTATTTCTCAGAAGGGAATCATCTCTCAGTATGTGTCCAATCCGCTTCCTCTGTCTTGTTCTTGTTGTAGCCGTCAGAGGTCTTCTGTCTTCCACCTGTTGAAGCACCTCTTCGTTTGTTTTGCGCTCTGTCCAGCTGACCTTCTCCATCATGTGTCATACCCATAACTCAAAAGCCTCCAGTCTTCTGAAGTCTTCTTTTATGATGGTCCATGTTTCCAATCCATATAAGACCACGCTCCACATCAGTGTCCTGTGATTGCATCATGAGAAATAGACAATCTGTTGTTAAGCTAAGTAACGTGTAAGGTAAGATTGTCCAGTTGTTCGATTGCTGTCATCATGTTTGCTCTTCAGCAAAAACGTTCTTCAATAACTAGGACTCTAAAGAGGTCTGTAATGACTGAGCAATTACCGTACGTTACCAGTTACTCGTTGACAAGCACAGCACCAGCTGCAGTCTGTTTTAAATGCTGCGGCTTTTCTGATCGACGGAGTACATAGGTTTGGGCATATATCCAGTGTCATGTGGTAGGACTGCACTGGTTACTATGCAAAAATGCAGTGACTTTTTATTTACGACCCTCATGCTTAGGCATAACTGTCTTTCAGGTAGTGCTGCAGCTTACGGAGGCATTATGTCTTGGTCGCATCCATTCCTGGCCGCAGATCCTATTGTTCTGCCGCACAAGGTGACCTGGTGTCCCACCACCCTGAACTTTCAGTCCAGCACTGAAGCTTTGCTGTGGTTGGCCACTCTCTAGAACAGGTTACCCAGCAGGCTAGGACACGAGCTGCTTGGCGTTTCTTTGCTTGTTATCGATAAGTGCTTGAAAACGATTACGTTTGATCATGGTTTGTGTTGTCAGGTCTGAAGCACCTCTACTGAGTTTCTCTTTAAGTGGTGCTATATAAATTTGCAATTACGATTACCTGTATATTTGTGTGGTAGATTTTCTATAACTGAGTGCTTGTTCTTGTATTCATTTCTGATTAATTAGTGATGTCTAGGAAAATCCCAGTATAGTAATTGTTTGCTGATCCAGCTGTAAATAATTGCTACCTTATGGTAGGAACTTGCCACTAATGACTGCCAATAAGGCACTGATGAAAAGTAATCTACTAATCAAGCATTTTGTAGATAATGTCATCTGACAGTGGAACTGTAAATCATATACGTTGATTGTGGAAATAATGATAGATGAATTACAAGAAGTGATAATTAAATTGTTTTATTAACCTGTGGGCTCTTTAATAATTTCTTATATTTGTCTGTAAAGAACGTCTGCAAAAATTGATCTACGTTAGACCGCTCCCTCCCCTTGTCCACATTAGGCATTATCCTACCTCCATCCTTGCTGGGCTACTGTGCTACGGGGTGGGGTGCTTTAATACTGCCCCATTAAATAAAGGGAGTCAGTTAGCCGTACATGATCAAGAGGGCTGCCTAATCAAGGCCTTATTACTCCCTTTGAATGTGGTTGTCTGCAAAGGGAATGGTGAGGGTAAAGCCAAATGCAGACAAGAGGAGGGAGGGGTCCAAAGTGGGTCATTTTTGCAAACGTCCCTCATGGACGACCCTTATACTTGTGTATGCAAGTTCAACTACAGGGTTAGAACTGTAATTGTTATAACAATTTATATAGCATCGTAAGTAGCAAGCTACTTCAAGGGTACTTTACATTGTCACCCTTCAAGGTAGATCTTTCACATTCTGAAAAACTCCAGTCACAGCATGACCTTAGAGTAGACTGCATCTGTTTAAAAAATGTTGGTTTAGCAACTTTATTTTATATATTAAAAACAAGTGGGACATCTGTCCAAGTGCTCAACGGCTGATGCTGAAAGTCCTTGAACAGAGCAGAGACAAATTACCCAGTATTGAGTTTCTTTGATTTACACAGTGCTACTCCTACCAGTCTTAAACAACACATTAGTTGTAACTGGGCCCCATTAGGGGTCGTCCATAAAAGACGTCCACAAAAAAATAACCTACTTTGAACCACTTCCTCCCCATATCCGCATTTGGCATCACACTCCCCAATGTCTCTTTGCAGGTGTCCGCACTCCAGTGGAGGATTAAGCCCTAAATTAGGCTATTCTGTTGACCTTATGGGGTGGGATACTTTGATCCTATAAGGTGTCAAGTAGAGACTCTAATTAGACCTATCTCAGTATATAGACTGTCTGCTGTGTGACTGAAGGTGGTGCTTAAGGCACAGACTGTCTTGAAATAACTATTGGTACCAAATTTAGATGCAGATGTCAGCACTGGGCATAACCCTTCCTCCCCTCTGCTGAAGTCTGTAATGGACGACCCCTTATACCATCAGTATTGTCATCATCAGTGCTCATTAAGTTACCACCGGTATCGTTATTGCTAGTGAGAACCGTAGTAGCAGCAGCAGCAGCAGCAGCAATGACATTGTATTATAGAGTAATATATGTAGTAATAGTAACAACTAATGCTAGGATTTAAAAACCACACCAGTTAGGGATAACTTTGATTACTATATTAAATCAAATTTAGCCAGAATGCTGCAAAATGTGACACAATGTGGAAGAACAGTTTCCAGTTAAACCCTGCCTATGCCATGGTGTAACAGGATTAATTTAACAACAAGTTTATCACCCTCAGACAGCAAACTACAAGATGGTCACATGACATCCTAGAAAGCCTTTGTTCCAGTCTCCCTCTCCTCTTCAAATGATTTAACACTGAATGACTAACCATACTCACTTCCTTCTACATAAAACGAAATCTGTTTAGTGGGCAACAGCATTTCATCAGAACGCACTCGCAGATTAGACTCTACCTCTGTTTTTAATCTACAAATCTACAGCAGCCTTCTTTAGTTCACTGTCATTAATTTTTAATTACTGAAAATCTTTTCCAACCATAAAAATCTGGTTTTCTTCCAAACCAGGATGCCTAAGAACAGAACTTAAAACTGTCAGGATCCTTTAATACAAATCCTGACAGCACTGGAATCCAACATTATCAAAAGTTGATAATGCTGGAAGTGAAATCTGCCAGCGTCAGACACATATATCACCAAAATCTGACAGTGTCAGAGACCAAGATTATCAAAACCTAACAACGTCGGAAACCAAGGTCATCGAAACCTGAAAGTGTCACAGAAACCAAGATCATCAAAACATGACAGCATCATAAATCAAGATCATTAAAACTTGACAGTGTCTGATCCTGATGGGATTTCAAGCTGGACTTCTCAACACCAGCTGTTCCAGTAAGAGACTAAGACCCGAAACAAAATGGCCGTACTAAACGCCATGGTTTGGTGCAACCGAGCAGGGCACCACGCCATGCGGTCCCCTACTACTTTAACCAGAGTTTAAGACGCAGGGCGTCGACTCCATTCAAGTAATACCTAAAGAGTCTCTTATCTCGCACAAATCCAAGGTTTTCGTATAAATGTAGAGCGGCTCTGTTGGTGATCTCTGTCTCAAGTACCACCTGCAAAGGCACACGTGATACGTTAAAATACCACAATTAAAATATTAAATATTAAAATAAGCACAAAAATACCTAGTACACTGTAATGTCTGTACCTGTAATTGCGAATTTATAAGGCACCATTTCACAAAAAACTCATCAGAGGTGCAAACTGTAACATACAGTAAAGTCCTTCTCATGGGATGCTATGATTCAGAAGTTTACAAAAGGGGCAAAGTATGCAAGGTTGTTGCACTGTTAACTAGCTGATGGCCAAGTAAACAGAAAGTCTGTGTCTTTTGGAAGCTGATTCCCGGATAAACATAAATTTTAAGTTTAAATCCTCACCCACTGCAACACATATGCCCTGTCTTTCCCATAATGTCATGCACAGATTGTCAAGGCACACAACCATCAATGTTACATAACAATGGACTCTGCTGCTGAATTGCTTAACAAAAACTGACAGCTCAATGTACGCTGATCATTACTGCCCTACTGTCATTGGCTGTGATCTATTGTGAAAGGTGGATGGACACTTCACTATTGAATTTCAAGTGTACAGACTATAATTACTACACAAACAACTAAAAATGTGTGAAATATTAAATAACTGGAAGTATACTTAAAAATAAGAATGATCTAATTCAAAAAGGTGTATGGGGCAAAAACAAGGCGTGTCCCTGGCTTCAATATCCCCTGACCCACCCGGGATCACCTCACCTGCCTACTGTTCTTGTACTGTTGCTGTGACATTTGCGCTTCAGTCAAGAGGTCATAAAATCTGAGGATTATGACTGGGCAGATCACAGTTGATCTAGTAATAAATGTTAACTTTAAACTAGAAAACTTTCAGACTCATATGACTTCACATTCCAACTGTGGTGCAGCAGCATTCAATGTCCTTCTAAACTTAGGCAGTGATACTAAAAGATTTAATAATAAAAAAGATCACAATATTAACAGAGTTTGCATGCCTGACATTAATGATGGTAACATGTATGTTTGAAACAGGCTAAAACTTACCTCGTCACAGCCATCTGCAACCATTCCCTTGATTGCCCTTATCACCAGGTGCGAACCTACAAAAAAAACCTGATTTTAATTTAATCTACCGCATTTGGTATCACGGTCAAAACGAAATCAAAGATGCAGTGTTCAGAATGTGATGGTAGAGGAAGGTCGACTCTTGGAGACACATAATTCAAAATAAACCAACAATGTTCTAGGAACAGATTATTAACATCATTCACGATCGATTCTTTAGCTCGTTTAGCTCTTCTTTAATCTTTCTTCATTTCATCAGACATCCTGAAATTTTAGAAAAGATTTCTGGCCATTTCTGTCTCTTCTGCAAGTTGAAAAGACAGATGAGCAGTTTCAGTGGTAGATTTTTAATGCATTCTATTGACTAATCATTTATCTCTACCAGTTACTCAGTCAAAACAAAATCAATAGGCAAGAAGGGTTTTGTAGTTTCTGTGACCATCTAGAAAAAATCCTACAAAAAGGTTATCTTGCTCATAGATCACATAGCGGAAATTCACAGCAGCTTTTAACACTACATAAAATAGTATTTTGCTTAATGAAAGTCAATGAATAAGCACTCCAATTCGTGCTTGCAGTAAGCTAAAACCGGGAGGTAATTTCAATGGTTCAGTCAAATTTTACACAAGCCAGCAGAACTATACACACCAATTCCACGCTTGCGATAATCTTGAGCTACGGCTAACATTGCGATGTATCCTCTCTTGATGACCTTTTTGTGAGTGTCTAGTTTACAAACAATTGCGCCAACACATTTTCCTTGATGCAAAGCCTGTAAACACCAAAAAATCGATTGAATAAAACATTTCTGAGCTCACAGATTTGCAAAAAAACAATTATTCTGAGTAAGGCAAGATGAGGCTAAATAGGGCAAGACAAGTAATTGCTCCTTATTATATGCTGCATTCTACAACAGTTCCCCCTACGTATGGTCCTGTGGTAAAGGATTTCTGGCTGAAATGCAACCTTCACAACAGCAATCCAATAATCATACAACTTTATGAGCTACATAGCTTGATAACATGTTGTCGATTTTACGTGAAGCAAAAAGAGCTGAACCCTGAACGTGGAGGCAAAAAAACGGATTCAAAGCCTACCACCAATCCAACTGCTGTCATCTGAATTTGACAGACCTGACTGCAAAAATGCCTGAAACATGTTTTATGATTTATTACGGGGCTATTAGCTAACTGAAACACGTTTGTTCCCTTAGTATGGCAAATCCTCGTTGAAAAAGAAGTCTAAGTAGTTTTCTGCTTTAAGCTACACACTTTTTCATAGTAACTCCACTGCACTGGTAAATTAGCATGGCACCTCTTAAGTAAATAACTCAGTGATGCTCCAGGCACAAGAGACCAACAAAAGCAAGCACATCTTAAGACAGGACACAATACAACATACAGTAATCATACACTAGAACAAAAATGGGTTACTTAGTAACCTGCAATAAGTGCCTTTCGAATTTACTTCACCTCTTTTCCATCAGCAGTTAAAAAGCGTTCTATTTTGTAATGGTCTTGAGCATCTCTTTAAGAGGCACCACAAAAGTTTTGCGATTATGACTATAATATATGATATAATATGCAGCACCAACAGCAGAGGTCAAAATTAAAGCCAACTTGCTGAACGCTCAAAATAAATCTACTAAGCAGTGCTGCAAACAATCTTAAACCAAAATGGAGTCTGCATGGTGTCCGTATAACTACCAGAATAAGAATTAACGTAACACATGTCCATGAGGTTGCATTCTACAGTTTTTGGATCCAAGTTCCCTATCACGCATTGTAATTTGGGGCACGGTAGCATATTGGATAGAGAGCTTGGCTTGTAACGCGACAGTACAAGTTCGAGCCTCCTACAAGACGTTAATGTTTAGGGACCTTGAGCAAGTCCTTAATTCACAATTGCTTGTGCAATCGATTGATGCTAAGCCAACAGTGGTGCCTAATAAATGCAGAAATAAAAAAATGATGATTTTATAAAGAGGGTCCAGGATATTTTAATTTGGTAATTTTTCGTTTTTGGCTTCTGTATGGTTTTGTGGGCAATGCTCTTTTTCTAAACTAGTCTGGGAGTTTTTGTTACTACTTCCATGCAAACTATCCAGGAACCCAAAGGAAAAATTCCTTTAAATCTGCTGCACCCTAAAGGGAATGGAGATCATACGTACAAGAAAGCACAGTTTTGGCCAATTGTGTATGAAGTATCGGTACGTATAGATGGAATATGGTTCAGATAAATCTTTTGTGATTAGTGACATGATTTCTGGCATCTGCTTCTCCGATTCGTACATGACATATTCGATGCCACTGTTGCACTGGCCACTGTCGGTGATTGCCTCGCCACTTGCCTCCTCTGTCACAATCCGCAAACTTTCATCTTTCAACGTGTCAAAAGGCACTCCTGGAAGGTCGTTTGAAATCGTTATGCTGGACAGCGCTTCTGTTACCGATTTGGCATCATCGCTTTCCTTGATGTCACTACTTGCCTCACCTACAAGTTCCTGATGCTGAGATAGGTCGGCTACACTGACCAAAGCAGAGGATGGGCTTTCTGCTTTTGTTGAGCTGTTCGGACTGTCACCTTCAGCAGCATCGGAAGGTTTCTCAGGCAACCGACTACTGTCATGATTAACACTGTCACAGTCAGACCCTCCAGAAAAAATGCCATGATCAGTCGACGACGGGGAACATCTCTCCTCGTTAGATGCATGAATACCGGCGTCGAGGGCACGATGATGCACGCAACCATTCGGAACGGCCGCGGCGCCTCCGTCGCTTGACTGATTTTCGTTTTTAACGTGAGACATACTCGATGTTTTGTCGCTCTTTTCTTCACTGTCCCCAAGCTGTTTAGCTGCTTCGTTTCTAAGCGTAGTTGCTCGACAGGGCTCAGAAACAGTTTCACTCGAGGTCAATCCTTCGATGTCATTGGCCATACTGCTCAACAGCCTACAGTTGTCGCCATGGCCAGACGATCTACAAAAACTTAATGACTGTGCGCAAAGAAATTTACTCTTTGAGTGTTCTACAGATGTCTGGGTGAATGTTAACAACGTCACACAGCCTAAGTGTCACTTCCTAAATTTACAATACGTTATTCTTTCGAATGATAAAACAAATGGACTTTGTTTTCGCGAACACAACAAAACATATCTATCGATCAACGCCGGCCATGTTGTTCGTTGCCAATGCTTCACAGGGTAAATCGCACAAATATTTTTGGTCCCGTTTTAGTACGCGAGTAAGTGTGCAAACTCGCGAAAGTAAGTTTTTAGATTACATTTATCAGTTGATATTTAACCTAATCTCATTTAAAGACCTCTCTAACGCCGTTATCATAATGCCCAAGGCATTAGTCGATAGTCGCTTCAAGTCAAAACTGCAGTCAAAAATTATAAACTGTTGGAAAAGCGACATCGAATTTCGATAGGTCAGAGAAACCAGAAGCCAGGCTATGGTGATAAGCAAGTTGAAAGACATGCGTCTTGAGAGATATAACAGTCAAATTCAAGATGAAGAGTAAGGTAAATGTCAATATCAACGGCTCTGGCAGCCACATACCACACCGGCGCTCTAGAAGTTTCTAATTTATTATTATAAGATGAAAACTATGATATTTACCAACAAAATTCGTAAATATCGATGAACTCTGTGATGTGACCCCAAAGACATGCAACCCAAAAATAAAATGGAGGACACGAACAGATTGTACGCCCTAGAAGCACCCATGTTAGACCAGTAGCACACCCAAGTATTGAGTCAGCGGTAGGTTGTGATATATAGGCCTAGCACGGTCCGTGATCCGTACACGGGCACATTATATGGCGTGGCGATCATTCAAACGGGCATCAGTGGCGAACGATCTGACCTGACAAATTCATAGCAAAATAAGCAGGGTCGAGCCCATACAGTCGCTGTAAAAAACCATGTATATTTACATTTACACTTATAGAAGAGCATGCCAACTCATTCTGAATTTCTCCCCATACCATTTCGCTCCTGCCTATAGGTCTTATCCAACTGTAGTGCTGCCCAGCCTGCCAACCTCAACTCACTCTGGTCGGCCATCTAAAACTTTTAAAAAACAACTGCTGACAACACTTTTCCGACTATCAAGCAATTGGGAATATCACTCCGAGTACATGGCGTTGGAATGCAAGTGGTCTACAGTTCTACTTCCGGTAGTTTTCCCAGTAGCAGTCATAAATACCCCCCAATATTCCATCATTATTTTCGTATGAATCTCTCTTTACTTGCTACAAAATGGATTAGAAGTCAAACCAACGCCCACTTTCATATGTACGCCACCTAGCGGATTAATAATGTACAAAGTTCCCAATTACCTATCATTATATATTAGCAAATACAGACGAAGACAAATAGATCTTAAACTTTAAGTTACAGTTCATGAATTCCAACACACCCATACAAGTAAGTTGGTTTATGTATCCACAAAGATGTCGTCTGCATCGTCTCAATTCTTTGTATCATCTGAGATGGGCTCAAATCCCATTGGCGTCATTTTCTCTGAATCAGCCTATAATTTATTACTTTCTTGTTGGCTTGAACAATTTTTTTAGTACTTAGGCACCTTTACACTTTGAATGTATGCTTGCTATATATAACCTATGTATATACATATACACATTTTTCAACCTATGTATACATATACATACATTTTTCAGTACTCCTTCAATTATGTGACTGGTTTGTAATTTCACTGTACAATAATGCAAAGTAATTAAGGTAATTGTTACAGGATAGTCCAGAAAGGCATTGTCAAGGATTCCAGAGAGGTGTTGTCAAGGAGTCCAGAGAGGTGTTGTCAAGGATTCCAGAGAGGTGTTGTCAAGGATTCCAGAGAGGTGTTGTCAAGGATTCCAGAGAGGTGTGGTCAAGGAGTCCAGAGAGGTGTTGTCAAGGATTCCAGAGAGGTGTTGTCAAGGAGTCCAGAGAGGTGTGGTCAAGGCAAACACAAACACAACTACAGCACCTTCACAAAGTTTCTCTTGTATAAGTGGTGCTACATAAATTTGCAGTGACAACTATAATTAGAGCAACACAACACTGGACAACTTTTCTTAACGGATTACATGAATGAACAACAAATTGCGTATTTCACATGACACACCAGACTTCAAACCTTGGACAACTCGACAAAAAAAAAACAAATGCATTAGCAATCTGCTGCTATGATGACCAACCCACTGTGACTAGGTCAGCTGCTGGTCCATGGATCTAACGGATAGGTCTTCCACTATTGTGCGTGCAACAAAAAGGTGTTCTGTTCAGTAGAGTGCTGGGTAGAATCTGTAACCCAACGATTGCAGGTTTGAGTCTGCTGAGCAGACTCCACATAAGGACACCGGAAAAGTTGTTTGCGCACACTTGTATCACGCCTCATATTCAGATTTACTGAACCTGCACATGCAATAAATGCAATTAATAAACATCGTTACACAGATTAGACAATAGGCCAGACGGAGATTGTATGTCCTATTCAAAATTTGTAATTCCTGAGGAATTTTGTTGTGCACAGAGTTTAAAAACTTCAACAGCAGACAAGATTAAAGGCCAGCGTTATTCCTGATTTTGTGACGAGCGCTTTTCTGATGCGCTCGAAGACCCGCCAGCTGAGAATATGAGCTGTCACATTCAGAACACTTGTACGGCTTTTCACCTGCAAACAAAAATAAAAACCAAACTGCAAATGTCAAGCAAGAAAACTGCATGCATACAGGAACATATGCTCATCAATTGACAGGTCTTCAACAACATATGTTGTTAGCCTATACACGCAGTAAATCCTTTGACTTAAGACATGTAAAAGAGTGCGGCCAAGCATGTCAACACACAGACTTTTCCAACAATCCCGAGTCCTCGTATAATGAATGCTACAAGCAGGCACTAATATGGCATGAATGCTCACTGACACTAGTTATCTAGCATCATAAGTAAGTTGGTTGTTAAAATAAAAAATGCAAGCTGATCCCAAAAATCAACAATTAAATCCTGCTTTGATTGTAGTGTGGAGTGCAGCATCACTTCCCGAGGTCTTGGATCAATCAATAAACTTCAACATTAACCTTTTTCTTACACTACTGAAACAACAGAGCACTGACAATTTTTGCATGCTGACAAATACACGGTCAAGCTGATACTGCACTCCGATCGACAATGAGGACATGCAGTGCTTTCTTGTGCACTCATCCGCTCTTTTTGAAGAGTCTTCCGCTAAAACTACACGCTGATCAGCTGCACACAGCTCAAGAAATATTTCCAACCTATCTTAAGTTGCAACTTTTCATATCTTGGGGCAAATTTCATATTGTGGGACATGGTCGCCAATTGGTTCGAGGGCTCGTAAAGCGGAAGGTACTGGTTCGAACCTCCCTGAGCAGCTACTGTTCAGGGACCTCAAGCAAGTCCTTCTCTCAACTGCTCAATGCCATTGATTGATGCTTAGTCATTAGATAGTGGCGCCTAATAAAAGCATAAATATTAATATAATAGCATCTGATAGATAGCCAAAAGGCCAGGTAACATACGTACCTGTGTGAAGTCGTAGATGGTTTCTCAGAGTTGACGATTGGCTAAATCCTCTTTGGCAGAAACGACAGGCAAATGGCTTTTCCAGGGTGTGAATTCGCATGTGAGATCTCAGGTTGCTTCGCGAGTTAAACTGTCGGCTGCACATAGAACACTGAAGACAGTCAGACGACCCAAAATTCAGCACTCTTTTCGCAGCTGGCGAAAGGCAGCCTCGAGTGGCAACTTCACATCTGTTCCCTGTATCAATTTGCCTACTAATGCTGCATGTTGACTTGCATCTTAACAGCTCTGGATATGCATGTGCTTTGTTGCAGACTTTGGCAGTCAGTAATGACACAACCTTAGGAAGACACCTGTTAGATGTTGGGAAGCCTTCAGCAGTTTGATCTCTTCCTTGTGGCTGCTGATTCTCAGGCGCTTGACAACTGATCGTTTCAGGTTTCAGAGCTAAAACAGGATACAACAACAATTCTGTCAACCAGTTGTTTAAGTTGTAACTGGTTACGTATTTAGGAATTTAGAAACCATTTACATAGAACTGTGGAGGCAGTTGGTAAGTAATGTAATGTTCAGTAGCAAGTAAGTAACGTAATGTTCTGTAGCTAGTAAGTAATGTAATGTTCAGTAGCTACGTCTCTTCTGAGCATCTCTCCAAGGCAACTCTCACGTAGTCGACTCCAGCACGCACACAGAACCTAACCAATGAAGTGATGTTTCACCAATGTAAAAAGATAGGAAACTACTTAACCAATCCTCTGTTCTATACTATTCACTTGAGCATAGAGTCTGGACTCTGACCAGCTGCCATGCAACCTTCTCCATGACTGGCTATTCAGTACTCAGGCCTGATCAGAAGCAAATTTAAGTATACTGTAACCTCTATATATATAATATATATGCATATATATATATATATCTCTTTTTATTCTTAGATTCTTAGATCATGAATGTTTGGTAAGTCTGGTAAGGTCCTGTAACATCAAGACTATTAAACAAACAAATAGTCTGCCATCCTGTGAGCTGTCAAAGGCAGCACCATAAGTAGCTACTGAAGTACTTTTGGATAAAGCCCAGGAATATGGCTTTCAGGAATACCAGTACATCCCCTGGTGTCTGTGATATGAACTTCCATACCATTTTGATTTTATTCCTTCCACCACTAAAGCCCATTCAGCTCAATTAAGGTGAAGTGTTGTGAGGCAGAAGCATCTTGCAGGAGTTTTTCCATAGAGGCACTATAACAGTTAGTCATTTAGTCATCAAAACACTCCCTATAGCACCTTTAAAGTATGTCAAAAAAGCACTGCCTAAATTAGCCTAAATGATGTTAAAATCGTTAGGATTTTTAAAATCTAGCTAGCACATGATAACAGTTACAAAATTAATGGCCTTACTTCACCTAATCTTAGGTCAAAATTCTTGCAGATAATAGGACTACTCGGCAATAGCGTAATTACTTCATTACAATATAATAACCTGTAACCTTAACCTAGTTTCACACAACAGACCCACCTTTACTGGTGTCACTGGAGCATCCAAATACAGGTATTCCAAAAAACATCTCTGTTGAATCACCATACCACACTAAAAGCTCCTCGTTAGGCAAAATATTCTGCAATAATATCGATCACACAAGTAATGACAATATAGTATTTATAGCGACACAGGCCCTGCTACATACATGTGTACATCTACCTAAATAACCTTACCTGGTGCTCACATACAAATTGATACATAAATGCAATAAGTATAGTATATAACCTTACATTACATACCGATATACACTACATACGTGTATATAATTCATACATAGGTCCTACATCCACACCATATGCTTATCATCACAATCATCATCATCATCACCATCATCATCATCATCATCTAATATAGAATCTACATCTAACAGAATCCCTATAATTCTGTTTGTATAATTTATCATGATTCATCTTTCCTATGCAGGTATGGTCAACCTGCTTATGCATCTCCCTAAAATAAAGGCTTATGCTATTGTACAAGCTTAAATTGTTTAAAGGTTTTTTACATGCAGTGGTAGATTTTTTAAAATCATGTATATTTATTAATATTATAGTATAAATTTACAAATTATATGTGTGCATGAATTAAGACCTTTGAGGCATTGTAGTAGATGTTCCAGCCAATCTGGATTGCTTCTAGGTTCTGTTCTGCTGGATTACGAGCACAGTTGACCAGCGTCATCCAATTCCTTGGATCCACATATCGAATCCCAACAAAATGACTCAGCTGACGACCATCGCCACTGACTACCTGGATTAGATTAGATTAGACATTCATCTTTGACGTCAAATAACATAATTGACCTAAAAGAATTTCAACCAGGCTTCTCCAACAGATTACAATATTGACTATGGTTTCACTTGATGCAACCATCAAATATCACCTACTGTATTACAATAATGGCTCTATAGAAGTCATCAGAATAGATTATTGCAATGTAAGTATATAGCAACTTAAGACCTATTTGTATCGTCTTGACCTACCCATGCCTACAATTCCTCGCTCAGTCAATGGACATATGGTGTGTTGACAAATGCATTACTTGCTTGCTTGCTTATACCTCGTATGTCCCAAAGAAGTTCAGCTGTTAACACATAAGAGCAAACCAACTTGATCAGATCAATTCGATCAGATGGAGTAGATCGGATAAATTATAAGTAACAAATGTTCATAGGTGAATTCCAGAAGGCAAGCATCCCTCGTGACCTGAGGACCACCTGTTTGTCTACTATTACTACTGGCTCCGATCTCCCAGTAACGGGATTTTGTATACTCTCTAGAGTGTCTCTGGACATTCCCACCGAATTGATCCCGCACTGTGAATAAACTAGTGTTCTGTGCTTAGCTGTCAAGTAGCACTTTAGAAATTTTGGGTTTATAACCAGTCATCACTTTTATGCACATCCAGTTATACAATCAATTCAAAATGTCATTAACTGCTGCCTCACGCATGGCGCCATAGAAGTTAGCAGATAAGAGAGAGCGGATCAACAACCTCCCATAGCTGATTGCTGTCGATAGTCTCATCTCTTTCTCGGCTGCACGGATCAACCTGCCATGGTGAAAATCGACTTCCTGTGTATGGTCCCATCAGAGTTCCTTTCTCAATGAACATCGATGCAAAAACCCCAACACATTGACCGAAGACACTCGAAGGCTGGCCGACATACACCTGGGCCGGGGTACCAACTGAAGCTCCTAAAGATTTATCACCAAAACAAAGGTGTTCATGTCACTGTTGAATTGCAGTCGTGAGCTTGTGCATGTTTTAAGAGCCTCTTCACGTTCTTATGCTCACAAGGCGGATCATCTCAGTACTTATTCTGCTGCAGATTTCACTTGGTGGGTGGCCATAGTAAATATATAACATGCCATCATCAATACAACTGCAAAATTACTGCATGTTAAGGGTCACATGAAAATGGTTGAACTGACCCAAGAAAAATGGAATACATTTTGAAACCAACAGTTAGTTATGACTAAACGTGCAGTTTGCACAGTTTAGTGCCTGTTGTATCTTTAAAAAGCTTCTAATTTTATACAAAACTATTTGCACCATGTTAACCCTACAATATTTGCACCATACGTTAACCTCATAACACTTTAATAATTTATTCTCTTGCATGAAAGAAAAATCCTAGAATTAGTGTTTAAACTGTTTTCTTTGTAGTGTTAAGTAGAAACCGGTCTAATTGCCTTAGTTTCTACCGGTACTTTACCTTAGGCCTACACTGTACGATTAGATTAAAATTATGGGGCCTTTATGTATTCACCAAAGAACCAATTAAATAGTTGTTAAGCGCATAGTCAAAACCTTTCTAGTCGTATCATGAAGTACTAGGCGCATAATGTCTTTTGCTTTATAATTAAAAATCTTTCACCACCAGTAAAGTGTCACAGAGGGCGCTATTCAATTGCGTAGGGCCGCCCATTTCGCGCGCCACACATCTGGCACTTTAACGCCCTCCGGTGTCTGCCATTAATTATCGCCACAATAATTTGGCTATGCGATAATCGTGTAGCCCCGCCTTGCCAATAAAGCATCCGACTCTGCTAAATAGTCGGGGAGTCTGAAGAAGAAATTTAAAAACGCAATAAGTTCTCCACTGTGCACACAGTCGTGCGTGGTAAAAGTTGACGGTATCTGACGCGGCTGCTGCCGTATTATCCGTTACAACGACCTTATTGACCAATCAAGGCGGGTGCTGTCCACTCGGCGGGGGCTGTCCACTCAGCTGTCCACTTCACAGTCGGATAAAATTAATGGCCGAATAAAGCAGAGGCCAACCGATCAAGTCGAGCACTTGGCGAAATTAGACTTCATAAATTATGATCGGTTGTTAATTTCTCTACATTTATTTGAAATCTTTCTCCTAGCGGCCGTTAGAGATGGACAGTAGCGGAGGATCGGTTTAACCGATACCGAATCGATAATGCGATATTTAAAAACCCGAAAAGATACAAAGGTTGATAAAAGATACACAAAAAACCGAAAACCAATACCAATATCGCAATGTTTAGAAAAACTGAAACCGATACCGAATCGTCTTTGATGCCAGCTTTAGAAACGATAATGCTTTAAAAACCGATACCGACCCAACTCTAATGGACAGCTGGACACTGTCATTAGATCATAGATTTATTTAAAGGTAGACGTATAGCATAAATAATAGTAATTGTAATCAGAATTTCCATAGCGCCGCTTAAAGAGAAGCTATTCAGAGCCACACTTCATTAATAGGCCTAATTAGCGAAAAATACAAAGATAATTAGAAAAGTCATCAGTGGCGAGTGTAATATGCATAATACAACAGAAATGTGGACAACTAGACGATATATTGTGGCATGTAAAGAGAAGCTATTCAGGGCCACACTTCATTAATAGGCCTAATTAGCGAAAAATACAAAGATAATTAGAAAATTTCATTTTACGATTACTACTGTGACCGTGCTTGAAAGTGCGCTATATAAAGGCAGTACATTGTGCAATCCAGTGTGACTCAGTAAGTTGGCAGACTTCTTAGTCGAACGTGTGGATGCTGGCCGCTAACTTGGAATGTGTCAATCTGTTATCCAGCATAGCAAGTGGAGGAAGGGTTGCTGTACACGTCATAGACTGGTGCTAGAACGGCTCAGCCTCGCAACGGGCCGGGAAGACAATGCAGGGGAAAATGACGCATATGTAACTGATATTCCCTTAAAAGGAGATGTTAAGGATAATAGGCAGAAACGAGTAAGCCTGGCTAGCTCATCCAAAATAGCACAGTCTGGGTGATATGCTAATTAGTTCAGACATAGATCCAAATGTGGTAAGGATTTCGAATCCTGGGTTGGTCGGAGGGGTTCGCCAGCCAAGAGGAGATACGCTCAGGGGCTGGGAGATGCTGGCTAGAAATTAGTCAGGACAGCGAGCATTCCAGACAGTTGGGAAGAACAAGTCGGACGGAGAGGACGGTTCCTCGGGAGGAAGAAGGAGTCGAAGATGGACGAGACGACCGAAGAAGATGACGAAACTATTTGTGTAGAATCTAGTTAATATCAGTGTAATAGGGTTTAGATTAGGCTCAATCCTGTCGATTGTATTCAACCTCTGTACAGTCATATATTCTGAACGTAAGTGTAATAATAATTATTTTATAGAAATTATTGTCTTATTGTTCATTCATTGCTCGAGCATTCGTGTAGCGCCTCTTCTAGGTATAACCATTTCGAATAATCAACTTCTAATGCGCCAGACCTTGATATTCCACGTACCACTAAGGAAGCATAGTTTGTGAGTAAGTTTCCAAGACTCTGAATACAGGACGGACCAATCAGGCACTTAGGTCTAGTCTATACTACTATAATTGTCTGGTAATCTCTGAGGGCCAGATTACAGTGACTGTGTTTTCAGGAGACCGACAATTTATAATATATTGTGCATATATTATGATTGTTCTCCCTGGCTGCTGCTGTTAGCCTCCTACAGATATCTCGTGTAACCAGACATTATATTATCTTTTGGCCGATTAGAGTAAGCAGGCTGTCGAAGCTGAAAGGGACTCCTTAGCTCTGCGGGACCGACCACGTCCAGTTTTAATCAGAGACTTGACGTTTTCTTTTGCGACTTCAACTCCAGTTGTCGTTTGACGGACAGCGATAAGCGATCCAATTTTTCGCTTCTTTGGCCACACGGTGCTTCGCTGACATGTCCAAAGGCAGTAACGTTCCTGTTGCAGGACCTGAGAAACGATGCTACGAATACAACGAGAAAGTCTTTAGCTCACAGCAAGGCATGCCTCCCTCCCTCCAACCCCACCTTCCTCCTTTCGATCCTCCCTCCTACTGGTGTCTCTGTGCGTGTCTGTCGATCCGTCGGTCACACCCTCGCAGTCGCCCAGAGGCGAAACCCCATCAAGTGGAACTCGCCCAGCGCTGATTCGACCTTCAATTTTGACAGCTTGTACAGTCTCGGCGACTCAGTGCTGACCGCCGTGCATTCAACAAGACGCCGGCCGGCCGTGAGTCCGTCAGTCCACTTGCTGGTCAGTTAGGCCATAAATCCCACCTTCAGTCCATTGTCCTGTCATAATACAGTCGGCGGCTGGTCAGTTAATCGGACGGTGGACAATTGATGGCCTCGTTGCGGATGAGTTACCGTTGTCTGGACTTCATGTCTTGAACGCTGTCGTCTGCTGATCGGACGAATGGTCAGTTTCCCGAGATTATTGGTCAGCGTACGGTCAAAGAGAGGCGATTTATGATGTCATTAAAACTGACCAACTGCTGGCTACGCATGCGCGTCCGATTAACAGTGAATAGAAGCGTCAGCAACGAAACTAATAAATCAGATTCAATATCCGAGGAAACGAATGATAAAACATCGGAATTGATACTTTAATCATTTCCAGTACGCAATGCAAAAAAGTATTTGTACTTTTGCTTAAAATACATATTTAAATATTCAGTACTTAAACTGTAACCATAAAATACTTTTTGAAAATACTTTATTTTAAAATAAAGAACAAATCTATAATATTTAATGGACACAGTGAGCCTTTGTTAATGATTGTTATGCAACAATTATGTGTCTTGACTGTTCACGTATTCACCTGAGCACAACTAATGCTCTGATAACTAAAAGAGTCACCATGCACTGGTTGGCTCTCGCACACACGTAGAGCATGACCAATGGAGTCTTATCCACTGAGGACAAGTGTCTTACTGGTCTATGTTGCACTGAGCTCGTGGAATGACAACGGCCGAATGCTCACTGACTGGCACTCCCTCGCCGGTGGTAAGCTACTAGACGCAGCACCCGGATGTTCCTCAGGCACCAGGTCTGTGCTGGGCAGGTATACTCGTCTTTAGTTTGTCGATTTGTCGTAAAACATCTTGACGCCACTCCTAAGACCATGACTCGACACCACTGCATCATTAAATCCTAGATTTCCAGGTCGCAGAGTGTGAGCGCGGCTTCAGCTTTTTGAGTGAACGAAGACATATAGCCTATGCGTCTGCAGGCCTATATGCCTAGGTAAATGAAATGGTTTATATAGCGCCGTATACGGCTTCGACCTTGCTTCAAAGCGGTGCCAATTGATTGATCGCATGAGATCCTTCACCACCCCTGTCCGTTTGAATGAGTTAAGGTCCTCGTTTACGGACCGTGATAGCCCGAGATTTAAATCTCTGAAATAAGCCACTATCGATATGCGAACCGGCATCCTCAGGCACAGAGGCGCCTTGACGTACGCTTTAACCAATGGGCTAACCAGGCCTGGTATGGCCTACATAGCCTGGTAGATCACTCTTCCCTCCAACATGATTTTATATCAAAATTGAAGAAATTGATAAGTATAAAAAGACCTATATAGCCTACATAAAGCTGCGTGTGATCGAAATGTTAAGTTAGGCATGGGCTCATACATACTTGGGAAAGTACAGCAAAGAAAAGAACTTGAGGTACTTCACGAAATAATTGCTGCTAAGGAGTTTCTTCAAAGTGGCGCCAATTCAGTGTTTTAACAATAACTATTACTTAAGTATGTTATAAGCCTACCTTGGTGTTCGTAGCGAGTGATTTGGTGTTGATGGTTCTTTAATCTTCCGCATAAAACGAGATCTAGTACGTCACTCGTGATTTTCATAGGACAAATGCTTCTCGAAGTGACGTCTTCCGACATAGTCTCAGACTTGCAAGTCAAGGAATGACATATAGAGTCATAGGAATGACGTCTGCCGCGAAATGACATAAGACCCGCAGGAATAATGACGTCCTGGAAGTGAGACAGGCCTACTGAATAAAATGAACTATGACGAAGTTAAATCACCTGTATAGGAATGACGAGAGCTCCGGAATGGCGTAAGAATGACGTCGGCACGGAAATGACGTATCAGTCACATGAACCAATTGACTCCTGCCTAATTTATAATTTAAGATGGAGTATGATATAAGAAACTTTTGACGCCTCCGATCAACCTGTAATTAACTCTGTCATACTGCATATTTAAGCCCAGGTCTATGCTGGCCTATGGCTCCAACTTAGGCCTAGTAGGACCGCCAACGTAAAACTTATGTAAAAAAGCGAGTTTAAGATTCGCACGCCTCTGCGCGTTTTTGCATCATTACCTGAACCCAACGAGGCTAATGATACTGAAATGAAGTCCTCGTTAATTAATTGGCACGTTTCAACGTCTATCTATTTTGCTCAGCTACGATATTATTATTGAGTTCAGAGGGTAATGGGCGTTGCTTGACCAGCTCTGCATACATTTCGATTGGCTGGAGTCTGTGACGGACGGCATATATTTGCATGGCTAATTACTTCCAAGTGCGCTCAGCTGTCAAAATTTCATACATTGAAGTACCGGTATTAGTCATTGGTAGAGACACCACAAAGCCCCCATCTGGAACCCCAGTAGGCCTATCTACAGGGCTCAGCCTACCACGTAGGGCTTATAGATGGACGTGTTTGATGCTGTGTTGGATATAGTCGCTAAGCTATAGGCTATGATCAGGGTGTTTTTTAGGGGAAGGAGGCACTTCTTCGGCTTCGATCATTCCCATTGGAATGAATGTCCCTGTCACCAAATACGGACTCGTGTATATAATCGTAATCGTAATTGTAATCGTAATCGTAATCTCAAACTCTATATTTCTGTAGAGTCCAGAGAAAGCTAAGCTAACCAGCTTATTCACAAACGCTCAGTCAAAACAAAATCGAGAGGCAGGTGTGGCGGTCGCTGTCTGTGCAGAACTTCGTGAAGCGGGAGAGATTCCAACCCAGTTCTGCGCCCGGATGTATCCGCATCACTGCCCCTTCTGATCTCAACGCAATGAGATCGTACTGTCTCTGCCCAGAGTGTCCGTGGTCTCAAAGGGACGTTTAAGAGTGCCGCTTCCTTAAGGGAGGCAACAATCTAAAGCTCTGTCTCGGGATCCGACTTAGGCTCTTCCGTGATCGCCAGGTGGGCAACGTCTTGAGGATGACCTTTTCTCAGAACAGAACGTTTCTTTGTCGGCAACAGTCTTTTTCTGTGCGCGTTACTGCGGGCTTTCTATGCACCACCATTCCACATCTCGTAACTCTGGAACTACCGCCATTTATCTGAGACACCAGTTCTTAGTCCTTGAGACAGAGGAGTCATACGACATGTCTCTGTGTCATTCCACCCTAGGCACGCGTTTAAACGTAGGGCAACGCATCGTCCCAGCAGCTCACGTCTCTCGCTCCATTCCCGTGTAATTCGTAATTCGTAATTCCAAGATTTCTACAGCGCCCAACGAAAGCCGCACCGCGGGGACCAGCTTATTCACAGGCGCTCAGTCAAAGCAAAATCGATAGGCAAAAGGGTTCGGTTCCAGGTCAAGATCCAAGAGTCAGGCAGAGAGAGACAGCGTGGCAGCTACGGTGGGTGATGTTTGGGGTTGGATAGCAGAGAGAGAGAGAGAGAGAGAGAGAGAGAGAGAGAGAGAGAGAGAGAGAGAAAAGGAAGAAGGGGTGTCAGGATATGATCTGTGGAAGAGTAATGTTTTCAGTATTGAATGAAAGGCCGAAGCAGAAATTGCAAGCGGTGGAGCATCGGTGAGTTTGTATGATGGGTCAGAAAACTGTCGCAGTTCTGGGGGGGGGGTTATTCCAGAGTGGTGGGGCAGCTATGGCTATGGAGCGATTACCAAATTTTAAGGATGAGGTGACTGGAGGGCGGAGAAGTGTTAGGGCAGAAGAAGTGTGTTATCGTATCGCAGTTCTAAGTTCCCTGAGCTGCAATACAAGCACATATGTAGTCGGCAGTGCTTAAATTCAGCCCGGTCTCGCCGGGTCTGAGATCCAGAACCTCTGATTTGAGATCCGCCACCTGAATTATGGAATCCACTACTTGAATTATGAGATCTGCCATCTAAAATAATTATACTATGTAATCCCGAGATTTATACAGCGCCCAACGAAAGCCATGTAACGTGGACCAGCTTATTCACCCGCGCTCAATCAAAACAAAATCGATAGGCAAAAGCGTTCGGTTCCAGGTCAAGGCTTTCATGCATTCATGACAGCTCAGATTCGCAATACTTCAGCAGGTTCTATACTACAAGCATAAGAAAAATATGTTTCAAAGTTTCATTCAATTACATTTCTCTATTTCTCTTCTCCGCTGTCATGTCTAAATTCTGCTTTATCAATGTACATGGAACCATGGCCGTCCATTTGCCCATGATCTCAAGTTCTTTACGTGGAAATAAACCTGACCCGATTTATTTTTATTGATTTTTCTTCATTTAGGTTATCCTTTCTATACACGGAATTTAAACTTAGGAATACGAATATTGTACTTTTCAATGTCGTTCTTGTCAATAGGTTATTTTGGTCCATCAAGCTAGTTGATTGATTTGTGACAGTGATCGGCATCTAATAGTTGCGCCGATGTGCCGCATCACATTACGCATGCGTAATCCTATTCAATATGGCGACGCGGTAATGCGCATAAGGAAGATAAAACATTATGGCGTTTATAAAATAACGAACTGGTATGTGTTACTCGGTATATTGTTCTAACGAGCGCAACAGAAATTTGGGATTTTAAAGGTTTCTTGTTTTTAGATTACTGGTTTATGTTTTGTGTGTGTGTAATATCTGCTGAGTGCGATTCTTACCGGCAATCGTCGTCCAGACGATATTCAAAGCGAAGGCGTGCAGAGTTGGTTTATGTATTGTTATGTAATGTGATGTGAGGTAAACCATGAAATATTTTTAGCGTCTGTAAAGCTAAGATCAAGAAACCAGTTTATTTATAGGTGCTATCAAGGCAGCATCGTCTTAGCAAAGACTGGTCCTAGTTCTGTACGTGATCGAAATCCAAAAAGCGAGAACATGCATACCTCGGTAAACCTATCGTCAAAAATGTTTCCTTTTCATGACTTTTCGTATCGTCATCTAGCGCATTGCTCATGAATTATTGTGACTGTAGCTTCTAATGCGGGAAACTGATGTGAATGTTCATAAATTCATATGTGCGTGATCATTAATCAGCACAGCCTGTTGATTGGCAATCCAGCACGCTAACCCACTCGATTCTGTTTTGAGCCGCATGTCCCAGTCTCTGCAAGTCCGCGCCACACCACTCCTCAATGTCATCCACCCACTCTCGATGTGGTCTGCCTCTCTTGTTCGTACCTTCCATAATTCCAAACATCAGAGTCTTAATATTTCTGTCATCCTTCATTCTACAGATATGTCCAAACAATCCAAGTTTTCGCTGAATAACCTTCTGCAGTAGATTCTCGGTTATAGCCACTCTTTCGTAAACCTAACCACTACAATATTGCGTACCCTCAGAAAAAGAAGGTAAGAAAATCAGAAACATTTTGACAGAAGTCAGAAAATAGAAACATGGTGAAGAGTAATCCCTTAAGCTAGACCTATTAGGCAGACACGGGCTGATGTATTTGCATATGAATGAAGGCGAGTGACCAGTCTTATCTCCTGCCATCTTATCGTCTTGGTGAGAGTTTACAGTCACTGTACTTGTAGTAGCTGAGTTAGTTAGATTGTATGCATGGTCTCGAAGTCTAAAAAATTTCTGGCCGAGCGGGGAATTGAACCCACACATTTTTATTGACATTTCAGCATGCTAACATTTTAGCAACACGAAAGTAAAAAAAATCAGAAACATATTGATGAAGGTTGGAAAAACAGAAACGTATTGATGAAGGTTGGAAAAGCAGAAATATGTAGACGAAGGTCAGAAAATCAGAAAATGATAGAAGAAGCTTGGAAAATCAGAAAATTATAGAAGAAGGTCAGAAAATCAGAAACATAGACGAAGTACCTCTGTTCACCACAGCTAATTTAATTACTCATTTCAGGGTGTAAGTCATTAAGGAATCATTTTTAGAGTGAAACAGATTTTGCACAATATTCAATGACAATGCATGCAAAACAGTATAAAGAAGCACCATGTCAGGACAGGGTATATACAACCCTAACCTCCTCTCCCCTCCTCTTCTGGCAACCGGATTGATTCCTGCATTGACATCTTTGGACAACCCCACAGAGTTGACACAGCACTCCTAAATAAGCTGGTGCCCTGCACTTAGCTTTTAAGCAGTTCTTTAGAAATTTTGAGTTTATGATTATGACACATTATTGGTATAGGTGCAGTTTAAAATATTTAGAGAAAGAACTAACAGGGTACACTTTCACAAACAGACTACTTTAAATTCTGCACTCGATCGGGAGATCTTGTGATTATTTTAATAGTCATACATGTATGAAGTCCATTTGTATATGCAAATTTTGTTCAGATTTAATGAGCTATTTGAAAGGGCAGAGGGTAAGGGCTCAGACTTGTTGAGGCTGGCTTCATTCAGGCCATTGGCCCTACATGATTTTTACATGGCCTTGGCAAATAAAAATTTTTCTCGATGTAGCCAACCTGTCATCTCTTTAAAAATTGTGACTGAAAAAAGGACAAATGCAACATGTCTGGAATTTGGAAATCATAGTACAATAAGGAGTGACTAGACTGCTGACGTACAGTGCAGAGCATACTGTGTTTGGAAGAAAAGTCAGAGGATCTGCCAAAGGACTTCACGAGTAGGCCTATTACATCCTCACTGATGAGGACATAAATGGCCATTGTACTTAAACTTAAGGACTGGACGGATCTTGCCTAACTGGAAGTTAGAAAAAAGGAGAGCAGCCCCTTAAGCCAACCTGCCAAGGGAGCCATGGGTAGGAAGTCCTAGCAACTTCATTTTCTTAGCCTCAGCATATGAAGGTGGGTGGCTAGTCCTCCTCTGCGTCTTTTGATCTTTTCTCTGACAGTCATTGTACTCGTTTTTTAGTTGTGTTCACTAGAGGCTGCAAGTGGAACAGGATGCATGAAACGTCTTTCTGTCCTGGCTGGGATTTTGAAAGTTAAGCAACTGTAAAATCAGCTGTAATTTTTTATGTAATGTAAAACTGGATAGAGTTTTATCTACACAAAGTCTATAAGTAAATGTGTATTAAACAATTGTACAAATTAATGTTATGTTTCTGACAGTTCATGCCCAAGCCTAACTACACAGCAGATGTTTCGTGGGGCTTATCTTTACAAGAGGTAAAACTGTTTCCAAAATGACTTCAGGAACGGCAGAAGACCTATTACAGGCTGGTCACGTTGTGAAAGAACGCTGGAAAGTGGTAAGATGGCAAAGCTCTTGTAAATTTAACACTTAACTCATTGTTACTTTAACATCTTTTAGGCTGGCATAGAGAATGCATCTGATTAGTTTGTCTTGAAGTAGTGCATACAAATTTCTGACTACAATTACAGTTACAGTTGCTTATTTAGCCATCCAGTAATGTGATATGATTTGACATGAGATTCATTGTAAATGTGTTATTTTTATTCTGAAACTAACATTTTCCAATTTAAGTGTTGTTTTTTATCAAAAGTTTGTGACTATTAAGAATGAGTTTTGGCATTTCTGCTGTGAACTCTGCATATAATCTTCATATTATGCATCTCGGTCATATGTATCTGAGAATTTATGCAGCAACTTTTAAGAACCTCTCAGAAGTTTTGAACTTGTGAAATTGCAATGCAGTGAAGTCTGTTTTCATCTTTTTTGTAGTTTTTTGTTTTGTGTCTGTGTTATTGGCACACAGTTCATCTAGTGAATAAAGGTTTATATTTGTATCATTTTTTGTACAAATCAGGTGCGGAAGATTGGTGGTGGTGGATTTGGAGAGATATATGAAGGAGAAGACCTTATTACGAAGGAACGTGTTGCCCTGAAGCTTGAGTCTGCTAAGCAGCCTAAACAGGTGCTCAAGATGGAAGTTGCTGTTCTGAAGAAGCTCCAAGGTGATGGTCAGTCAATTAGTCAGTCTAGCTCTATTTTCTTTGCAAAAGTGTTCATGTGGCATAAGTTTAAATTTTGATATATTACCCAAACTTAGTATTGACTGAGTTATTGTACAGTATTAGCATTTGGCAGGTGGCAGCAGCAGTTAGTTTTCTCTTGGGTAATGCTTTATCCACAAAATGGTGCACAGGTTCTCTCACCAGTTCAACTTACGAAACTACAGTTTTTACAAATTTGCACTGCTTTTTCATTTTTTTACCAACTTCCTAGAACTGAATCTGTTATATCAAGATCTCAATAAAATTTGGCTTCCATTTCACCACCTTCGAACCAGTTTATAGCAGCTAGTTTTCCTCAGCAGTGTATGAACTCTGACACTTGACTCTGCCATTCTGAATTAAGGCATACAAAAAATGTCTAAACATGCAGCATGGTTAAGCATGCTGTATCTTACCAATAAGGGATGAAAAGGGAAAGGAAATTGCCTTGATTAAACCTACTTCCTATACTTAGATATTTAGTGCTACACCACAGTTCTCCGTACTGCCCATTAACAAAGTGTGTTAAGTTACTAGATTTGGGGAACATGATGCCACTTTACGTTATGCAGAAACACGGGTAAACAGGAGCACATAAATGTGTTCACGCTGTACTAGCATATCCCTTACAGAACATTTGTGCAAAATGTGAATTTTGGGGAAAATCACATTTCTTCTAGTTCCTCCCTCTCTCTCACTTTCCTTCCTTTTGTCATCCCTCCCGTATCTTCCCTCTCCCTCTGTTGTTTTTTATGTACAGTGAAAGCAAATGCCAAAAATATTCTCATATTATTTGCCAGATAGCACTGGGCCATGAAAAATAACAGACCTGTGTTAGTGTTAAAACTTGTTATACCTTATGCTTGGTGCATGTATAAATCGGTTTTATATTATTTTACTTTTATGTAACCCTTACTGTCATGTGAGACTTGCATTATTTCTTGTGTTTAAGACAAGATATTGGATGTTTCTTGCCTGCTGTAGGCAAGGACCACGTCTGCATGTTCATTGGCTGTGGCCGCAATGACAAATTTAACTACGTCATAATGTCCCTACAAGGCAAGAATCTGGCAGAGCTGAGGAGGAGTCAGGTTAAAGGATGCTTCTCTCTCGGTACGACTCTTCAGCTCAGCAGCCAAATACTGGCCGCTATTGAGTCGATACATAATGTCGGATTTCTGCACAGAGATATTAAACCAGTAAGTTGATTCTTTTACTATGGAGGGCTTGGTTGCAGACTTCTGCCTTGGATTATGATACTTGACTGCGGTTTTAGTTGAAGCAACCATCAAGCGATGCCTTGTGCATTATGACAGCAGTGTTTAGAAGTCTTATGTTAGATCGTAGCAGATGCTCATGCATTGGCCTTTTGATATTCAGTGCACTATTTGTAATGGGACGTGGTGGTTTAGTGGTATGGTCGCCTCATAACCAGGGGGTCATGGGTTCGAATATGCCTCAGGCCACTGCGTAGCGACCTTGGACAAGTTGCTCACCCACAGTTGTCTGTGAAGAAGACAACGGGAAACCACCTCACTCATATCATCCCTGGGTGACGTCAAGCCAATGGACCTGCCTTTGGGCAGAGAACTCATCATCGTCATCATCATTTGTAATTAACAATTCATTGTCGAGCCATGTATATTATTAAGTTTAATAATAATTGTATGTTTAGTCGAACTTTGCGATGGGCATCCACACCAATACTTGTCGCAAGGTGTTCATGCTGGATTACGGTCTCGCTAGACAATATACAAACCAGAATGGGGAACCACGGCCACCACGCACCGCTGCTGGGTTCCGTGGAACGGTCCGTTATGCATCTATCAATGCTCATAAAAACAAGGTAACGTCATCATTCGTTGTTCCAATTGGCTACTTAGCTCAAAAAGATATTAATTATATCATGTAATTAAGAATCAACCCAGTGTGCAATATGGCCAGACATCCAGATGCAAGATGTTTGAAACTCTCTAAATAAAAGAAAAAAGAATAACAGACACTTATGAAATGCAATGCTACAACTTACAGGAGATGGGTCGTCATGACGATCTCTGGTCTCTGTTCTACATGCTGGTCGAATTCGTCACAGGGCAGCTGCCGTGGCGAAAGATGAAAGATAAGGAACAAGTGGGAAATATGAAAGAAAAGTATGACCACACCCTTTTCCTCAAGCACCTGCCGACTGAGTTCCGAGCATTTCTTAATCACCTCCAGGGCCTTGACTACAACGACACGCCGAATTATGCTGCTCTTCTGTCTCTCATTCACCAGTGCATGGCTCGGAAGGGAATCGGCAGCTCGGACCCCTACGACTGGGAGAAGACCAGCGTGGACACCATGGTCATCTCAGCTACGGTCACGACTCAGGCAGCCATCAAAGAAGTGGACAATATTGGAGGGTAAGTCCACTATGTGTTCCGTGAAGTGTACTTTGAATTAGTTTATGAAGGAGGCATGTTAATTGATGTTGTAAATACACTTGACATCACAGGTTGTTAAAAAGGTACGGTATTCCCCTGAAATGTCTTTCTAAGTTCTGAGCTGCACTTAACACCAGAGTCCACCTGGTGTGTCTTCCAGTAAGGTTGGTAAGTGGTATGGTACTTCAGTTGCTTCTTCAGTATGGTCATTATTATTATTAATCAGATACATAATATTGCATATTATTATTAATCAGATACATAATATTGTGGTGCTAAATTATTAATTCGCCTCAAAAGCACGGGTAGCTGGAGAAAGATAAGTCCAGTTGTGTGAAATGAAATATGAGAAAGAGAAGGGTCCCTCAGAGATGGTGATGGTGAATTCCACAGATGTGGACCAGCATGTGAAAAGGTGCAGAACTCACATGTTGAGACAAACAGATGGCCAGAATTTACTTTCAGTAAGTAATTAATCCTGTATGTTAAGTCCATTGTGCTCTGCACTTAACAATGGAGGCCTTTCTGTCTGACTCGCTGGTCTTGGAGCTTTTAGGCTTGTGTTTCATCTTATAGACATTTAGTTGTTCCCAGTCCTGTGCTGCTGAGGATTGTTGTTATTAAAAGCGCCTAATGCTTTAAGTGATTACCACAGCGTAAAGAAAGTAATGTAACAGCCTTGTACTGGTGTACATGACTGTAAAATTACTTTCAGGTTGGCTGATCTATTTCATATCATTCTATAGGGTTTTTGTATAAATATTGATCAGTGTCTATCATATACAAATCAAAAGTCTGGACTTGATATCTGAGTTGTTGTCAAACTTGCAGGCAGACTGGTTCTCCGCTTCATGCTGTGACTGATACAAATGTGGATGACCTGAATTTCACCTACCTGAATGAGAACAGACATGGGAATATTGTGGAGTTGATGAGCGCTCAGTACAGAGATGTCTACCAGAAGTCTGACCGTGCCAGTGCCAGGCTTGATATGAATCTTCCTCTGAAGCGAGCCGCAGAGAAGATGGACCAGTGTCGGATTGACCTTCGGAGTCCCATGCGTGAGAGTCCAAAGCACCTCAAGTCTGATCTCGATGTCCGAAAGAAGGCAGCGGAGAGTGCCGTCTTGAAGCAGATGGTGCACGACAGGCCGTCTCGGCTGCAAAGCCACGAGCGCGTGACAGAAGATAGTGGCGAATACCAGAACCATGTGAAGGGATCAGCAGCTGTGATCACACCTTCCAGTGGCGTTGGAACGCACAGAGTAGAATCGCAGAGTGTGGATCCACAGCTGCATCTTTTAGATTTTCAGCTGAGAAACATACTTAAACCGAGCGTGCGTGGCGAAGAGTGTGTCTACTCTGGCGTGCACTGTGCAGAGCAGGGAACCAGTAGCAGTGGGAAAGATAGCCGATGCCCAGAAGGATCCCACATTGAGACACTGCCAGCTGGCGGGAAGAACCTACCCGGTCGAGCTGGTGAAGAGGTCATCACAAGCATCATGAAGAAGCAATGCATGGATGAGTTGCTGAACAACACAGTGGAAACGGGAGAGGATGGAAGCCGAGTGCACCTACCGAGCTCGAGCCAAGCGATTGGGTGGAAGTTGGTCGGACTGGACGACCCGGTGAACATGGAAATGTCGACCGGTAGGCTGAGCCGACCGGTGGATTTTGTCCTTCGGAGACACTCGGCACGGGAAGAGAACGAAGACGACAGGGAGACCCGGGAGGAAAAGAGGGAAGTTAAGAGGCTGTCGCTGGTTGACTGCAGCCAGTTGCAGCACGGCCATGGAAGCATCACGTTTGGAAACGTTGAGGAGATCAGCAACACAAATGCGCAGGGTGAAGATGCCCTGACCACAAATGCATACCTGGATGACCATGCCACAAGGGCAGCACCCTACACTCTGGCCAGTCAGTTTATCTCGCTGGGCTTCAGCGATGAAGAGGGGGGTGATGACGAAACGGAGAGCATCCGAGGAGACGAAGTGAAAGGTCAGTTGGGACGAGGGGCAAATACATCATACATGGAAAGGGGAGCCAAAGGCCTTCACCTTCTGAAGCAGATGCAAGAAAATGGAGATAAGCACCATGAGAAAATGGCTCGACAGGAGTTTGGTTGGGTTCGAAGTTCATCACAAGAGGTGCATGTGGTGGATAACAACAATCACGAATCGGTTCGTTTTGCTGACTCGGAGAAGACAGACGTGTCCGTAGTGCCAAAGGTAACGTCTAGTGAGGCGCCAACACCTGTTATGGAGCAAAGGCCCAGGAGATCGGGACCTGAGGAAATTCAGCGGTCTAAATTTAGCACGAGAAGCCCAAGTTCACCAGCAAGACTTTCCAGTACACCACTGGATCAAATGTTGCCTGTCGAATCGGCAAGGCTGCGGCTATTGTCGCTTGAGATGGCAGAGCTGCAGCTGACTGGCAGCGGTGATCAGGGCAGAGTGCGGCTGAGCAATGCAGATGGCGCCAGAGTGGACAGAGAGAGTCTTGCTCCGTGCTACAGCGTAGTGCCATCTTCTGGTGCAGCGTCGTCGAGCGTTGCTCCTTTAGCCGTACAAGAGGATGACGAAGAGAGTGTGAGCATTGGGTGTGAAGGTCAGGATGCATCAAAGCAAAGGAAGATCTTTTGTGCAAGACCGTCTGAGAGAGGAGGATTTGTCAGTAGTGAGTCGCCCAGACGTCTGGTGCTGCTGGTGGGTCGTGCCAAAGATGGAACATCCCCTGTCAGAAATCAGTGCCAAACACAAAATCTTCAGATGCCTGCTGCTGAAGCAGATTGTGGACGCTCAAAGAGTGTGCTTGGCTCTTGTACTACTGGTGCTCATGAGCCCAGTTGCCACAAAAGCAATGTGTATTCGGATTTGGACATCATGAACAAGAACGTTGAGAGGCCCGACACTGCACAACTTCTGGCACTGACCAGTGACCAGGTGGAGAGATTGGACAATGTGTCGTTGTCCATTTCCATGCCGAACGTCACTGTATGTCAGGGCAGATCTCAGAACACGATTAATGCCGATGAAATCGTGCGCAGTACTCATACGGAGAACTCGGAGTCTCTGAACTTGTCCGAGAGCCGCCAACATATCAAAACAGAGGACACTTCTGTTTCTAATAAAAAGTCGTCCGACGCTAAGTCTGTGATCAGCATTATCCGAGGTCCAGAGAGCCGGGTGTTAGGCCCTTCGCGGCGGCTGAAGGAGGTTCGGCCTCTGAAGCTGAGCCATCCTGATCACCAGAGAAGTCTTTCTGTGGGAGCGTACCACTCCCATCCCGATATGAGGCAGATTCAGGTCATTGGTGACAATGAAATTCTGTCTAGCATGTCAAGCCCTGAAAGGAGCCATTATCCGAAGCCGCCAACTGGAAACGTCTCACGGAAAGCCTTGGTATCTAGTCATGCCAGGTAGGATGCCTTTTCTGTTTATTTATGCATCCACTGATATGTGTGTCGTATTGAGGGTGTGGTAATTGACGAAAGCAGCATTCAGCTATTGTTGTGAAACTATTTTGTTTTATACTGCACTTTGTTCTGCAGCTTTTCCTACTGCACTATGTTTTGCCGCTTTGCCAAAGCTTACCGATGGAGTGCTGTTAGTTTTTTTGTTTGAATGATACCCAAGCTTTTCTGTGTCAGCTTTTCTGATTGGGAGTACAAATTACGAAGCACTTCATCATGTCTTTGAGCTTTTAAAGTCATTTACATGCCCCTTTCTGCACAAGTTAACTGACGCCTGTGTTACTATTAGGGATTGAGGGTCATGTTTGTCTATATCTTGAACATTGTATAGATAAAATTCAAAGTTAGAGGATCCCAACCTGATGGGGCAAAACCGTATTGGAATCGAATGGCCAAGAAACCTCCATGTATGAATAATGGATTTAACGTGGTAGTCCAGGGGTAGGATTAACCCAGAATTACTGAAGGATGTTTCCACCATTGCTGGTTTTATGCTGTTTAATGTATGAATAATACATAATTGTTATAGCAGATCATAAATCAGCACTCCTATCTCCCAGCCCACATGTGGCAAAAGAGAACAGTGTTCAGTTTGACAGAGGAAGTACCAGATACTACTATAGCATATCTGAGAAATATGCCGCAACCTAGTTATACCTCCAGTTACGTGTACAAAGTCAGTAAATCCAAGTCTGAGGTGTGGATGAACATTTGCTTGGGGCCAAGATGGAGTTGTGCAAAGACCAAAGTGAACTAGTGGATCTCAACCAAGTGGTTTCAAAAATGTTAGCGAGTTGGAAAGTTGGGCCTTTTGTAGTAGATGATTCCAAATGTGAGGGGTGACAAATTGCCGTGATGTTATAGAAACAAGACCTGCAAATGGAAGCTATGTGTGAAGTCATAGCGAGTTATCTGTGGTGACACCAAGAGTTTTTTTATAACAGGATATATAATTTTTTATAACAGGATATTGTTTCCTGCAAGGTCAACCTGTTGATGCATATATACATGCATACATTAAATGCCATAATATTGAAATTTTGTTATAGAAGGCGTCGCTTCCATCCATCTGCCAGTCCTCAATGCTGCAGCTCTTCAAACAGCTCGGCTGCCGCTTCAACGTAAGGGTCTCCAAAAGAAAGTTGTGAGATGGAGGACGATGTTCAAGAGGCGGTGTGTAGTCGCTTTGCTCGGTGCTGTTCTGCTATGCCTTGCTACATGTAATTCTTAGCCCTGATTTCCTGTTTTGCATTTTAAATGTGGTCTCGCAAGGCTAATCCATCATCAAGGTGAATTTTTTTGCTGGTAGGCTTTGTTTTTGGATGCATCTTTTTGGATTTTGTTGGCAAGGTCGCTTGTCTCAAAATATCAGATTATCAGTTTCATTCGTTCCGAAGGTCAGGATTTGGCGTGTGTTTAAGGCCATGACAAGGCATTCCAGAAGTTCTGAGGTGAATCTTGGCCCCATATATTTGAGGTTAACAAATTGGCCAATAGGAAATGGCTGATCGATGAATCCAGTAATAGTAATAGCGATAATCATAATGTCACAAAAGACTGCCATGAAGTCATGTATAATTTTGAACAGTATGAACAGGCCTTTAAGACAGAAAGCTCTAGAAGGAAGAAAGGAGTGGTAAGAGGTTACATAGGCTATAAAAAGGAGTTGATGAGAGAGAACGGGGAGGAGAAGACAGGAAGACGGTGGTGACAAGACAGTGATGCTGCACCCTCCCCAATAAGTTCTCCCAGCTGCAGGTTTTCCTGCAAGATTTCCCACTTAGGGTCATCCGGTACAGTCACCGGGACATGTCCATAAACTGCACTTCTTATGAGCGAGATGACTGCAGGCCTTCGCTTGCTACTCCTCCAAATGATCACCACGGCAACAACAGCCATCACCAAGATCACCACCATTAGGCCAACAGTGAAGCTTATGGCTGCTGTGAAATCGGTTGACGACAGCGATGACAGTGACGGGAAAGATGGCCGAGGGTAGACTTGGAGCCAGGCGCCACGATGGACTGACCCAAAACGGTTGTATACAATACAGGTGTACCAGCCAGAGTCAGACACTGTGGCATTGATTATCGCCAAGCGTCCAGGATCCGTATCATCACCACTCGGACCATTCTGCACTGTAGTGATGTAAAATGTTCCATTACTCGCAACATATGAGTTGTTGATGGTGTAGAGCTTGACCCACTCAACGTACGCTGGGTCACCACTCAAGTAGCGACAGTTCAGCTCGGCCGTCTCCCCTTCAAAAACAGTCTGGTTTTCAGGTGCCATGGTAAACTCTGCTGGCCCTCGATGTTGAATAATGACATCAACAACAAAAGTCCTCTGCAGCTGCCACCGTTTGTTTGAGACAATGCAGGTGTAGTTGCCCTTGTCATACGCAACCAGTAATCCAGGCAGCCTTATTGAGTGTTCAGATCGTACAATCTTGCCTAGTTCTCGCTTTTCAAATGGTCGACCGTCCTTCAACCATTCCACTCTGGGCGACTTCAGGTTGGTGGGACAAGACAGCCGGGCCTCCATGTTCTGTATGAAGAGCTTGTAAATGACTGAATAGTCATTATGAATCTTCGTATCTGTCCACGTTGCAACTTTCTGGGCAGAAGATATGGCAGTGATGAGCTCAAAGATGTTCTCTCTCATCAACTCCTTTTTATAGCCTATGTAACCTCTTACCACTCCTTTCTTCCTTCTAGAGCTTTCTGTCTTAAGGCCTGTTCATACTGTTCAAAATTATACATGACTTCATGGCAGTCTTTTGTGACACATAAGAATAATGATAATAATAGTAATATTACTAATATTGTGGGTTGCCTTGTAATGTGGCGTGTGTGGGTTTGAGCCTGCCCCAAAATGGTTTCTGTTTAGGGACCTTGACCAAGTCCTTCGTACAAAACTGCGCAGCATCATCATCATTTGATAATGTTGCTTAATAAATATGGAACTAATAATAATAATTCCAATTATAAGTATGTGAGCTTAAATTTCTGTGATTTTATCAACGGTGTTTTGGCACCTAACCGAATGACTCTTGGCTATTTATGGACTGGATTGAATGCCTGGTCCTTGTGGTTTACATGTTGTTGTTGTGATACTTTCTATTGTTTTGTTTTGTTTAGAGATTTACATTATATTGTTTAAAATATTTAAATGCTAGAGAAACAAATCAAACCTTTTGTTTTGTTTGTAAAACTTGGTTAGTTATACGTATGGAAAGACATCCCTTCGAGCTTTTAACTTAACATTTGTTAGGTATGTTACGAAGTCACATCTGCAGGCTGAAGGACTGTTAATTCGTTTTAATATTTTCCTGATAAGTTGTGTGATTTAACTTGATAAATAATTATTGCTGTTTTGTTTTATGCAAAAACTCAGTATTTTGTTCTAAGTCAAGTTTATGACCTCTAGGAAACTTCTCCCTTGATGAAATTTTCTTCTGTGCACAGTTTTATTTTTATTTCAGCCTTTCATTGTGCTGTTTACTTGGAAAGTAGGCTTTCTGTTGATCTGAAATTTATTTGCTGGGGTTCTTTTTGGACCTTGACTTACTAATAGAATTTTCTTTGCCACTGTCTGTTATTGTGACACTTTACTGACTAGTATATCAAGACAAAGCGAGGATTTTTGCATCAGAATGGATGCTAACATGAAGCTAATCGGAAAAGTGCATGTTGCTCACTGCAGCGTGTAGATCTTGATTGTATACCTTTTACTTGTGCAGTCTGAGTGTTTCACAAGTGACATTGTTTACCTTGAAATCTGCTTCAAAATCTCTAAGTTGCTGCTTGCTGGCTTATGCAGCGTATTAACAGAGTTTGCCGAAGCCTTTCTGGAAATATGCTTGGTGTTGTGCCATAAATTCTTTGGAAAATAGTTGAAGATAAGAAACTTTTCTTATTTAAGGAACACTTGATATTAATGTTATTTCTTAAGGAATTGTGCTGTTCTCTGGTCACAAGTAATGTGATCTTGACCCAAGAGTGAGACATTCCAACCATACTGCTGAAGCACTGGAAGCTAACATACATTCCAAGGAAGCTGTACCCATTGTAGGCTTGTTATTCACAATGTAGCAATTTGCACATTTTTATGATTGTTATGCTATTGTACTCGGGGACAGAGCTAAGGCCAAGCAAACAGGGTCAAGATCAGAGCCAAGGCCTGACCCGTCAAAGCCAAAGACTTAATCAGAATGCCAAGGCCAATTACCTCAAAATTTGGCTTCAGGGCCTGTGGTTGTACTTTTGATCACCATTCCATGCATCTGTGTTTGCAAATATGTATGTATCTTCTTCTTCAATGTTCTGCCCATGGGCAGGTCCAGGAATCCAATGATGCCACTCTTCTCAGTTCTGTGCCCTCTCCTTGAGATCCTTGTAGCCCGTCTTCCTCCCGTATCCATCATCCAGTCCAACAGCACATTCCTTGGTCTTCCTGGAACTTTCTTTCCCTCAATTCTTCCTTGAATCACTACTCAGGAGAGAATTTCCATGTAGTATGTGACCAATCCAGTTCATTTGTCTCCTTATTGTATTGACCAGTGGCCTTTCTTCCTTTACCAAGTGCAGCATCTCCTCGTTTTAAGCACCTCTCCCAAGTGCTGCACGGAATCAGCTGACTTATCTAAACAAGTGGGTTTGAAGGTAGTTGGAAAATGTTTCTTAGGCATAGTCAAACTTTGCATGCACTGTTTCCCTTGATGTCTTTGAAGCCAACTTATGAATAAAATCTCTGCTTTTTCTTTGTTACTGCTGAATACCCGGGTAGGTTTGCTGCTACGTTAATTTTAAAGTTTCTTTGCAAGATGACAGTGTTTGCATTGAATTCTTGGTGACTCAGGTACAGAAATTAGAAAACCAAACAGGCCGATGATTTATTATAGGGAAGTTGGAGAGAAATTGCTTTAAAATGAAACTTGCTGAAGGCAGAAATTAATTTAATTATAGTTTACAGATTAATTTTATTGCTTTGCTTTAAATACTAGGTGACAGTAATTGGTTGGAAAATAAAGCAAATTGAAATGAAACTCAAAAAGTAAAGTGAAAATATGTTTAGACATGTCTTGCTGTTCTGTCTTTTGTCAGTAAAACTGATTGTTTCTCTTGAACAGTGCTTAGTAAATTTTCGCATTTACAATTACGAATTACGCATTGAGTGCTTTGCATGACACTTTGTAGAAATTCAGTGTTGTTGGCGAGTGTGGAGTACAATGAGACACTTGCAAACACTAACATTTGTCATTCATAGCTTGTTCAGAATTGTAACTGTAGTTTAGAATTTATATAGCATCACTTCAAGATAGACTCATCAGAGGTGCTCCCGGCCCAATGTCCCAGAATGCAATACTGGAAATGTGTCCTTGTCAGGCGTACGTCTAATTGCTTGAGCAAATGTGTGGCTTCTTTGTGTAGAGCTAAATGCAGAAACATGGGCAGAGAATTGGATGAGCCCAACTCATTTTAAGGATTTCATGGCAGACCAGATTGAAATCTTGGCACAAATTCATCACTCACTGGTTTGATAGTCTGATTGCTAGCATGTTGGATGTACTTCCAGTGTATCACGAAGCCTCAAGTTAAGAAGCGTTGGTGGAACTAATTTTGCGCTGGACATGACCCGATGTAACAGGTTTTTAAGTTGGTGCAAGTGGCCTAAATGCTTGAGGCTGTTTCTGATAAGCCTTTTCTTGCTTTTTGTTCTTGTTGGAGAATGTTGTAGATAAATGTGAATCTTGTCATTCCCTAGATGTGTACATACGAATAACTCTTCATCACCCATTGCATTTTAATCTTGTTTATATATGTGACGTACCACCAGATGGCAATTGATTTTTAGAGATTGTGTTTAAGTCTGTATTTATTAACAGCATATTATGGTTACCTATATTCCCTCTTCAGATATGTATAGTAAACAACGCTAGTTAGTTATTGAACGACGATTTTTCATCATGAATATTCATGTTGTTTTGTGTCTCATAAATTTGAATTTCTGTTGGTTGTGGATCTCGACTGTTGGTTTTCATTCCTGTTGTATCTCTTAAAGCCTGGTCATATCTTTTACGTAGCTATGAAATTATTTTGGTTTTTAATAATTTAATTAATCCTTGTATCTCAAACTGAAGGATCTCAATATTTCAGTTTCTTTGTTGTCTTTGAATAACTCATTTAAATATAAGACAGTTTTAGGAATTGACATTCAAAAACTGGGAGGACACGTTTGTGCACAAGATTGGGCTTTTTCTTATTTATGAGCAGCATAAGTGTGTAACATTGCTAGTTTTTTCCCAAGTCTGGGTTACAGAGTTTGTAATTGCGTTTTATTGCTTGCCATTGTCGGAAAGAATAATGAACTGCTTTCCCATGCTTCATGACACAATAAGACCCGATGTTGTTTGAATGCTTCAGCCGCATATTTTATCAAGACTTTTTTCTTTCTTATTTATTAGCAGCTTTTGCATATAGGGTCTTTCTGGGTGTTGCCTGTTGCTAGCAAGAAGACATATTTTAGAAGTTTGCCTAAGTTTTGCCGAGAAATAATTTCGCTGTTGTTTTCTTGGTAGCAGTGTTTAGTTGATTTCTTCAGGTTGGCCAGCATTATTTGTTTAGTAAGTTATGTTGTATGCATGAGAATTATTTGTTTCTGACACTGCTTGTTTTAGAGGATGTAAAAATGCTAAGACAAGGTAAAAACAGTGCTGCTTACATACAGGTTTATGCAGTATTTCTGATTGTGGGATTATTTATGTATTTATTTATATAAATTATTAATTTTATAATTGTTAGTTTTTGTGGTTTATGGTAAAGTTTTTTTTATATCGAACACATTGCCGTATTTCCATTTTGTTCTCACCTTGTGAGTTATAGCCCACAGTATTCTGTGTTTGGATCATCTGCTTGCAGTATCACAGAATTTTGTAGCTGACATGTTACAGAGTTCTTCATGTACCAGTGGGGGTATTTTCTCAGAGGTATAGGCCTCTATAGAGTTGGTTGCCGTTCTTGCAGTTTTAAATTTTTGTGCATAGTTAAACATTTTTGCCTATCAAATCAATTTGCAGTATTAATGTAATGTATTTAAATCATAAAATCTTTGCCTCTTTAGGGCTGATTTAGTTAAGGCCAGCTGTCTCTAAGTTTGGCTTGGGTGTTCTGCTGTACTTTGAACTGTCTCAAGGGGGAGATTTTAACAAATCAGCATCTACAGTTGCAACAGCTGCGGGACATACTATGCCCATTGTCTTGGATCCCATTGTTATGGTTCTTGCAGATGGCAACTCTATTCAGTCTTTTGTGAAAGAGGAATCAGAGACAAAGTAACAATGCGACACCATTGAACTCTGTGTTCGGTCTTTTGTAAAATAAGAATTGAAGACAGAGTAACAATGTGACACCACTGAACCAAACACTGGCCTGTATTACATATATTTGGATTACAGTTTTCTGGATTACAGATTACACAGTCTTAGTTCTCTGGTCTCAGGAGTTATGTCTGTTAACAGCAATCACGATTTTGATCAGAATGCTTAGCAGCCTCCACTTTCAGGTGTCAAAGCACATTTAATATCACTCACTGATAGACAATTTTGCCATAATACTACAAAATCAGTTGCATTTTATCTGGCTGCAAAGGTGAAGTACATGTGCTATGCGACAAGACAGGTTGGTCTATGTTATGGTTGTTCTTGCTACAGGAGGGTCTAATGTTTCCAGGCATTACTTCTGTTAAGGGTATTGCATTTATATAGCGCCTTTGCAGGATGTTAAAAAGCGCTGTATACAATAAATCTTCACACGTTACTTCTGAGAATGTAAACAACTCGTGTTGGCTTATGTGCATCACTTGATCTGTACGCGTCTTGCCAATGTGGAACATAGGATTAGAAATGGGATTTCTTAGAATTTATCTTTAATGACTGTTGTCGATCATGGCTCTGCCTTTCTTGGGTCGTTTCGTAAGAACGAACTTTTGGCAGAGAATCATGGAATTTTCCAGACAAGTCTAATGCTGTGAAACGGGTGTTTTGAAAGAACTTTTCCAGACGTTGTCCTAGATTTTAAAGTCGTTTGTTGTCTTCTTCATTCCACTGTTGCTGCTTAATTATGGCTTGTAGTATATAATGGTTCATCGTGTTCTTCTTGACCAATATTATCTGTAGATACTGCTCTTGAATTGGTGTTAATTTGGGTGTTTATTTGACAATTCCAGATTGTAATTGAAATCAAACCAGAATCTTAAAAATGACCAGTTAAATCTCATGGATGTGTGGAAGCTTAATGTGAAGTAAGGTAAGGTAATAAATAGCTCATTTATTACATACCTCTTTGAAAAATAGGCTCTAGAAGGATTTACTGATCACTTGGCCGAGGCACAAAAATGACAGTAGCAGTCCAGCCACTGGTCAACCCTTTTTTGTGGTCAGCTGTCAGTCACACTTGATGCAGCTGGATTCAAACTCCAGACACAGAGGTGAAACGGAAAACAGAACTGCTGCTGTCCCAGACAACCACATTCATTGGGTCCTATATGGACCCGTCCAACAAATACGTCTGTGAGAGGTGGTCTGCTGCCAGACATTTTGCATGTGTCAAAACACTTAATGCAATGACGTTTAAGTACTTCTCAAAATTCTGCGCATTGTAGAACTTTGCAGTGGTATCAAAGTTGTTGTATGTGTGCTAATCGATCGCAGGGCGTCCAGTTGTGGAAGTTTAAGCCACTGTACATTTTGGAGTGTACCAATGGTTTATTGAATTAGAAACGAGTAATTAATGTCCGTCAGCATCGGTTACATTACGAGATTGATCGTTCATTTGCATATTGGCAGACAATTCCTGGGCCAAGTGATGGCCGAAAATATCGATTCCAAATCTTAATTATTGCTTTGCTTCTGTCTTGCTTAAAACCACATTACTGCTTTTAAATTGTTGTTGTTATTTACTTGAGGTAGAAATGATCCCTCAGGATTGAAAAAACGTCTGTAGAGCTTTGTTTTGGAATGGCTAATATATTATCAATTTATTTTTGTTGGCTATTATAGATCTTAGGTATTATTATTTAGTACAATATTAAGGCAGTCATTTTCCAGTATTACTGTATTATGTTATTGTTGTTATTATTACCCTGCAATTAGGTGTTATTATTTATCAAATTTGTTTAAATTGTTGAATATTTTTATTAGTTAGTATGGTAATAATTACTGTTATTATTCAGTATTATTCTCAATATTATTATAAGTTATTTTGTTTGTTGTATTATTGTTTTGATGATTAACTGTATTCGATATTGGTTAATTTTCTTAACAGACCAGCGCATTTTAATACTCATGCCATTCTGTGTCATATCCGTGTAATTTTGAAATTTATTGTATGCTGAGGTTTTGAATGAATTAAATCGAGGCTTTAAAATGTATGTATCCTCGTATGTAGGTCTTTAACCTTTGAGTACCTCGTTATTATGCCTGTACAAGATTATCAATGAATGAATAAAGTAAGAAATTACTGAAGCGTGTGTTCTTGGTGGAGCAACCCACAACTCTGAAGCATACAGAAATTTTCGCTAATGTAATTTTATTTATTTATTTTTGACCTGAGGTAAGGGTAATCCCGCGGGAGAGAATTATTATCAAGAGGACTATTAAAGACATCTAGAATGGCTATTGAATTGTTATTTGTCCAGTGCAACAATACTGTTGGATTTAAAGGGACTTTCTCGTATACTTCTGAGTACGAGGCCTGATTTTTCAGACATATCCCTTTTGCTGTTAGAGTAAAATCCTGAGGGATCATTGCTACCCTGGATAAAAACAATAATAGTATTATTATCCAAGAGAGAAATTATCCATTTATTATTATTACTACTACTACTGCTACTATTATTATAATTATTATTAAAGCCAGTTTGACGAAGTATGTATAGGCTGCAAATGAGTACTGTGGCGATGCCTACCGAATACCGACGAAAAATAGTGGCGCATATCGCGGATATTCTGCTGAATAAATGATCTAGCGTTAGGGACAAAGAAACAAGCACAAGTAGGCAAACATTGGTAATCAGAATAGGAAGGCCTTGACGAACCGATTAGTTTGACTAGGAACCTTCATCCTTACATTCTCAAGAAAACCGAAAATCCTCTACCGACAACCAAATGCACCAACAGTTACCCATAGCTAAATGTTGTGGTGATCAAGAAGCCATGGTTGTTAGTTCCCAGTTTTATCATGACCTTGTTGATTTACAAGTTTAGCAACCTTAGTGACCAATTTGGAGGCGAGAGTGAAGTGAATGAATGCTATTTGAGTCTATAGAACCGAAAGCAGGTCAGCAGCGTAGGCTACAGTCTTCAGAGGAGAGGTCGAGGGCAATTTCCGTTGTGTTTGTTACGACGCTCGTGTAGCTGATGTCGGTCGATATACTGTAGCTGCTCAGTTCCGAAACGATGAAGCAAGTATCGGAAGGGGTTCTGTCCCGACGCCTGCCATAGGGTGTCGCATCCGTCGGGGACTCTGGCGCCCCGCCAGGGGTCGAGGAAGAGGGTCTAAGAGCCGTCGACAGCTTGTCGAGGTGGTGGTCGATGTTGTCCATGCGCTGGTGGAGTTCCTCTATTTCCAGGTGGAGGCTCGCCTTGATGTCATTCAGCATCGTTAGCAGTTGTGTGTCTCTCGTTCTGGACCTGGATTCAGGATTTCGTTGCTTCGGGAAGATGTTGGTTGGTCGTTTGGTTCCTACCTTCTCCGGGATGTCCTTCTCAAAATGTTTGAGTAGGTTTTCGGGCGGAATCTGACTGGTTACCTCTTCGTCTTTGGGCGTCTTGTGGTACGGGTATTTTGTGTCTACGTCGTCATACTTCCTCTCTTCGACAGCGTCCAGCTGCTGTGCGAATACCTGGCCTTGGACTTGGAGAGGTTCGTTGTCTGCTTGGAGCGTCTCTTGTTCAGAGACTTCAACAGAGACTTTCTGTAGTTCATGGTCCTCCTGTTGTTCATGGTCTTCTTTCTGTGATGTGTCCTCTTTTCGTCCGTTACCAGCAACCTTAGGAAGTTCGTGGTTTTTCAGCACTACTTCCGGGCCTTCGAGTAAGACTTTTTCTGGATCACCGTCCCTCTGAAACTTGGCTTGGTCACTGTTCAAAGAGGTCTGAATATTTGTTTCGGATTCTTGGTCCTCGACCGAACGAGGGTTTTCCTGTTCCAAACAAAACGTTGCTTCTGCGTATTTCTGATCCTCAGACTCTGTCGGGGCTTTAGAAAAGACGACTTCCTTCGGGTCTTCGTTGTTCTCGAAACCCTTATTCTCCGAGAACGTTGGTGGTAGAAGGATATTCGGATGCCCGCTTTCTGCGAGTCGTGCAACCGAAAGCACTTGATTTTCGATTCTAGATCCATTTGCGTCGCGCGAACGCAGCAGACCGGTCCATTTGGATGTTCCTGGTGCAGGAGGATGTCGCCAAACACTCTTGGGTGATGGTGTCTCGCTGTCTTCTGGAACCTCCGCTTTTTGGGGGTACATCGGGTTTCTCTCCTGGTCTTCGTCATCATTGTCTGCTGGTACCGGTGTTGATGATGCTGATAGGTTCTCTGGAATGTCTAGAGCTGTCGTGGAATTGGCTCGGGGGTAGCTCATCTTTCGAAAGCGAGAGATGAGTCTGCGCACTGGATGATCGTCTGCCAGCTCCATCGGCGGCTCATTCTTGTTCTTCTCCGCCAGTTCTTTCTCGCGTATTACGTCAATCACCTTCCGGAAAACCAACTGAGATAAGAAACAAAATTATAATTGTAATGTAAGAATGGTCATGAGTAATTGCCTCCAGTAAGTCGTCAAATGGATAAAGGAGGTTTCTTTTTGAGTCCCAGGGAAATGTTTGCATTTTCATTGTAACACGAATTTGTATAGCGCCGCTTAAAAGAACTCGGCAGAGGCGCTCCCGAACTGACAATACAAGACCACGATCAAACAGAACTATTTAAAGCGCTTACAAAAAACAGGCAGAGAAAGATCAAGGATCTCATGTTGTAGGTTACTAGGCAATCTATTCCAGACAGATGAACCGACCACAGCGAAGCTTCACTGCTGACTGTGGAAGTCCGGGTCCGGCGGAACAACTAGGTGGCCTTGTGCCGCAGAACGATTGGATCAGCGGCCAGGTTGAAATTTGTTGTATGCTGAGGTTTTGTATGAATTAAGTCGAGGCTTTAAAATGTATGTATCCTCGTATCTAGGTCTTTAACCTTTGAGTACCTCGTTATTATGCCTGTGCAAGATTATCAACAAATAAATGAATAAAGAAATTGCTGAAGCGTGTGTTCATGGTGGAGCAACCCACAACTCTGAAACACACTGTCTCGTTCATACAGAAAATTACACTAATGCAATTTTAGTTATTTTCGTTAACCTAAGGTAAGGGTAATTCTGCGGGAAAGAAATATTATCTGGAGACTTTTAAAGACATCTAGTATGGCTATTATGGCTAAGAACGAATCGCAGTTCCCTAAGTCCCTAAGATAAGATATAGCACACCTCCACGACAAATACACCAAAAAAGCATTGATCTTAAACTCAATACGTTTTGCACAGGTAACCAGTGCAATTCCTTCTGGATATAATTATGCCCAAACTTATGGGTAAACCACCAATCAGCCGAGCTGCAGCATCTAAAACAGATCGTGGCTAATTAATGCGGAAAAGAGTTAGACCACCATAATTAGCATTGACATACACCACTGGAGGATTGCCAGTTACTGAATTCAGCCTAATCGTAATAGTAATCGTAATCGTAAATTTGTAAAGTGCCGCTTCAAGGTAGCCTCATCAGTGGCGCTCCCGGCCCATCATCCCAGAACTGGGGAATAATACGGTCTTCAAGCGCTTACGGAAGAGGGTGGGGGAGAGGGAGGGATGTTCCCGTCGAAGGTCGGCAGGTAAGTCATTCCAAGAGCTAGGGCCAGCAATAGCAAAGCTGCGGCGCTGAGCGGTGGCAGTTCGAGCTTGAGGGACGGCGAGATCACCCTGAGCCGACGAAAGCAGTGGTCTGCGGCCCGGAATGGAAGAAAATGGGATGCAGAGTTCCCTTAAATACAGCGGAGCACAGCCAACAAGACAGTTTCGCACACGGGTCAAGGGTTTGAAGAGAATACGCTCTCGTATTGGGAGCCAGTGCAATTGTTCCAGCATAAATGAAGAAATGTGGCCGAACTTAGGAATGCCACCAATCAAGCGAGCCGCAGCCTACTTGGTTGGACTGCCCTTCCTAGATCCCCCTCGGAAAGCGACGCCATAGAAGTCCGCAAATCAACTGTATGTACTTACCCTTCTCCTGAGGTTGTGGGTGAGTTTAAGGCTGCGAGCGAATGACGCTGCGAATGGCTTGTAGAATCGAAGGACCTCGAGCAAGGGCTCCCTTCTGATCATGTGAAGGTCACAGTAGGTCAGCGCTCGTACGTTGGCCGCGCACTGACCGACGCTCAGCTCCTTCCAGAAATGATCACCAATCACGTCACCCTTGCCTGAAACCATATCAACCACTGTAATGTAATGTTATCTAATCGTAAGCTCGATATTTCTACAACGCCCAACAAAAGCTAAGTCGTGGGAACCAGCTTATTCACATGCGCTCAGTCAAACCAAAATCGTTATGTAGGAAGGGTTCAGTTCCAGATCAAGATCCAAGAGTCATGCAGGCAGACAGTCAGACGACTACGGTGGATGATGTTTGGAATTGAACCGGAAAGTGAGATAAGGGGAAGGAAGAATCAGGATAGGATTTGTGGAAGAAGAGTGTTTTCAGTTTTGAGTGAAAGACCAGCGGAGAGATTGCAAGAAGTGAAGTGTTGGTGAGTTCGTATGATGGGCTGAGGAGCTTTCGTGAGGCACGGAGAAGTATCCGGTGTTTACACTTACATTCTCTGCTTACAGATAATCTTTAAAAATGGAAGTCGTACTTAGGATGGCGACAATTTCATCGTCCTGGATGACCTCGAGTGACCCTGTGACGACGAAGCAGAGGACGTCGACACTTTCGCCCTGGTGGTAGACCATGTTGCCCGGAGCCCAGTGGCTGAGGCTGAAGTGGACAGCCAACGCCCTTAGGCATCCGTCGCTAGCCAACCGGAACGAAGGATGCTCGGTGAAGACGCTGCGGTTCAGATGGACGCAGATGTCTGCTCTCAGGTCGGCTGGACAGTAGTTCAGAACCTGACACGAACAGAAATACTGAGATTCATAAAGATTTCTATATCGTCATCTAAACTTGTCGTTATGCAGGTTTCTTTGCAAAGAAGTTGATTGTCAATATGTTCATTCCTTAACGAGTCCATTTATTAAAACTGTACTAATCTAATCTACTCTAATCTCATCTAAACTAATCTAATGTCTAGATAATCTAATTTAATGCAATCCACTTATATAGCGCCGTTATCATGATGCACAAGCATCAGTCGGTGGTCGTTTCAAAGACACCGCAGTCAACAATCGTAATCCTTTGGAGAAGAACCTAAACTAATCCGATGGATCAGGGAAACTAGAACTCTTATACGCCCACAGCAGAGAATAGACAGTCTAACTTAGAAATTAGCAGTACTAAATCACCCGAGGGAGTACGCGGGATGAGCTTCGTAGCCGACTATATATATACATATATATATATACATATACATACATACATACATATATATACATATACATACATACATATATATACATATATTAAGAACCTAAATGGTATAATATCACACATTATTCTTCTTGTCATTGCTACAGGCTTTACAGAGCACCTCAAGTAACTTGCAACATGTAATACTGTTAGAGATTACCTATACAGTAGGTCTATCCTGTAATTGTACCATGCCAGAGAGTACTCTGGGGTACCTTGTAAATGTAGTAGACGCTGTAAAAGATAACTTTGATCTGGGTACCTTGCCAATGTAACATGTTGCATTGTAAGAGTACCATGTAAGTGTAACATGTAGCGTTGTAACAGAGTACTCTGATGTTGGGTACCTTGTCGGTGTCGATGCCTTTGGTGATGGACCAGGTGGAGACGACGTAGTCAGTGACTCTTTCACTGAGTGGTTTCGGCACTGAGTGGATTTTCATGAATTCTCGGATGTTGTTCAGCATCTCGTGGTATCTTCCGGTTGTCGAGTACATCTGCTGGAAGATCGTCGTCACATTTCCGAAGATCGTGGCGTACAACAGCGCTACATAAATGCAATTTAGCGTAATGCAATGTAACTGATATTTTGTAGCGCCTTCGTAGTACTTCTGTATTGCGCTGCTCGATAGCATAAACAATGTTCTAGGCATTAGGAACAGCAAGACGGCGATTCGATTATGTTAAATTAAGCAACATCGAGGCAAGTTATTACGTTGAATGTTAAAATACTAGACTATCTGAGCCAACTTAGCCCTCCATACTTTTTAAAATATGTTATCGCCTGCAATTCCTCGCTCAGTCGATGGACATATGGCGTGCTAACAAATGCATTACTTACTTACTCGCTTATATATGTACCAAAGCAAGTTGGGAGCTTAAAAGATGTTGTACTATTGATTTGCTGTGGTCAACTTTGAGCTTCAGCTAAAAGATCTTTCAAACCACACCGAGGATTTTCCTGCGGCGTTTCTAAGCATGCCTGTTGAAAATGTGTTGCCATTCACTTATTTCACTTACACCAAAGTATGGCTTAGTCCTTAATCAGCAATGTCAGTAAATCTGAGGCGCGAGACACATGTGCACGAAGAACGTGTTTCCAAGGTCAATTTCACGGAGTCCGCGCAGCAGACTCGAACCTGCAATTGTTGGATTATAGACTAAGCGCGCTACCGAATAGAATAATGAATTTATAAACACCTTTTAAAGAAGAGGCCTACGCATTTAATCACTATCCGGAGTATCTATGATACATTATACCTACACAGATAATCATTCCCCAGAGCATCTTTGATATATTACACCGCACAGCTATAATGGCTTGGATAGCTACATTGGTTAACGCGTACGTCAAGGCGCCTCTAAAATTGGGCGTGAGGATGCCGGTTCGCATACTGACAGTGGCTATATTTCAGAGATTTAAATCTCGGGCTAGCACAGTCCGTATACGGGGACCTTAAATGGCGTGGCGTACTTTCAAACGGGCAGTGGTGGTGGAGGATCTCACCCGGGTAATTCATTGAAAAGTGAGCAGGGTCGAGGCCATACGGTCCATATAGAATAACGTGTACAATTACATTTATTATGGAAACTTACAGCCGAGTATCATCATGCAGATGGTGAAGATTTTTTCGTACTCGCTGTAGGCTGATACATTTCCGAAGCCGACGCTGGTCATGCAGGAAAGCGTGAAGTAGAGCGCAGTTGCGTAGGCCATCGAGTCCTGGGGGCCTCCTTCCCAAACCATCCTCCCGCTGGAGTTGCCGTCTCCCAAGGCCTGGTGACTCATGCCCACCTCGCGTCCGAGGCGCTGCAGCCAACCGTACTGGACACCCTTCGCTGCTTCCGCGTCTCCGATGGTGAACCAGAGGCAGGCGAACCAGTGGGCGATCAGGACGAACATGACGATCAGAAGAACGAGGACGGCTGCTCCGTATTCCATGTAGTGGTCCAGCTTGCGGGCTACTCTGCCGAGGCGAAGGAGACGGACTACTTTCAAGGCACTGAAGAGACTGCTTACGTTCTGTTCGGTGGTGAAACACAAGCAAATGAGTCGTAATCGTAATCTTCGATTTCTTCGGCTCCCAAAAAGCTAAGTCTTGGATACCAGCTTATTCAAAGGTGTTTAGTCGAAAACAAACTCAGCAAGCCAGGTATGAACAGGGTCGAAAAAGTGTTCAGAGGAACTGTGTCAAAAGATACACAGGAAGTGCTTAGACAAGAAGTGCCTACTCAGAAACAGGACTATCTTCTGAGCGAGGTTTAACACAGATGCATTTAAAATGTAGGCCCTACCTGTCTGAAGTCGAGTGAAAATAAAATAAACCTGGGCATTGTCAGCATTAAAAAGTACTATACACCATTCTCGATGCAATGTCTCATGCGAGGTAATGCTAGCTTAATGCGCAAAATACAGGGTCCATGTTTACACATCTACATAAAAATAATAATAGTTTAATAATATTAATAGTTTAATAAATAGTTAAATAATAATAAAATTAATTATTAATAATTATTATTTTGTACCTCTGTTCCATATAGTGCGCAACGATAAAATAGATAAAGCATTAGGAAGCAACGCACTATAAGATTAGCCAAAAGAAATACTGGAGAGCTAAACGTATATTCTGTATTGCTCTACTAAGGCTTGCTTGAAGAACTAAAAACAGACACTGGCAACAGGACCTGTAAAGTGGAAGGAAAACGAGTTTGCTTATATTTAGAGGAATACTTCTTAAGCTTGTAACCATAATAGAGCCAAACAAACCAGCAGATGAATTACTACTTACGATACTAGGCCCAAAGATACATGAACAAAAACATGATTGTTGGTATATGAAAACTCGTAAAAATGCATCATTTGTAAAAAAATGGAATAGAAACAGTATTGCCAAAGGGATCTTGAAGTAAATCTATAAACTAAATCTGTTATGCTATACAGAAAGTCAAGGAAGACTGAAGTAAGTTGCAGAATAGAAAGATAAGTGGGTCACCAAAGGAGGTCAGATGAAGGCCTGGACTGCGATGACCTTCTGTCAGTGTCTTTCTGCTGCCTTCTCATCACATTTTTGAAGGTCATCGGAAACAAACGGATTTATTCGGATGCTTTTAAAGACGCACAAAGACAGTATGGTCTTTCCGTTTTAGGCCGAAATCACTGTCCTTCTCTGTTAGTACCATACCCTTCTGGGGTGGAAAAACCATCGCAAGCCCATAACAGAAATGACTGTGGGCTTGCGATGGTTTCTGCCACCCAAGAAATGATTGAAAAGGCTTTAGGCCTTCGTGCATCAAAGTTGCTGTTACTGAGGACAATAAGAATGAGGGATTGTGACACTGATTGGCGGTTCAGACAATCCAATCCATTCCAAGTGGTTTTACGAAGCAACTGCCAGCATATATTCTCAGCGGATGTGGATCACGCAATGTAAACGCCTAATGCAATCTACATTGGCCAACAAAATCTAGTTGTAGTTCATACATCAGGCAAATGCAGAATTAATTTAAGGTTGACGTCAACGGTCTTGACAACCAAACGCAGGAGAAAAAATATCCAGCAAGCTGTAATGTAATCGATGTAATGTAATGTGATGTAATCGTTAACGTATGCACATATCTAGACATATACAAGTGCCGCCTTCTAAAATTAAAATTTATCATCTAATCTGATCTGAAAACTTTTATAGCGCCGCTATCGCAATGCACGAGACATCATTCAGTGGTCGCTTCTAAGCAGTCACATTCTAAAATCACAATCAGTTGAACAGGACAATGTATGACCTCTAATCAAGAGGCTAAATTGCATTGTGACAGTGGTCACTTTTAGCTGTGCAACGGGTCTAGATAGTTACTACTTGTAGAGCACATTGTACACGCATGTACATGATTGTATACACGTGTATACAGATACATGTAAACATTACACATATACACGTGACTGTGCACTCGTGACAGGCTTTGATGCCACACACCTTAGATTCGATGTATGTAGAATTTCATACTCTTAACAAACACCCCCATATGTAGGCCTAGATTTATTTAAACAGTTCAGTAATAAAGATCCTTTAAAGTAATGAATACGCTTCTGACGATAGTCTATAGAAGCATGTAAACAAGTAGGGCTAAATCAATTACTAATTGCTTCTATAGCGCCGTTTTCATAATGAACAAAGCATCAATCGATGATGGCTACAAGCGAAGCAATAGGCAAAAGTCATTATCTGTTGGAAAAGTCCAGTCGAAATCAAATAGGTCAGAGAAACCAGAAGTCAGGCTACAGCAGGTAAAGGTAAAGGTAAAATAAATCTTCTACTTTTATCTTTCACAGGTAGATAAATAGACATATATGCACATGCATATAAACACGCCAATACAGATATACACATACACACGGTGGCAGATTTAGCTACAGGCGTGGGGGATTCGTCCCTCCCACGCGCCCTTCTTGGTTATATGTCGGAGCCCCTCAGACCAGACCTGTGCATGGTGGACTGTCAAAATGTGGCGCCCCGCTGGAAATGCTTTTGCCCCCCAAGCAAGCAATCCTGGAGCCGCCACTGCGTGCACATATACATACACTTATCCATATAAATATAGTACATATACAAATATACTTATAGAATACAACATTTTATATATATATATATATATTAAGAAAAACGAGGTAGGAAGGAGGAAGCAGGGAAGGTTGGGAGGAGAGACTAACTGACGGAAACGGATGACGGGTGGACCGAGTGACTGGAGGAGGAACAGCCAGGAACAAGGAACAAAAGATAGGACCATGCATGACAGACTGCAGTGATGTGTCATCCATTGCACTTTGTAATCGTCTTGTTATTAATGCCGTCCATCCGTCCTTTCGTATTTCCATCTGTCCGTCCGTCCGTCTATCCGCAGGAAATTGAACGCATTGCAGGCTTTGAGCCATCTCCTAGTGCAACATACTATAACAATATGGCCCTCCTTGTGACCGCTGCGTATTGTAACCGCCTTCTTACGTAAACATACTCGAGTATGGCGTCGGCAAACAATTCCCAAACTGCACAATCTGCTATCTAGAAACCTTGTTTTACGACAGGCCGAAGCATGATTAAGCCTGGCGTGGATAAAGATTGATGACTCAATAACGGGGTTAGCGAAAGTCAGAGTGGTGCAAGCAACAACTAAAGCAAGCTACATACATGGAACTCATGAAACGTATCTTGGTTTGTCACGAGCTTTTCTGGGAGCTAAAACATTTCATGGCGAAGCTTAAAATTGAAAATTTATGACTGCAAATACTTACTTCCTTCCAATGCAGATGGAAATTTAAAAAATAAAAAGAAATGGCCTAATTGCAGAGGAAATAAAATATGATGACGATAACGATGATGACGACGACTACGACGATGTTGTTGTTGCCTACATGATGATGACCGGAAAATAGAGGAGTAACATTTGTTGTTAGAAAAGAATGATTCACACAAAAGCTTTTGCTAGTTTAGTCATTAGTTATTCGCATTACTGAAACCGTCATTAAGCAGTTGTCACTCTTCATTGTAGCTATAGTTTCAAATTAGGATTACAACACAGTCTACTAGAGCTTAACGAATTTAGGTCTAACAAAATCTTCACCATCGTAACTGTCATGTATACGTTTTCCGATCGAGGCATCTGATCTGCCTTTTACATGATCACGTTTGTCTACTTGTCTCTCACACGTATAGCCAACAGAAATAGACGAGGTTAGGTATAACAATCTCACGTCTGTCATACATTCATGTTTCAATACAGAGATAGGTGAGATAAGGCGAATAAGACTTAAATCTTACTTCCTACAGATACCTAAATGCACACAAAGATAGATGAGGTAAGGTTTAAGACTTAGGCCTATGAAATTACTTTTGTCACACATAGGCCTACATACCTAAATACAGAGATAGGTGCACGAGGTCAGGTTTAAAATTTTCTAATCTTACTTCTGCTCGATACACATGCTTACTTGCTTACATATCTAAACGCAAATAGATACAGGTAAAGTAGGATCTCACTTTGTCACACATACATGCTTAAATACAGAGATAACTGAGGAAAAGCATAAGATTCTTACTTCTGTCGAATCAGGAAATGCGTTGAAGACGTCGTACGGTAGACAGGACAGAAGGTCGACGATGAACCACGTGCGCAGGTAGTTCCTTCGGATAGTTCGAGGGTCCGAGATGACCTCTCCCCCCGTCCCGACGAACGTTGTGTGGAAGTTGAGGAAGATGTCAACGAAGAAGACTACATCGACGACGCTATCTATGACCAGAATCGGAACATTGTCCATCGTTTTGCCCTGGAAGGCGGCGTTGAAGGGGACCATGACGGCCGTGTAGAAGGTGAGCACGAGGATCAGCCAGTCCCAGACGGACTTGAAGCCGGAGTAGTGCAGGATGATGTGGCCCGGGGTCTTCGGGGCTTCGGGGCGATAGCGAGGAATGACGTCATCGCTCAGATTGACGATCGGCTGTGGCATTCGGTGAAGTAGTCGTTCATTCATCCGTGAAGATAAAAACAAAAGCAGCGTCATCGATTATGACCGTCATCACCAGCATCAACGTAATCGTCAGTACAGTTGCTTTCATCGTCATTTTTATCCTCGTCATTATCATCATCAATGTCGTTGTTGTCGTCGTCGTTGTCTTCATCATCGGTGTCATCATCAGTGTCATCATTGTGGTCATATAATCGTCACTGTCATATCACCAGAATCTTTACCCAAATAACTGCCACCGTCCCTGTCATCATCATCATCATCATCATCATCATCATCATCATCATCATCATCATCATCATCATCATCAACAACAACAACAACATCATCATCATCATCATCATCAACAACATCAACAACAACATCATCAGCAACAACATCATCATCATCAACATCATCATAGTTATCAATACCCTAGTCATCATCATTATCGTAGTCATCGTAATCATTATTAGCCTATTTAACTTTTGCTGCAGTAGTCGCCATCGCCTAGATCGTGACTGCGTCCGATATCGTCGTCATCATCATCATTATCCTAATCAAAGGGTTTCGTACAGTCGAGAGCTTTTGTGTTTGGTCAATGTGGTCACTTACGCTGACCGTTGACGTGTTCTTTAGCATCTCTATGGACAGACTAGTCGTACTGGACAGCTGCTGACCATTGGTCATTCGATACCTGGTCATCGTCCGACATGCTAGCCGGGCGAATTTACTCAGGGATACTGCAACAGGCAGACCGGCATCATCATCAGCATCATCATCATCAGCAGAAGCATCATTAGCATCAATATCAGCGGCAGTATTGACAACAACAACATTCTTATCGTCATCTTTATCATCCTATGCCATATCTTCATCATCATCATCACCACCATGATCGTCGTCGTCGTCGTCGTTAACAGTAGCATCAGTGACGACAACAACAACGAAAGCAACCTTCTCATCCTTTGCCTTTTCTTCCTCCTTTCAATCGTCGTCGTCATCATCATCATCATCATCATCATCATCCTATTCCTTCTCTTCCTTCTCATCATCTTCATCCTACTTCTCTCCAATATTATTGTATTCCTCCTCTTCCTCGATCTATTCCTCCTTTTCTCCTCCTCCTCCTCCTCCTTTTCCTCCTCATCGTCATCGTCATCGTTGTTGCCGACCTTTGGTGGATTCCTCTTCGCTCGATTGCTTTAGCGCCGTGATATTTCTGACGGAGACGAGGAACATAACGACCGTCTCTTTCTCATCCTTAATCGGAGTCACTCTCTGCAGCAGCCACAGCGGACTCCCTGGTCACAGGTATCAGGCGACAACGACTTTACCACTTCATCATCATCATCATCATCATCCTCATCAACAACAACAACGTCATTATTATTATTATTATTATTATTATTATTATTATTATTATTATTAGTATTATTATTATTATTAGTATTATTATTATTATTATTTCAGCATTTATTGAGCGCCACTATCTAAAGAACTAAGCATCAATCGATGGCGCTGAGCAACTGTGAGTGAAGGACTTGCTCAAGGCCCCACACAGTAACCGTCTAAGGGGAGGGTCAAACCCGTACTTTACGAGCCGAACGCTCTAAGCAATAGGCTATCGTGCCCCACAATTATTACTACCTGCGCCTTTCATCATATACATGTTGCTGCAAAGCACTGTTTGATGCTGTGGTGTATTGCGAAATGGTAATCCCTGTGATACAGTTGTATGTATATTTATGTGTGTATGTATATATGTATTTGTATTTGTATGTATGTATGTATGTGTATGTGTGGATGTATGGATGGATGGATAGATGGATGGATGGATGGATGTATGGATGTATGGATGGATGGATGGATGGATGGATGGATGGATGGATGGATGGATGGATGGATGGATGGATGGATGGATGGATGGATGGATGGATGGGTGGATGGATGGATGGATCTAGATACTTACCTGTTTAAATTTGGCACCTTTTAAATACCTCACAAAAGCGCTGCATAAGCTAGCCTAAATGATGTTAGAGTCACCAAGAACAGAAAGTTCATCAGTAAGAAAACAGTTCTCAGACGGCAGAACTTAACTGTTTTTCTTGTAGAGGAGAACTTCGACCTGATGCTGTGTTTGCTGATCGAAAGCATCCCAGAGGCGTTTCACAGCGTCCGTATCCGTCAGATCCCCATGCATGAACCGACAGACAGCTCCCTGGTGCAGCAGCTCGATCTTGGAGAACCCGGTCAGTTGGCAGAAGCCGTCGCTGGCGAAGATGATCGGGTAGTCGGCGATTCGTGCATTCGCCAAGAGAAAGTGATTGTCTGGAAAGAACAGAGGAATAGTTCCGCTTGACTACACAAGGATACAGTTGGACAGTCATGCGGAAAGAGTTCCATCAACATTAAGCGTCAAGAAAAAAGCATTTGGCGTCGCATTTGGCCGCACTCACAGAGTAACTGTGAAGCACCTTAAACGTAGCATGCTTTTTCCGGCGCTAAACAACTTGCCACCATTGCATTGCTTTACACCTTTATGCAGTACTTAAGAGGCTCTATATTGTCTTAATGAATACATACATACAAACATACTACATACATACATATATATATACATACATATGTACATACACATACACATACATACATGCATGCATACCTACATACGTACATAGATACGTACTTATACACATGCACACATACATATATATCTACATTCCTACATACGTACGTGCGTACGTACGTACACACATACATGCATACATACATATTGCATTAAAGTACGTTACTTTACATTACGTTGTATTGTTGAAAGTTAATGTCTGCTAGTGGCAGACAACAGTGTGGCTGGAAAGATTCTAGACAAAATCGCTACTTGGAGCACGATTAAAATCCTAGTCTTCACGAAAATACTCAATTTAATTTACTTAGCAAAGAAGGTTCTATTTTCAGAAAACCTTGATCGATCGCCTGCTGAACGCCTTTCAACCACCGCCTAGTTCTCCTGACCAGAGGATATGAAGGATGTTGAGGGCACACGAGGCGCGTAGGCGTTGTAGCAAAACAGAGAGTACATATAGCGCCCTGTCATTACGGGTTGCATGGCTTGACATGTTGACAACAAAATGTCAATTTCACATGTCATGTGTATCCTAATGACTTCAGATTACATACACACTGGACAACGTTTTTTCGAAAGTTTTGCTTCCTGAAAAATAGTTTTAGTGATTATGATGGACAGCTTCAAGCTGAACACGAAAATAATTTCAGATTGACTGCATCACGTAGGAATTTGGAGAAACATGAAATTAACTTTTATTGAATTTAGCGTGTTTGATATCACAATGACGCTGACATATTGCATTAGTTCAACTGCGATGTTTATGATAGATAGCTTAAAACTGAACGCAAATATTATTTCAGACTGACTGTATCACGTAGGAATTTGGACACGAAATTAATTGTTATTGAATTCAGCGTGTGTAATCGCATAATGACGCTGACATAATGCAACTGAGCAAAAAGCGTCTTGTTGCTGATTTTCGCTTGTACTCAGCATCTGATGCTTCATGTTTTTATCATCCAACAAGTCGGCCAGCAGTGATGGGTTCATTGCCCTGATACATCTTTTACATCGTCGAAATGTCCTGGTTAAACCTTTCATCATGCTCGTCACTGACTGCACTAAGAATAGCAGGGAAGAAGTCCAAGTTTTAATGCCGAAAATGAATATTCAGCGACATGTTGCACCTCATGGTTTTGTATGCTTGAAGTACGTAAACAACCAGCTGTACGTACATGTAGTCATGTAGTTTGGTGCTTGTAATTGGAGTGACAAAAGAGATAAGGGGAAGAAGAGGAATCAGGGCAGAATCTGTGGAAGTGTTTCAGTTTTGAGTTAAATATCTACGCAGAGATTGCAAGGGGAGAAATGTTGGTGAGTTTGTATAATGGTTCACGAAATTATCATGATTCTAGCGGGAGTTTTGCAGAGGGGTGGAGCAGCTATGGCTATATAGCGATTTCCAAATTTTCGTTCAGGAATTCAGTGAAGCGATTTGAGAACAGGGGTGTTCTGATGGGTTTTTTTGGTGACATCACGAGCGAGAGCATTTTGGACAGCTCAAAAGTGTTTTATTTGAGCGGTGTGTAGCCCATGTTGCTCAGATTTTGGCATTGTGTAGCTCATACAATCCAAATATGTTCATTTTTTTATGTAAAATGCTTCAAAATGCGTTGCCGCTGAGAAGTTGGCCCATTTACAGAGAACTTACGTTGATTCGTACTCGACCGTATGATCGTTTCAAGGAAGGTGTTCTGCGGGGCTACGAGCCCCTTCCTGTAGGGAATCATTGGTCACGGAGACGGTTTACTCTGTCGGTACCTCTTCCTTGGGAATCTGAAAACACAATGAAATCGCAGTTTCATGACCACTGACTGTATCAGCTCTTGCCACCTCTTCGTGAGGACACCTTTCATGTTATTTGTTATTGAATCTAAACTGTTTTAAAGTAGTATTGTAAATCGATGTATCTTTAGTTATAATTATTTAGATTTGCATGTCTGTCTGTCATATTTGTCCGTGTTGTTATCTATTTTAAATATGTATGTAATCGTTCTATACGATGTAGTGCATGTGCGCTTGACAGAAGCGAACAAAGACTACTTACTTAATTATTTAAATCAGCAATCAAGACGACAACAGCAACAAGAGCAAAAAGACGAACGAAGAACTGAGTCACGGTGATTGCGATATGGTGATAAATAATTATAACGACGATTACGGTAAAGAAACAGATGATGGTGACGACGACGACGACGACGACGATGATGATGCTGACAATCACTGAACGCTGAAGAAATCCGTAGCCGTAACTTTTACACTAATACCAACAATGTGTGTCATATAAATGTCTGATCAGCTAATTATTTAAAAATTAAAAATCTTAATCTTCACATTGCTCCATAATGTTTGTTTGCTCGAACTTCTAGTGCGACCTAGTCTGCGTTCTTTGAGACAACTTTTTCTGTTTTGTCGTTTCTGAGCGTTTTGGAAGGTGTTCGGACGTCCAAAACACTTAAAAACGACGGTGAAAGAAAGTAATAACTCCACGAATAAATTACACTTGAAGTACGAACAAACGAAAATTATCGAGCAAAATCCGCCATATGAGCAGCTAATTGATCAGAAACGACACGCTAGAGAAGCATGCGGCCATTTTTACCACTTGTGCGTTTATACCTATAAACATATGGTATTTACCTATGAACACATAGAACAGGTCGCTACAGCTTATCCGTCTTAGCAGTTGCGCCTGTATCCGTTGTAATAGGGACAGAACTGCTATAACCCAAAAGTTAGTCCACATAAACATCTAAGAACAGCGTAACGTCATTCGACGCATTTCGCGCTCTGTTTAGAATTGACGGCGCATGCGTGAAGCGGACATCCGGCCCCGTTATTCTGCTTCCGGTCTGATGTGACTGTAGTCACGGTCGACGCGTGATTGTCATGCATGTATGGACACAGCGTGGATCAAACGTGAATGCTACCCAACCAGACCCTAGAGCAGAATCGAACCATCGCCAATATCTACAGCACCGTGGTGCCTGCACCCGAATAGTGCTTCGGAGGCTGTGCATTGGAGATGAGGATGCTGCGAATTCGCCCAAGGGCGTAACTAGGCAAATAGATGGCACTCGTAATAATGATGATGATGATGTAGAAGCTGCGTGTGGATGGAAATCAGGCTTAACAAGACCTACGTCCTTCTGTATCTTTCTCTGTAGTTGTCTGTCCGTCTGTCTGTCTGTCTGTCTGTCTGTCTGTCTTTCTTTGCCTCAGTCTTTGCCTCTGCGCCTGTATTTGTAATCGTCTCCATCTCATTGTGTCCCACTGTACATCTCTATATCTCTTCGCCTGTCTGTTTCTATCGCTGTCCCTGTCACGCTGTCTCTTGCTCTCTTTCTCTTCTATGTCTGTGTCTCTGTCGTTTGTTCGTTGCCTGTGTCCAGTGATAATCATCGTTTTCTAATCTGTCTGCTAGGCGTCGCCACGACTCTCGATTGATTTCTTCCTCAAAAAGCTAAACCCATCTCATCAGCAGCTAATCAAATCTTTTTACTATAAGCTATGCTATGCAATTCCAACTAGCTCCATTGGATCTAGTATATATAATTCCACCCAGTTCAGTTGTAGTGCGAATCCCATCCCATGACAACAAATCTAATCTAATCTAATCTGATTTGATGTGATCCAACCTGATGTAGTATAGACCATCGTAGAGATAAAGCAGAGATCACTAATCTAACGACGCGCACAGAACAGCTGACCGGACCACGAACACAGATTCTAATCTGATCTAATCGGATCGGATCGGATCGGATCTAGATCTATGTGATCCAATCTCATGTTTGAATGTGCATGTATGTATGTATGTATGCATGCATGTATGTATGTGTTATGTATGTATGTGTGTATGTATGTGTGTATATATATGTGTATGTATGTATGTATGTATGTGTGTGTATGTATGTGTGTATGTATGTATGTATGTAAGTATGTATGTGTTATGTGTGTATGTGTGTATGTATGTATGTAATCAGATATAGCGCCTTCGAGAGATTGCTGAAAGATATAGAGCCTTTTAGCAACCTCTCAAACGCGCTATATAATTACGCCTACATACATACATGCATTAACGCATACATTTATACATACTAAATCCCTATTCCGGGCATACAGGGCCATATAAAAAGCAATTTTAATGATACTGATGGGTGAACTGGGTCGCAATTTCGCACTTTATGACTGCAACAGATTACAACAGGGAATCTCGTGAGATGCAAAGCCATTTCCACATTTCCACATTTCCACATTTCCACAGATGGACGTGGCAACGGAAATCAAAGCGGCCTGACCTTTTCCGTTGATACACGATTCTGGGTTCATGCTGTGGAACAAAGTCTCTCGGACAATCACCATCAACCGAACAAGATACTGTGCTTAAGCCAGACAATACCAACAAAAGCTTTCTTCTACTACTACTACTACTACTACTACTACCACCACCACCACCACCACCACCACCACCACCACCACCACCACCACCACCACCACCACCACCACCACCACCACCACCACCACCACCACCATCACCACCACCACCACCAACACCAGTACTACTTCTATTGTGACTGCTACATATTTTTGCTAATACTATTAGTATTAGTATTACTTCAAGAAGAAGTACTACTTCTATTGTGACTGCTATATATACATAGATATTGCTAATACTATTAGTAATAGTATTACTTCAAGTATTACTATTAGTATATATGTATCAATAGCAGAATTGCTATTGGTAATACAATTACAATTACTATTACTATTGCTTTCATTCTTACAACGACTACTACCTGCGCGTGGTGTCGGGATGCGAAACGTCGGCTGCTGCTACAGCTGCTGCTGCTGTTATCGATTTTCCTCTTGACAACGAACGCTCTGGCGCGTTTGCCACTGCGCCCAACTCCTCATGCAAATCTCGAGAGACGAGACCCGGCCGAGACCCGGGCAGCGGCCGCCCTGAGCACCGGGCGCCGATGGCAGAGGCGGCGACGCTGGGAAGACCGGAGATGGGAGAGGAGACTCCGTCAGACTGGATTGAAGTAAATTATTTCCCGCGGGAGGAACGCGGATTTATTTAGCGCCAGTCTGATATTGTTTAAGGCAGGCCTCGTAGGAATACGATCATCAGACTCTTGGCTTCGGTTTGAATTAAGGCTAAATTAATAAACGATGTATACAGAGGCGGCGGTAGGGCCACAAGAGATTTACCAGTTATATATATATATATATAAAATATATTATAAATATATTATGAATACTCTTTGTAAGGTAATTAAAAGGCTCTATATTAGTGCCATGATACGTACATGCATATAAACATATATATTGCTGTTTCGTTAGATCCATACATAGATATAGGCGGTATAACTTCAATAAATCAGTATAATTTTACACTTAATTGAACAAATGATATAGCCTATATACTCACATATATACATATAGATAATATATATATATATTTGTTTAACTCACTTAATATAATTGAGTTATATATATATATATATATATATATATATATATATATATATATATATATATATATATATATATATATATATATATATATACTCATTTACAATTCATGAAGGTAGGCCTATATATTATCGTATGGTAAGATAGTCGTTCATTTACTATAGACGACTCAAGTGGCATGCACGAGTCCGTCCTCCGAGGCGCCTCTCTGGGTGTTAGATGATCTTTCGGCTGAGGCACAGAGACGACAACAACAAGCAAATATCCTCACAGCTTTTCCCAACGGATTACACGTCTTAGCAGCGGCTTATCAGATTCACAAGATACACCAAGATTCGAGCTCTGGACGCTGAGGCGAAAAGCCTTAGCAATCAGCCACTGCGCCATCCCAATTCTTGCGAGGTTCTGAAGGAATGCTGTATAAATACCGATACACACACATCCACAATAAACTGTAAATAATGTCTAGTGCAGTGAAAATGTGTCTGGTGAATTAAGTGCTTAATTAAAGTGTTAATTATACATTAATTAAATTAAATATATTAATTATATATAGGGCACAGAACTGCAATGACCAATAGGAATTAGTTCAAGTATTACTATTGGTATATATATACATGTATACACTGTATATAAATCAATAGAAATATTGCTATTGTTATTACAATTACAATTACTATTATTATTATGATTCAAAAAAGCTACAGGGCATATGACCAAACGGAATCCCAACAGCTAGATAATATTACCATAGACGAACGGCAAAGGTACAAGAGCAACATATTGTATGTTTCAAAAGAACATCAGCTATAAAATATATACAATGACCATACATTGTTGGTGGGAAGATCAAACATCGAGGGAGAGGACTAATCACCCGTCCTCATGTGCCGAGGCTAAGAAAAATAAGTCGTTGACACCTGACACCCATGGCTACCTCTAGAGATGATTTAAGGCACTGCTCTTCTCTTCGTAAGTAAGCACCAACACATCACTGAAGTGTGCTTCATCAAGATACGCCATCTACCGAATGACTGTTAAAAATAGCACCGAGAACGGAGACGCTGAGGCCCTGAGGCCTAAAGTTAGGCACCAAGGACGTAGCCATCAAGCAGGTTCAAAGGTCAGTCCCCACCCAAGACATTAGGCAGATCACATTTTCCTTTTTTCACATATCCGTGCTTTGGGGGGGAGGGGTGGCGAGAGGGGGATATTACCAGACTCTTTAGATGCGATGGAAGTCGCATTTTGTAAGTGATAGGAAAATAGATTTCGTCTCGTATCGTAACCGTATCGTAGTCCATGGATTTAATCAGCGCCCCAAAAAGCTACCAACTTATTAAAAGGCACTTGGTCTGAAAACAAAATGGGTGAGGTGGGTAAAGTCGTCTTCGGTTCCAAGTCGAGTTCCAAAGATTAGGCTGGAACTAATGGCGGCTCCAGGATTGCTTGCTTGGGGGGCAAGAGCATCTGCAGATGGGCGCCACATTCTAGCAGTCCACAATTCATGGGTCTGGTCTGAGGGGCGCCGGCATATAACGAAGATGCGCGCGGGGAACAGCTAAACCCGTCACGGGCAGAAGGATCTGGCAGGTGGACATTGAGACGGCAACGGCTGATGCATTTTGGATGCCTGGGTGTTTGTTTGGACCAATTACCAAGTGCCTGACCATACCCTGGCTTGCACACTCTTAGAAGTAATATATAGTTCCTCGATGTTAACTACCTGTGCAAGTGTGGGTTCATGAATCTCCTACATTTGTCTGCTTGTTTCCTCAATGGCAGGTCTCCAGTGCCGTTGTCATCCAGCAGAACTAGAATTGACACCCCAACCATTACCAAAAGAAACCCCCCATCCAGGATTTATTGCCAGTGCATAATACAGTTTGCTGCTAAGTCCAGAGATAAATATTACAGCTACTTCAGCGAACTAAGGAGTCTGTTTCCCATAGTATACATATATCCTATATCAACTCCTCAGTTAAAAAGGTGGTGATTGTGGGCCTAATTTTCAAACTAAAGCATCGTCAGTCGCAAGCCAACTAATCAACCGTTCAATTCCCGGGTGTCCAACAGTATAAGCACATTATAGTTATTTGCAAACACACTTGCGTACACAAGGCACAATAAATTAAACAAGGGTCTCAAAGGTGAGAGCAACAACCTCATAATTCTCAATCAGACAATGTAGGCCTACGTTTTGCAGTAGCTTTATAATTTTCAATCATACAGTGTGAATGTGCAACAAGCTCATAATCCCCTACCAGACAATGTACCTGTCCATGAATGAGAAGAAAAGAAGAAAACCAGACACTTATGCTGGCCTAGTGAACAAGTTAGTTTTAAGTTTCTTATTACGAAGTGTCTAGGGGACCTCAAGGAGGCCCCGTAATTGCGCGGACTAGGGAGCCTCAAGTGCGCGAGATCTCGCAGACTCTCGCGGGATTGTTATAAACAGTCAAAATGGCTGCAGCTTTAGGATCTGTGTTTTCAGTTGGAATTAAATTTTTCGAAATTCAAGAGTTACAAACTGCAAAGAAAGCATACGAACGGAATCATTTTGTTCGGTGACCAAATAATAGATCCAAACTGTCTTTTTGCTGACTGACCAAATGTAAATGTTTCTGAATGTGGTTGCACAGGACGCGAAAAATCGACCGCAAATTGGGTTAGGGTTAGGGTTTAGGTTTATGGTTAGGGTTTAGGGTTAAGGGCTAGGGTTAGATTCTGACCCATACGGCATTTATAAAGAATTAAGTTCATATTCACATTGACGCCCTAATATATCAGTTTAGGCGAACACCTTGAGGTACCCAAGTATTCCAGTTTAGGAGACCTCCTTGAGGTCCCCTAGCAACGTCCTTCTTATTAAAACCAGTCTTTGAGAACGTGTTGGGTTATTGTGTCATGTGTTATGACCGTTCCACGTAAATGTCGCATCGCACGAAGGTATCACATAAAATAATTACCATAAGAATTCTATCAATCTCAGTGGATTGTTAAACCTCTATGGTGCTTAAGAGGAAGTAAAATATTTCCGTTAAACCTTCGATATCTTACAATTTCTAGGCTTGCTGTGGATCCTCCTTCAAATAGATATTCATCAGCCGACCAGTGGTCAATTAAACAACTAATTTCCAGTAGACTTGGTTTTGAGACCTGATCACGCAGATTGTCTCTGATTAAAAGATTGCCGTGTGACACGATAATCCCAGGCTTACAGCTACTTACAATATACTGTTCATTTTTTACAATGCTTCAGGGGAATTAACGTAATTCCAGTTTAATTCTCCATACATCACAATTTGTAGTGTTCACCTTCGGACTTCTTCGAAAAAGTTTTTCCAGTTAGACAACTGATTTCCAGTGAACTTGTTTTTTTAGAATGGTGACACAGTTGCATCGAAGTAGAGATGGCAGGCAGCAAGGCGAACTCACAGAAGAAGGGCTCAACAAAGCACATGGATTCTAGTCGATTAAATAGCACCCCACAGCCGTCTAAATCCGCTTACATATGCAAAGTAAGTTAGCATTCTGTAAAGCGATTACATATATGCATGTATATATCTAGATACTTTATATATCACCTTTTACGTACTCCTTAACAGCCTTGCGGGAGGCAGACTTAGACAAGGTTAAAGATCGAACAAAAGAAAACAATTATTATGGAGCAAACATCGTATATGATGAACCAACTCACCCAACTGAGCAAGAAGCACAAATTACGATTAGTGTAGACTTTCCCGCTTGAACAGCAAAATAATTTAAATGCAATGAAATTTCAACAACATTTAACACCGAGAGTTCAGCGGAAAATGTCGAGGAAAGTACGTTGAAGCAACATTTCATGTTGCAGCTCAAACTTTACGTTTGTCTAAGAATTGCAATGAACGAAGTAGGCCTACTTACTTATTTATATTTATACTTACTTATTTATATTTATACTTACTTATTTATATTTATACTTACTTATTTATATTTTTACTGAAGGCAGACGATCTTTAAAAAGCAAGTGACGTACTCATGCTGAGAACCAGTTCTAATGGAAGGAAGAAGAAACTTGAAACAACTGAGTCCCGTTTGTCTTCTCGGAAGCGCGTTGTTCAGAAACTTCGGAATTACAACGGACCGTGCAACAGTGCAACCGGCCTTCTCATATTCAGACAACATACATGTATACAGACAGACAGACAGACAGACAGACAGACAGACAGACAGGTAGGCAGACAGACAGACAGACAAACAGACAGACAGGTAGGCAGATAAAAAGGGACGCAAGTGGTTAAATCCACACCGGAAAGCTTCTCTCCGAAGCAAAAAATTCCGCGGCTTCCATTAAGCCGTTGGTCTGCGCGCAGTTCAAACTCCGCCATCTCCAGCGGAGGTGTCCACCAGCAATTGTGATCTACGGAGCTGCGAAAACCCGCAAAGATCCCCGCGGACGATGTCGTCGTTGGTACCAGGGACCGTTAAGTGACACCAGACTCGGCCGTAAAAATGCCACCACTGGATGACTGCATCGCGCTCCAACTGCGACGAAGCACCGAAAGGTGGTGAGAAACATCTGCGCGAATTATTAGGAGGTAGTTAGAGTGCTTCCCTGCGGATTAGTCGGCGATGCACATTTCATCTTCAGCACCCGATAGATGTCGTGGTCGACCCGTTAGGCAGTCTGGTCTCTTCTTATCTTCTTCAGCAGCAACAGGTACATCACATCCGGTGAGGAATTCGCTCTTAATTAAACTAGAGGCATAACGACGTTCCTTGCGGATCGAAGAAAGGACCGGGAGGCAGTTTTTATGGAAGAAAATTGGATCGTTCACTGGCTCGGACTAGCGGCCACTGAACATACATTTTCCATTACATTTCGTTTCTGTCCATCAGTCTTCCATCCCATCAGCTGTTAACCACGGTTTATACCCTGCAGAGGACTGTAATAATTGTCTGAATAGTGAAGGAGAACGCATTGCAGCTCTCAATCCACTGAGTGCATCTTAACAGACCTGCATATGAGCGGCATTGTCACACTAATGTCTGCTCTTCTCAGACATCACTGTTTGTTATGCTCTGGCCGAAAGAACCGTCAACACCAGGATCAGCATTTATGCGTAGGCGCGTAACAAATGAGCGAAATACTCCAGTTACTTAACTTTCTACACATACACAGAATACGTGCTAGCTCTTCCGACCTGTAAGTTAGCGCTGCAAAGGTTAGGAGCAGATGTATGGCATGACTATCGTAATCGTAATCGTAATTCCGAGATTTCTACAGCGCCCAACGAAAGCCGCGCCGCGGGGACCAGCTGATTCACAGGCGCTTAGTCAAAACAAAATTGATAGGCAAAAATGGTTCGGTTCCAGGTCAAGATCCAAAAGTCAGGCAGAGAGACAGCGTGGCAGCTACGGTGGGTGATGTTTGGGATTGGAGCGGAGAGGGAGATAAGAGGAAGAAGGGGTGTCAGGGTACGATCTGTAAAAGAGGAATGTTTTGAGTTTTGAGTGAAAGGGCGAAGCCGAAATTGCAAGCGGTGGAGACTCATTTAGTCTCATTTCTTTGCCTCTTTTCCGCAGTCGCGTTAAAACCATTCTGCTCGATCGTGGTTTCGTGCTGTCACCTGGTGAGCGCCTCTGGTGTATTACTATTCAGGTGGCGCTATATTAATTTGCGATTACAAGTATAATTACGCTTCAATTACTCCACTCTGTGCGATCGTCCGTATTCCTAGACACCCACGCGCGCGGAGAGAGGCTGTCGCAGGGAGGCACCGGGGAAGGCGAAGCAGTGGCACACTGTCAGACAAACTCCGAGGCACTAATCCAAGCAGACGAACAAGCCTACGTTCGTAAATGGACCGGTTGAAACCGGTTTGAGGAGCGCCCGGCGTCCAATGGGCGTGAGGCGCTGCCTCGGACTGTGAGCCTAGTCGTCCGACCGCCCGCCCGCCCACCAGCCCGACCCACCGACCGACCTACCGAGTAGACACTATAACTGGGAACGATCGACTGCGGTGACAGCATGCTTTTGTCGACGACTAAGAGGCGGAACAGTGTGAAAAGACGACGAAGAACGATAAGAAGAGAAACCCGACGACTTTCTACGAGAATTCGGAGCGTGGCAGCAACTCTTGTCTACGCTCTCTAGAAGAACTAGCGCAAGATAAAAAGCAAGAGGCAAGTCTAAGCTCTCAAAAATGGTACATTTGAAACTATTAAAAGTCATGTAACTGAAAAATCAGACGTTAAGCTACATTTGAAACTATTAAAAGTCATGTATTAGCAACCAGCAGACGTTCCTGCGATCAGAATGTGATGTAATGTAAGTGATAGATTTTGTAGCGCCTTCTGATCACGTCTTGGAGACGATCCTTGCTCGACTAAATCAAGATGTTTGAGCTCGTCAAGTTCAAGATGAAGAGCACCCCTTCGTAGACATCTTGGAGAGTCTGTATTGTATGAAATGCTCTGAATGAAAGAATGTCCAATGATGTTCAAATTACACAGATGCTGTGTTGTAGAAATTGCGAGCATTTTCCGTTTTATAACGATTAATTGTGGGTTGCGTTTGTAAAGTAACGACTAATAGGCCTACGTTACTGATGCGAGCGAAAGGAACAAGTACGAAAGTGGTGCTGGGTCGTGGAGCTGCGCTGTTGGCAACTATAGGTAAATGTAACTGTAAATGTACACGATTTCCTATAGCGACGGTAAGGCCTCGGCCCTGCTCACTTTTCAGTGAAGTAATCGGGTGAAATCCTACACCACCGCTGCCCTTTTGAATGGGCGCCACGCCGTTTAAGATCCCTGTGTACGGACCATGCTAGCTCGATGATATAAGTCACGACCGGGACGCGAATCGGCATCCTCACCTTCAGAGTCGTCTTGATGTACGCGTTAACGAATGTAGCTAACCAGGCGAGTGCTTATAAGTTGAGCAGTGGAAGTGCGGTGTTTCTTTGCTACAGAAGTGCGAGAATTGAGTCGACAATATATGCCATGCAACAGGCTGCCATGGAACCTGCGTCTCTCTCTCTCTCTCTCTCTCTCTCTCTCTCTCTCTCTCTCTCTCTCTCTTTCTTTCTATTTTTAAGCGATTGAAGAACATTATTCTTATTCGATCGTGGTTTGATGCTGTCAGGTCAGGAGCATCTCTGACGAGTTTCTTGAAAAGGCGCTACATAAATGCTTACTTACGATTGCGACGACAGTTTGATAATAAAAAATACTTCTGAAAGAGGCGGTTCTTTTCGTGGGGACTGAGATAGGAAATTAACGTTGCCGTTGCCGAAGCGAAGATCGGAGACCCGATCTGAGCGATGATATATCTATCGTCTGCAGAACATTCAGGAGAAGCACAGACAGACTGTGTGGTTAGTCTGGCTTGTGTGGGGCAGAGTGTGATGTGAGCTCTCGCGCTGTCTGTCCTAACACCACGCAAAACCGCTTCACATAAAATCCGCTGACTCACAGCGCAGATGCGCGGGAAAGTTGGATCAGTATCATCCAGTGTCCAGACATCTGCCGTAGAGTGAGAGAGTGAGCGAGAGAGGGAGTGAAAGCAATAAAAGACAGACATTTGGGCAGAAAGAAAGAGAGCTAGAGCGAGAGAGAGAGAGTGGAGCGAGACCTAGGTGCACTAGTTCTCAAATATACAATAAAGATATTTTAGCACTTTGAGCGATGGTGTTTCGACTGCGCTGTTACCACCCGACGCAGTAGGCCTATAGTGCAAAATACTCTACAAAATAACTGGTGCAAGTAATTTCTGGAGCTGCCGGCGGCCATCTGCTCGGCCCTGGGAATCAGTAAATCGAGCACCTGCAGCACTGCAGACATGGCAGACAGCTGCATCTTTAGTCGGCCCAACAGCATTTTATTAGCCCAGTCGGCTGCTGTCCGATCTGTTGCCCTGTGGAGTTCACTACCGTAGAACACGTGCCTAGTAATACCCTCCCGACTCTTGTATCTATAACGCTGTATGAACCCCGTGGATTGACTTGCGCTAGGACGAATCGGCAATCTAATACGAGCCTCTCCCATAGGGGTTGACCCCTAGACATGACTGTGAAAGCTAGTTGCCTATCCACGCGGCTTATACACAAATACCATTTGCTCCAGGCACGTAACTGCGCCACTGCCGTACTTGGGTGGTGCCAGTCCTAAGTGTGGATAAAGAATTCGCGCGACGCTAATCAGCTCCATTATGAATCAGCATCGTTAAACAGAAACTATCGACCTATCTACAGGCAATGTCCGGTTGCCGGTCAGCTATTCTGGGACTGACCGTTGTGTTTGGATCTGAAAGAGTGTGAAGTTATGAGGATGATTACTGTTAGGGTTAAATGATTATGTTCGGTTCGATGAAGAGGCCTCGCCAGAGGTTCCTAGGAGGCGCTATCGAATTCGTATTCGTTAACTCGAAATTTCTAAAGCGCTAATTGAAAGCTAAGCGAAGGGCACCAGCTTATTCATGAGCGCTGCGTCGAGACCGTGGGGTTGTCCAAAGATGCCATGTCAAGAACCAAGTCCGGTTGCCAGGAAACCAGAGAGAGGAGGGGAGAGCAGGCTAGGGTGGGTTGTGTTTAAGTTGAGAGAAATGGGAGGAACGATCAGGGTGGATTTGTTCAGATACATGCAATCATACAATCCGTGTTTTCTTGTCGTGATATTTAAGGTTAAGTACGAGGTCTTTAATCGGAATCCAACTGCAAAGACGACTTAAATTGAGTCCATCGGATTTGTAATGTAATGTAATGTAATCGAACATTTATAAAGCGCCACTTCAAGGTAGACATCTCAGAGGCTTCTGTAGTCGGGCTGCGGCTTAGTGTATGGGATCCAGTTCGAGATGAATCATGCTAGACGTCGACCAATGAGAAACGAAGGTGTGATGCAATACTGGGCCACGATTGCAACAGGTGCTAAACATGTTGATTCTGGAAGAGGATTGAACGCCCAAGCCCCGTTTGAAGGCGATTTAGGCAATGAGACGAAGCATAAACGGTATAATACTTGAAGTGACCGATCCACGCGGGTGACACGTGGTACAGAAGAACTTACTTGCTACAATGCAATCATAAAACAGTTTATCTTAGTACACAGACAGTCATGAAATAAGCTACTAATTTGTAGGTTGCCCTGTAAGCCTGCTGATGGTTACATTTGAATATTTTCAGTCCACGGCTCTGTTAATTCTGGTTGGTAAGCGAGATCGTTCGAGTAACAGTCGGACCATTTTGGGGGTGATAGAAAGAGATTTTTATTGATCACCAAAATAATTACACATATACAATCAGTCTGTCACATACATTGGTGTCAGCCCGACCTAAAAACAAAAAAGTTCCGCTTCGAAGGTCATCTGTTTACATCTTGGATTGCAAATAGGTGACAGCATTTTACTGAGCAAATCAATTAATAATCTAGAATATAAAAGTAATTAATGTAATCAATGTCAGTGCATACACATGATGCATGTTTTTTGCGTATCAGCGATGCGTGTCGTTTAACTGTCGGTATATACTGTTTCAGATTCTGCCAAGTAGGACGTAAACAGCCCCTGGGGCGCTTACTGAGTATTCGGGGGACGTTCATGACAAGACTAGAGAATCCGGAGGGTTGAGTAAACGTTGCGCCTAAAGAGACATTCCCAAGTCACCGGCAAGTATATCGGAACACAATCGCTTAACCATATTAATCGCTCTGATCCTTCGGCTTTTACTGTAGGACAGTTATTTTTAAATTCTGATTCAGCGGAGCGTAAATTAAACTGCAGTTCTGTTCACTGAGAAGCTTCGACTGAAACAGGCATCGTATAAAGTATTGGCCTGATAGTTGTATCGGTAGCGAATTGAGCTTTCGTACAAGAGTTCGTCGGATCGCTTCCCATGTAGGAGACTTGTGAAAGTATAACTGACACTAATGCTGCTCTAGCTTTGTGGCTGAGCGAAACCTAAAGACATACAACCTTATTGGTATACATGTAAATGTACACGTTTTTCTATAGCTAACGTATGGCCTCAACCCTGCTCAGTTTTCAATGAATTTATAGGGTGAGATCCTTCACCACCGCTGCCTGTTTGAACGGGCTCCACACCATTTAAGGTCCCTATAAAGTTTGGGATGATGAAGGCCCTTCCCCAGTGACGCCTCAAGTTTTCCCAGTAGTTTCTTTGGCCCGGTGTTTCGTTTTTATTTATTGGGGCGAACGACGTTCACTCCCGAGTGTGTTGGGTTCGATGCTTCGATTCCAGGTGGTTCCGAATGATCGCGAATCCTAATTTCATCAGCAGTTCGAAAACTCAGCTCAGCTCAAATACCTTTTGTTGACAACGTGTAAAAGGATGAGAGACCCAGAAAAGACCAGGAACGACATCTGTTACTATGGCCTACTGCATGCCTACGCTCAAATCATTTAGTCATTCGGACTAATTAGTGGCCTAAAGTGTAACTGCGATTACAAGCCGAGATCATTTCGTCAGCTCTGTCCTTGCAGCCATCCCACAATCATAAAATGATTTCTATCAAAGAACCTTTGCCCTTGTCTGAGGCTGTCGTGTTAAGAGGATATGACTCTAAAGGACAAGCCTTTGAATTGTGAGCAACGCCGTCTTGCATGTGACTGCAGGGATAGGCGTAATTGGCGCGTGACGAACAGAGTGGTTGTACCACGTATTCACAATGGCGTTACAAAAAAGAACGCTCCCTGCTACTCGGCACTCGTCATGTGGGATAATTTCTTGCGTATGAATAGTGTATATATATGTGTGTGTGTATATATATGTGTGTGTGTATATATATATATATATATATATATATATATATATATATATATATATATATATATATATATATATATATATATATATATATATATATATATATATATATATATATATATATATAGAGATAGATAGATAGATAGATAGATAGATAGACAGTGCGTGGGAAATAACTAAGTCTGCACAAATCTGGGTCTATGATCTTTCTGTGAATTGGACTTCCTCATAACAACCTTTTCGTGAGCTGTAATAAGTTCGTCATTTCTGCAGTAGGCCTGTTTGCTAATTTCTTGAAATTTTGTTCATACTGTGAAACGTGAACTATAATTAGGGAGCCGTAGTCATTAAGATTATTAATCGTACCACTAAATATTGTTGTTTACCCGGGCAGAAATGTTTGCGAGATTTTTGCTTCACTTGTGCCCCCTAGCCCGCTCAACTATAATGAGTACATTTACCATACGCTGTCAGTGGGAGAACATCAGGCGGTGAGGGAGAGAACTGACCATCCGTCCTCATATGCCGAGGCTAAGAAATCTGAAGTCGCTAACACTTCATCCCCATGGCTGATCTCAGGGCTAGCTTAAGTAAGGGAGTGCTCTTCCCTCCTCTTCTTTTTCCTTAAGGTAGTAGGCCTACATCTACATCGAACTGGACCGTTCCCAGTGCCCACACTGGATGTCGTTTTATTCCGGTAATTAATTCTAGACGGATGCAATTAACTGTTACACACGAGTGTAAAGATATGTAAAAGCTGAATAAAGAATCAGTTCTAAACTGCCCCCGTAAATAACGATATGCATGCAAGTATGTGTGGAAAGGGTATCAAGGCACTTGATGTAGCGCCTTCAAGTACCTCACAAAAGCGTTGCATTCGTAGAAATCTAACTGATCTAAACAAGGGCTTTTAAGGTAAGCAGAAAATGTATGCTCAACAGTCAAAGGAAACCGTAGGTAAATTAAGCAGTGGAAGACTGTTCCAGGAGGACGGAATGGCGCTTGTCTTCCACCTTCGTGCCCGCGGTTTGAATCCCAGTGTAGTGTCATTATGCATTACAGACGGGTTTATTGAGTAATGTAACGTAACGGAATAATCGTTCGATCAGTTATTACAGGAGACAAGGGACAGAAGCAGATGGCACAAAATTGTCCGTGGTGCAGCCAATCCTCGGCTCTAGGACGGCTGAAGACAAGACAAGACAAATGAAACCCGTAAAGAAAGATTGATCGTTGTTTCGTGTATGCGCAAACAAATGAAGCAACTGCCTGAATATTGCAAGAGACTCTATTTGCTGCTGTCACTCACAGTTTAACGTTTCATACGATAGAACATACGAGAAGCGGAGAAGTGATTGGAAGCAATGGTAGCACCTCATTGCCCCCATCTACGTAGGCCTACTTCTGTGCATTTCGCTCCTACCCTAATGGCAGAAGCGAAAAGTATTGGGTAAATAAATCCCAGTGAAGGATAGAATGAACCAATTAGGCCGATGTTATCTTCTTTCACACTTCGTCAATTAGAATTACATAATTAGGTTGATTCCTTTTCCTCTGTTTGTTTCCACTTTTCATTTTTCTGTTTTCGGAAACTGTTTCCATCTGGATGTACACACGAAGTTCGATAGGCGCGTTATGTTTTCCTTTAGATTATTTTCCTCACGGAATAATTAGGCCATGAGATGAGTTTTAACATCGATATCTTCTCCTATGATATTGCTATGCATGCGATTTACTCCTTCGCTTTTCTTTGTCGCTGTGGTTTCGTCTCACACCCAGTGTTTCTATCCAAAGTCCGCACACGTATACTACACCCAGTCATCCACCGAACCACCCAAACAATACAAACATATTACACACACGTATATATATACATCATGGAGTATATTTCAGACTATTTACGTGGCACGACTAATGTTTCTAACTTCTGAAATGCTATCGAAAGATAGGTTGGTGGCCGACGAACTCGTATTTACAAACAGAGTAAAAGAAATCAACCTAATTACGTAAAACTAATTCGTGATTTGTTAGGCGCGTATGCGTGTCAAAGCCCACTAACGACACGAGTCCATATTGTGTCTAGTTTACTCCCACGCGTGTTGCTGCCAGATCTAGTTATGCTTTTGTGCTTCACTTTGCAAGTGCGGCAGACTATTTACATGGCACGACTGATGCTTGTAACTTCTGAAGTGCTTTCTATAGATAGTTTGACGGACAATGAACTCGTATTTACACCGACGACTATGCATCGAGTTAATTTCATTAATTAGCGCCGATGTTTTGAGGTAAAACAGACAAATGTAGAATTTTAGATCAGAGACAGGTCGGAGATATCGTGAAGCAGGATATGTGAGTCCTGATTGTCAATTAAGAAATTAGTGAAAATGTTATTTACGAGGGTGGCTGTGTAGAAGGTAATCCTGATCGGGTACAGCATGGAGAGTGAAAGTTGGTACGATGACAGTGTTATAGGATGCACAACGGGGAACGCTGTGGCCTTTATATACACACGTAACTTTATGCATATATATGTGTGTATGTATGTAAATAAACGTGTGTATATATAGGCCTGTCTACAGTCCTATATGTACTGTTGTCATATGTATAAACTGCGGTGGATGCAATCTTTAGAAGGCAAGCAGTAAACCCATTTGGGTTCTTGACATTATTTTTCTGACCGAGTTCAAGCCCAGTGATGAATGTTCATAGCGATAAGTTGTTTTTTCGAACAATGAAAACAGAACAATAAAACCAAAAAGAGCAAATGTATGCACAGATACACATATGTTCAAAGATTTTATAAACACATACTGTACATGCATACATACATACATACATGCATACATACATACATACATACATGCATACATACATACGCACTTACATACATAGACGCGTGTATATAAACACACATGCATTCATATTCATACACACAAACACAAAATAATAATGACTGTCATACAGCAGCTCACTGGCCTAACATGCACGTATGTTACATACACTAATTGTTATACACAACCAGCCCAACAGCCCTACAAATGTCCTCATCATCTTTCCTTCGATGGTAATTTTCCGGTGAGCTGCTTTTGAATCTGGCGATTGGCTTGCAAGATGACACGCCGGTAGAATTCCGCCTTCGTAACTCGGCCGGAAAACTACGGCGTCTTGACGGAGTATTGCACTCCGCCGCGAATAACAAGCTGGCATTGAGATTTACGCAGGCAGACAACACACTATCGGTAAACAGGTAACCACGTCCTCGTGTTGTAAACGGATGTGATAGAATCTGGCAGCTAACGAAAGTCGCAGAGGGAAGTCGTTAAGTGAGACGTTGTGTATCGTCAGAGTGAAAAACGGCCAAGTATACAAAGCAGGTCTTCAGTTAAACGAACAGACGATGTTGCAATAAATGTCAGAGTTTTTGTGACTTGTTTGCCTGACCTGTAGGAACCTCTGAGCATTGTTCCTAGAAAGGAGTTGAATAAATCTCGCGATTATATATATATATATATATATATATGTATATATATATATATCCAGCCCTTTGCAGTGCACGTGATTGCAACAGTAGGTATACGGTGTCTGCGATTTTTTTAGAAACTGTAAAATCTCACCAGAAAGTTTCCTTTTGGTCAACTAATGCTACGTGCAACATTTCCAAAATGTTTGGAGGTCCCTCGAGATCCCAAATTTCTAAAAATGTCTTCCATTGACACGATAGTTGCCCATTTTAGACAGTGGCAGCAACTATCGTGTGAACGAATTGTTGAACTGGTGGGGACACGTTTGGTATCGTTGAAAAATCTTTAGATTGTAGATGCTATCAATGTATACTGTATGGTCAGTGTTCGTAACATCTTGCTTTACTCCATGGTATCAGAAAGTAGAAATGTTTGAAATTTGTTTGTCTCATTTCTCATCCTTGAAACAGTAAAGATCAGGAGGTCTGAACATCGTGGCAACTCTCAACCCTGGATAGGACCCTGGTTGTATTCCACGTTCGTGCTTGAGTCCGCAAGTGGTGACTTTTCTAGTTATTGAGTAATTTTTCTTATAGATAGACTTTCTGTTCTTCATTATCTTTAATATCATTTAGATTAGCTAGCAGGGCATTCGAGAGGTACTAGAAAGCGCTACAAAAATGTTCGGTTACATTATATTATTGGCGCTGTCGAAATGCTTGATCATTTATCCGCTAGGCGTCGCCGCAACTCCTGGCTTAGCGTAGCGAAATATCGTAGCGAGGTGTTCGTTAGGCATATAAAAAATCGTCAGTTGAAGGATGAAAAATAGCCTGTGGTAAACGCTTTTAGATAAGGAGGAGTTTGCAGAGATATTGCAGGTAACATTGAGGCTGAATTTCCGATAGAAATCTCGACAGAACGACCGATTGAACCGTTCAAGGACAAGCTTGCCATATGAGTGAAAGGAAGTGAAAGGCCTTGGTATATAATAAATTGCAGGTGCCTAGATCGAACGCGAGATTAACGGCCAGAGAAACTTTCATCGACACTCGCACGATATATACACGAATCGTACAGAAGGAGGGCTAATTCTAGCAGATGCAACAAACCCCTTCAACTTTAGACGATACAATAGTATTAATAATAATAATTAGTAACTTCTAATGCGCGGGTGTCTAGTGCACAAGGCATCAACCGATGGCGCACCAAAGCCAAGTCGCAGGTCAATATCCAGAAGGTCAGTCCACAAGACAGAGAGGCAGCCTACGGTAGATAAGCATTTTGAAAAAAGTAAGTTTTAAGTTGAGAACGAAATGGTTACCAATCCGAGCTAGGGAGTGATCCAAGTAACCGCCCATGTTGAAAAGTCAGTTCAAAGGTCACGCATGAAAAGCGCAACATACCTCTCGCTATGACACTTGAAACGATAACAAAAGATTTGTGGCTTGTGCTTATTTTAGCCTCGAGTTTGCTTTTGTTCAAAACATAAGTAGGGACTATAAATAGGTCGGATGATGTGATTGCATATAATCTTTGATTGATGAGGTATGCCTCTATATGATTGATATGGTAGGCCTATATATGCACATTAAATATATAACGGTCGATCATATAATCCAACTTCTGACTTCCAAGGCGGTATATAGTCGGAGAGCAGAACGTTTTAAGCGCTTGAAGACGCTCTAAAATTATGGTCTGTATTGTACATAAATATTTAATATTATCTTGTGTATCCATGGAGCGTGAGTGGCAATCATATTCTTCGCAAACATATCTGTGAGCCCGCAAAAAGTACGTTTTGCAGGAAATGTATTGGTTTTTGCTTTGTATTGGACCTTTTGCGCCATTTTGAGCTCCTACTCAAACACATACATTGTAACCGTATATTCTAAGATTAATTGTCAAATTTGCTAGTTTGCTCTTTGCGTCATAAATTGTTATAATTAATGTCTCATTAGTACTAAGCCATACTACTTTACCTCAGTATCAACAAGTACATGGCTGTTGCATAATTGCTTTTCGCTAATGAATGCTTTCAGACAGTGCTTTCTTCAGACGGAACGCTCCGGAACAGCGTTCCGGCACCTTTTTTCGGCTAATAAAAAATAATTTAGTTTTTAATAAAAGAATTGTGGTACTAAGTTATTTCAATTATTTAAATTATGTAATATAATGTAGCTTATTTTCATTCAATTTCAGTGTTTATAACTTTACACAGTTTTCAGTGTTTTTGATGGATAAAAATAATGAAATTTTAGCACAAAATTCCATAATTGTTCAGCTCGGAACCTTTTTTCTAGAAAAAAGCACTGCTTTCAGACATTATTGCGTCTGCCTATCGTTGAAATTGGCTTTCTAGTAAATTTTGCTCAGTAACAGAGTCCTAGACTCTCTTACTCTAGGGTCATAGACTTACTCCAGAGTCCTAGACTCTCTTACTCCAGAGTCCTAGACTCTCTTACTCCAGAGTCATAGACTCTCTTACTCCAGAGTCATAGACTCTCTTACTCCAGAGTCATAGACTCTCTTACTCCAGAGTCATCGACTCTCTTACTCCAGAGTCATAGACTCTCTTACTCCAGAGTCGTAGACTCGACGCTGTGACTCGTCTTAATTTTTTAGATATTTTAAATCAAACAGAGGATTCGTGTTTAAACTATAATAAATGCTCTGCATTTAACGAGAGAACTTAGGCTCATAGGTGTTTATGCTGAACTTGAGTCTCAAAATTGAAAATTGTTCGTAAATCATTTCATAAAATGAGGCCAGTATGCACTGTGGTAAACATCCAGCGTAGAGGTCTCTCGATCGCATGTGTTTTGACTCTGTACTATAATTAAAATCTTATGCATGTTAACTCCATGCAGACAGCACGCGTGTATCGTCTTAAAATCAGCGGAAATCCTTAAACACTCTTCTTCTAATAGATTCTTCTGCACGATTTTTATAGACCTGCTCTTTGTCGGCTTTTGCCCTCGTCTCAAGTGCGGCTCTGGTAAAGCTCTGCTGTCATCCAAACGCCGGTTTATTTTAAGTCTTGTGCTGCATAGTCCTAACCTGTAGGCCTTACGCAAGTAAAGGCTACTAATAGTAATCGCGTATATGAACACTACTTCCATTATTTGCCGCTTGTGTGTTGCTCAAGCAACCACTGCGCCAATGTTCTTTTTGTAGAACACGTACACAGTCTAAGCAGGTATAGGGTAAAACAAGCCTGTGAACGCATTCTTTAGTCTTTACCTGCCCCGTGCATGCGGTGCCCTGGATATGCATTAACATGCAAGTAATATCTTTCGAGATGCTGCTTAGTATCGTGCGGAAGTAATCTGCGATATTGGATCTTTCATGCTCTTTCTCGTCACTTACGATCTACACTGCCAGTCGATTCATATGATTCATATGAACTTAGGCCTATAAATGCTCATGCACAAGCTACGAGTGATTCCAAGGCTGTTTAACGCGGTTGGAAATTTACGAGTTGATTTTTATTGAAACGTTTGAATGCGTTTCGAAATGCAGATGTTAATGTATACGGAACTTACGCGTTCTCTAAAAGGAACCATAAAAAGAACTAGGGTTAAGCATTAAGGATTTCTCAAGAAAGGAATCAAGGTTTAATCTACTCGGAGCCCCCCCCCCAGTCCTGCCTTGGCGAAGGAGGACAGTTTCCAAGTGTTGATGATAGGTACATGTAGCGTCCTTGGCCAGAAGCTAGGACACGTGGATCCAAACGGACGCTATTCCATATGGATGGACTAACCACTGAAAGGCTGGACATTGCATTATCGAAGTGCGTGCAAAAGGAACATACTTAGGCCACAGATGGAATAGAGAAGCATATATATATATATATATTTATTTATATATGGTATAGATACATGTATACGCGAGATAGAATACGGTATTATATGATATAGATGTGGTGCATACTACATAGAATAAAGTTATTCAGAGCACTTGAGCGAGCCTGCAATAAAAGTGGCTGATTCTCCTGCCTACTTGCGTGTCCTTTGTTGCCCCGTTTCGGCTTTGGCTGCCTGCAGGAATCATCTCTCCACAACCCGAGGTGCCCTTGTTCCTTTGCATTCAACAATGCAGCACCGAACCTTTTCGATGGTTGAACCATCTACCTGGAATGTCCTTCTTCTCAACCTGCGTGTCCTTCTGGCTATAGGGATGTTACACACATTTTACCAACACTTGAAAACTGTTGTCTTTGGCCGGGGCTGGGCTGAGCGCCCCTGGGTATATATCTTGAAGGGAATGCTGTGCCACCGTTGAATACTGTATCTATACTAATTCACTTCTATTTCTGTTGTAATAGTACTGTGTGCGTATTATGTACGTTAAGCGTAGGCCTACCTATAGGCATATACATACATGCGCTAATAAACGTCAGTACTGGATAAATACAGAGTAGAATAAAAAGGTTCATAAAAGGTTTGTTGTGACGGATGTGTTCGGAAGATCTCCTATATCGCGGTCAAACATCCAATTATAGACCTTTGTGGGTCACTAATGCTTATAGCCATGACTTATAGATAGGCTAGATAGGCTATGCGAAAATCACAGTGTCACAACGTAAGGGTCTTCCTGAAATATTTGGCAGCTCTATTTTAGGCGCACCACAGTTAGGCCCTATACATTCGATGCCGTGTGCTTATGCATATAGATGGGCAGCGGCTGTCACTCTTATCTACTTCGAGTTGATGTCTTAGCTTGTGTGTGTGATGCTCTTAAAAAGTCGAAAAGCATTGTTGGTCGGATTTCCAAGTGTGTGTCAATGAACCTCAACTCTATAATTATAGCGAGCTCCAAAAGATATCGCGGACAGCATGAACTTAACAAACAGCCTAAAGACCTATTTATAAACATGGGCTTAAAATACTCCAATAAACACCAGCATATAGATTAATAGGTAAGTTTTTATAGGTCTGTTGTTGTGTTATTGGACAATTTTAAGGTTTTATAGCTCTGTCTGTTATAAAACCTTATATATGTATGTATATATAAATTATATATATATTTAATATATATATATATATCCGACCACCACAGCCTTATGTACACATATGTAGTTTGAGCCTATCTATGCAAGCCTGTATCAGTTTTGTTCACGTTAATTCAGTTATTCATTTAAATAGCGCCAATTTCTAATGATGATGACGCTACTAGCAACCGCATGTCTTAAAGACCTTCACAAAGTTGGCATATAAATTGCTCAACATCTTTGCACGGAGCATAAAGGTGAGGTCGACGTCAACGGTCCTGGCGCCATATGATGTCGTTGTTAAGCACTGGAGACTACTACCACACTCATGTACAGTTAGTACATGAGTGTGGTGTTAGTTACCTTTTCCCGCCTCGACCGTGCTATGGCGCTATATAAATCTTATTATTATTATTATTATTACACGGTACTTGGCTGTCGCGGGAAGCCTCATATCCGCACACTGCATATAGTGTCTTGCATACTGTATGTGCTGTATTTACGCCTCGTTAGTGTTTCGGCTAAAGATGGCTAAAGACAAGAGAAGACAAGTGTTTTGGTCGTCTGCGAGTAAAGGTTCAAGCAGTGGATGCATTGATAAGATTCGAATGCTGCTTTTAGGACTTGCTAGTAATTGAATTGATGCGATTTCGCAACTGGTCTTTTTAATCAGTGAAAGATAGGCCCAGGCCCAGTAGCCTATGTGTCTATACGATTTCTTGTTCAGACAATGGACACATTGTATGATAACAAATGCGCTATTTAATTACGTATATACTCTGAAAGCAATGTCTGTATGAAGGCCGACACTGTCTGAATGTCAGACAAAAGCAGAGATACTTCTGGTTTATAGCACACTGGTTGTGTCTGTATGTATATAGGCCTAATAGTTAGATCTGTAGGTCTACGTGTCTGTGGTCGTTCTGGATACTTTGACGCTGGCTGTTTCCTTTCGGACGTTTCCTTTGAGAGTACAGTATATGGTTTCTGGTGAGGATTATACTAACTACTGGTCTATGTTAAATTTAGCAGTTGAATGAAAGTCTGTATGTGACCTGCTTTAAACATTGCAAGGCAGAAGGTCAAGGACTTGGTGACAATCATGCGATTGGTCGCATCTGCGACATGCGATATCGTTGTGCGTCAGAACCTTTCCCCTTCTCTCCCTGGTCTTCAGGCAACCGGACTTGGTTCTTTATATGGCTAATTTGGACAACCTCACTGGCTTGATTGATGCAGCGCTCGTGAATAAGCTGGTTTCCTGCACTTAGCTTTTAAGTAGCGCTTTAGAAACGTCGAGTTTACGATTACGATTCGAACTACTATCATCCTGTCTTTGTACGAAAACCACGATCTGCAGAAGTAAATAGAACGGAATGTCTAGGATGTATCTCTCTAGGATAAAGTCTCGTAATTATATGTCTGTATAGATAAGATAGCCTATATCTAATGATAATCAGATGCGAGGTCAATGACATATCACTAGTCTTGGCATTTGGACAGTCCCAGTGGACTTTCAACTCGGGGTCATACGGTAGCATATGGCGTAGCAAAGAGCAGGACATGCATGCCATGCGAGGGATTGGGTCTACAACTGGGTTAATGCGCCGTACTATAGGCGACCTTTTCAGAAATCACACTGTCGCAGGATGACGGGACATCGTGTGTTGTAGATCAGTCAAAAGAGAATCTGGAGTAGGGCCTAAGCGTACAGAACAGCATATTTTATGAGTATACTGTATAGCCTAGATAAACCGTGTATTAACATAAATATTGCCCTATACTTCGACCTTCACACTGGCGCTTTATAAGTTACTGGATTATGCCCCGAATTAAATAGGTTTTTTCTGTGAAAGATCTTTGAACTTTGTAAGTTGAATATTCGTATTCTACAGGTTATACTGTCATGTAAATCTATCGAAGTCTATAGCGGCTTATACTGCATTCATTGTTCCTAACAGCCTTCAAAAATCCTTAATCAAATCCGAATGATGTTCTTATTCGGATGGTTGTGATTTCCGTAGAGGAATAGGCAAAAGTAGTCTACGCGAGCTGGTAACGGTTATAACTTATAAGCTATGAAACAGCATAATTTATAGCGGTAGCTATAGGCTCTTTAGTCCTGTCTACCGAAAGCTGTTCCATATAGGGCTACACTTAATGAAATCTGATTGTCTTAATTCTTATTTTAGTAATGATGTGTGGAAAGAAGGCTTCCAGATCAGGGAAAGATAGTCGATGCAAGCTGATAAGCAGCTTCCATGCTTGTAATTTGTCCGACACTAGTGTAGGCTTTGTACATACGCAGCAGAATTTACCCGACACTTAGCAGTAGCAGTGTACCATGTTAAGCCGTGACCTAGCAATTTTGCTTGACGATCCGTACTGTGTTCAGTTTCAGATGAAGAGTCTATTCAGTTGTCGACGTGGGTGGACACACTGCGCCGTGCTTCTGGCGCTCGCAATCGCCCTGATCGTTCGCGAAACTTCTAGCCACCCAGCGGGTATCCTCGGATCGGTGCCACGCCGATCGTACGGGTCCCTGTCAACGCGTTCGGGCTCCTCGTTGCCCCAGCAGCCGAGGCAACCGCGCCGTGTGGCCCGTCCCATAGAACGCCCGGAGGCGTGCATAGAAGATAGCATTTTCACCGACTGCTTCTTGTGCGGTAAAGTCGCCGAAGAATACCTGATCTATCGCCGGTGTTGCGAGAGAGCTACGGAGATCGTCGACTTCTGCACCCGTTTGCTGACGTAATCGTTACGCAGCGCACAAAATGGCCAATCACTTCGATCGACACATTCAAAATATCGCGTGATCGCTGTCAGCAAATAGGCGTGCACCTCTTAATGATATAATAAAGTCACGTGACGCTGACGGCTAGGATTTTGATGCGCTATTTCAACCTAGCAGACATTTTTGTAATTATGCTAATTATTATTACTACTAATAAGTTCTGGTAGATTGTCTTTTGAAGCCACGAACCTGGTGTTCCGTTACAATTTCTCAGCAAAAAGCACACTATGGCCTAATCTCTTTTTTGGTTTTCATATAGTTTGTGTATAAACCAAGGTCATGTTAACAATCAAGTATGTCAACCACCACCTGCACACCATTTATAGATGCTGCATGAATGTGATGACTCTCTAGGAAAGGCTTCGGGTAACATCTGTTAAGATTTCGATTGAAGCAGGCCGATTTGAGTGCTCGCAGTTATGAAAGAACTAGGAAAAATCACGGCTGTCAAATTTACAAATCACATGGTCTTCAATGGAACGTGGTTCAAGGGCGAGACATGTATTTACGACTCCCCAGTGGATGAAACGGAATCAAGGGAATGGAACGAAGGAGGGGCAAAAGGGAGCTCGTCACCAAGATTCTGACTTCGATTTCAAAATTCTGGTCCACTGTGAATCCAGAGTTAATTTAAAATCAATAAACATTACCCCGCCTTAGTTTCGTTGTCTTTTATGAAAAAATTTGCTCTACACGATAAACTGAAATCGTTTATTTAATTAAGTGTAAAATTATTTAATTAAATAATAATGATAATTTTTGTGTACTGTTTCTTAAACGTTTTGAGCTCATAACATCAAGCAAAAAGAACAGTTCGGACCTGCTTCTTTCCAGTTTCTATTTTAAAATCCGTTTTAATGTTGTGAAACAGTGCATTTATCTATTTGTGTATATGTAACATTTGTGTAACGTCTTCTCTGTGATCGTCAGCTATTTATGAATATCTTGTAAATGATTGGCATGGTCTGTTATTCGATAAAAGTGTTATCAGTACAGGCTCTTCAAGCTATTCTATCCTGCTTCTGCTTCTGCTTCTGCGCCATCTCATGACCGTTATCACCAAAGATTTCCACCGTCGCAATGTAGGGGGCCTACTGTCTCCCCGGCTTGACTGCCCCTCGGATTCTGACCTGGAACTGAAACTGACCTAAAAACCTGGTTTTGCGGACTTGCTTTGATATAGCGCCGGTGAATTATCTGATCTTCTCGACACGGCTTTTGTATGCCGCTGAGAAATTTCGGAGATATACGTTAGATTTACTGCAATGTACTGTGCGGTTTATAACACTATATAGAGGCAATGCTAATGGTATTAACCAAAATTGGACTAGTCGGCTTGTAAAACAGTGTAATTGAGACCTACTAAAGGCTTCATCTTTTAAGACGAATCATTAATCTTCATTACATTACTTGACACTTGGAATATCTATGTCGGAACAGCAAACACGTTTAGTGCGTCTAAATATTAAACTTGTATTTTATGAATATTTGAAATGTTGGCATAATATTGAGTTTCCCAGTTTCTTACGACTCTCGGGCATTTAAGTCTGCTAACATTTAACGTCTTAATTTTTAGACAATCTTTTATCCTAGGTTTCCGACATTTGCTTTAAGGCCGTTGTATCGGCCCTTAGGTACAACGGGCCTGGTATTAAACAGGCCTACCAGGAACATTATATCCTTAGACCCTAGGCCTATACATTCAGCTTAAGTTTAGAAGTCAGCCACTGGGCCAAATCGATATCCAAAATACACGCCATATAGTGTGGTATCTTAAGCTGAAGCCAAATCAGAGAAATATTTGGCATAGTTGCTATTATCTGACAAGTATAGGTAAAGGAATCGTTCTTTTTGGCACGCCTCTTTCAATAACAGTCCGTAGAGGTGTGCTTCTGAGGTTGTACCGTCCATCCATCCATCCAGCCAGCCAGCCAGTCGTACATCCATCCATCCATCCATCCGTCCGTCCTTCCGTCCGTCCGTCCGTCCGTCCGTCCATCCATCCATCCATCCATCCATGCAGTCAGCCAGCCAGCCTTACATCCATCCGTCCATCCATTCATCCGTCCGTCCGTCCATCCATCAATCCATCCATCCATCCGTCCGTCCGTCCGTCCATCCGTCCATACATCCAACCAACCAACCAACCATCCATCCATACGACTGTTCTTGAGTAGACCTACAACTAGGCTACACACATTAACGGAGGTGAAACACCCGAACGCCTTACTTCAGGTCTATTCGCCAGATGTCGCTACACTAGTCGTTGGCACAACTTTATTCACCAGCGCTGCTTCAAGGCATGGGGTTGTCCTGAGATGATGTGAACTCAGGGTCATCACCCAGCCAAATTTGTTTTAGAAGCGCTAAGGGGTAGAGGGTCTGACGAAAGCTAAGCGTCACATGCACCATGTGCTCGCCAGCGTAGTATCCAGAGCATCAAGCAGCCACCTGCAATAATGATGGCGATGCTTTAGTTTAGATCATCACCTGCTCAGTTTATTTCAACAGTAGGCTTATAATTTTCCTGTCTTAATTATCATTATCATCATCAGCATCAGCAGCATCAGGAGCAGCAGCAGAAAGCTTTTTCGTCTTCTTTGGCTTTGTCAACATCATCGTCGTCGTCGTCAACATCTTCTTCGTCGTCTTCATCATCATTAAAGTCATCAAAGTAATCATCATCATAATCATAGCGTTTTTATTTTCGTCGTCAGCTTTATCATCATCATCTTCATTGTTGTCCCTTTCCTCGTCCTCCTCCTCGTCCTCCTCCTCGTCCTTCTCCTCGTCCTCCTCCTTACCTCCTCCTCCTGCTCCTCTTCCTGCTCCTGCTCTTCCTCCTTACCTCCTCCTACTCCTGCTCCTCCTGCTCCTCCTCCTCTTCCTCCTCCTCCTTCTCCTCATCATTATCATCAAGTTACGCCTCTCGACTATCTGGGCCTAAATTTGCGTTGTCCCGAGGGACGCATTAAAACATCTAAACACGCCAGTGACTACTTAATGAGTTAAGTCAGCAGACCCTGCAGCGTATTGTTTCTGTACGGCTCTGGACGGCTGTACACCTCCGACAGATAGTGAGACACTCGACCAACCCACCCATCGAAACCACCCATCGACCCTAATTCATGAAAACACTCAGTGCTGTCTACGATCGACAACATTTCACGAGAAGAAACCGTCTAAACAAAAGACTCCATGAGTCAAGGCAAACAAGCAACGTTGTGTCTGGCTACAGCCACTAACATTCACACGATAACACTTCTCATTATGCACACTATGCCCACTATATACATATATATATATATATACACACACGTGCATATATGGCTAATTATATTAGTATACCTCTGTCAAATTCATGAATATTGAAACATATATATATATGCATATACATATACACATATACTTATATATCTATACGTAGCAACTGATATTAATGTGCATCAACTGATATTAATGAGCATATGTCAGAAATATGGCATATTAAGTATAGGCCTAATACTAAATACAGTAAGTGTGTATGGATGGGTTTGTCCCTACTTGAAAGCTTTTAATAAGCATTAGCCCATAGATTCATTGAGCATAGTTAATCAGGTACCGAGCTGCATGTTGAGTATAGGCAAACTTATTGTTTTCGTCCATATGGTTCTCCAGTAGCCTAACTTACAGGCCGTGGCCTATGTCGGACATGTATCATTTAGTATTAGTCTAAGGCCTGTAATAGTGCAGATCTCTTCGTCTTCTAGTTACTTGCGTAGACTATAAAAGACATTGTACGAGAACCGTTAGAACTGTTAAAGGTTCAATACGTGTCAAATTCTGTGGATATTACAGATCCTGTCATGGCGTCCGTACATCTTGTCTTCTCGCTTCATATCGTGGGACATGGGCCTAAACTCGTAACATTTTGGTTCTTCTTCATATTGTGCGTGTAAGTACGTAGATTAGGCCTATCCAGGGCGTAATTTGTTGACGGTAGGCCCTAAGTAAAACTTCTCCCTCACTAGTTCTGTGGATGTCCATCTCCGCCAAAGCCAATAATACAGCCCCTCGACCTTGGTTTAATTTTTGACCGTCGTTTTAAAATCATAGCGACCATTAATGACCATTCTGTGTTGTCAACATTTCTGAATATCTTTTTTAGTGATATGTGCAAATTTGGTTTGGTCATCGGCCATTTGATAAAGGTATTCAAGGATCAGTTATTCATGAGCCGTCGTTAGTCAGTTAGTTATCTAGAAACTAGATATAGCGCCTTTTAAACACACGTCAAAAAGCGCGGCCTAGGCTAACCTATATCACTCAAATTAGACACAAACTTTGAATAGCTTATACATTACTTAATCAGCATGATTTGTCTAAGAAATGAACAATCTGCTTGTCGCCTTTTTTAGTCTTTCAGCAACGTATTCACCCGAAACTGTCAGTACAGCTTCCGGAGAGTGGATTACGACCGAAGAAGCTTCGACCTTGAATCTTACGACGGAGGAGAATGTCACCTCGAGCACAAGACCAGTCAGCACGGACACAACTTTCTCTATTACAACTACACAGAACTCTGCTGCGAGCACAGCATCGAGTACCGTCTTTTCAAGTACAGAAGTACCAACTGGACACGCATCATCGAGTACTGTCGCTCCAACTACCGAAGTACCACCTGAGAACACAACGTGGACGCCAGAAGCAAACGACAATAGCACTGCTGAATCCACTGTAGTGCCAGAAAACGATACCACTAGCCTACCAGATACAACAATGACGCTTGGTACTGGTGCAACAGTGACAACGAGTAACGGTTCCGTTATTCTTTCTTCGTCGACAACTGTTGAGGCAACAACAAAAAGTAAATTCTACTCGCCCGATTAATCACAAGTTATTGTTATTATTATTATTATTATTATTATTATTATTATTATTATTATAGCCTATGATATAAGTATTTACTTAGTATATCTAATATATTAGATTGCATCGTCAGTTGCAACTTATCTTCAGTCACACTTTTTTAGATGTGTTAGATAGCCATGTTTTAGCATCTTATTATGACTCTTAAAAGGCGCTATACAAATAGCGTATGCATATATATATGCAAGCTTGCATGCATACATGCATAGGCCTACATACATACATACATGGATGTACAGACATACATACATACATACATACATACGCACACACATACATACATACATACAGACAGACACACATACATACATACATACATACATACATACATACATACATATATATACATGTACGTACGTACATAAATACACACATTCATACACACATACATACATACATACAGGAGACAGACATACATACATATAAACATGCATATATATATACATATATACGTATATATATATATATATATATACGTATATATATATATATATGGATGCATGCATGCATACATGCATAAGCCTGCATACATGCAATCTTCTAAAAATATATTACATTGTAGTACAGTAAGGGCCTAAATAGCGTCTCAGTAAGCTATCGAAACAATGAGAGCTGCCGGACAACTGGAGGTCAAGGGTCAGCTCATTGTCCTTACACAAAAACCACCCCGTGAAAGTTCGGGAAGGTTCGAAACCTCATGCTGCGTACTACAAGGCAAGCGATCAACCACTCGAATATATATTTGATGTGGCGCAAGCCTCTAAATTCACCATTAATGAATTTCCGTCCGCTGGGTAGAAAAAGGCGCTATATAAGTGCTCGATTTTGTTGCATTACAAAGTGCCTCCTGTTTCTATTTAATTAATTATTAAACTGGCATTTTAAAATTTTCGTTAAGACACACGGCGTGTAGTTCTATGGAAATTTTTAGGCCTATCGGGTTTAATCTAAATTTTTATAACCCAATCGGGTTTCGTGTGAACACCTGGTTGATAATTCTATTTAAGTAAGTCCTACAGTATATTAGACTATTGGGTTTTACCTGAATTTCTAACATGTAGGCCTACTGTACACTTCTCGAATTGCCCACAGTGTTATCTCATTTCTTGATAGAAACGTGTTCGAGAAGTTCAGAGGCCACCGACCAATAACATGTTCTTCTATAAAAATTTGTTAGAGGACGCAATGGTAAAATATTCCAAAATGTTCAGTTTTGTACTAAAGTATACAGAAGATGCGCCGCTTATTTTGACAAGGCCTTTGCTGCATACTTGCGTTGGGCGCTGTAGAAATGTCGGAATTAATTACGGTATGCCTACACTGACTAACATAAACACACGGTGTCCAAAATATATGAAGCCAAAGATAAATTATTATAAATGAAGTATATTTTAACCATGTTAATACATCGTAATCGTAATCATAATCGTAATCGTAATCCTGAGATTTCTACAACGCCCAACGAAAGCTACGTCACCGGGACCAGCTTATTCACACGCGCTTAGTCAAAACAAAATCGAGTGGCAAACGTTTTCGGTTCCAGGTCAAGATCCAAAAGTCAGGCAGAGAAACAGCGTGGCAGCTACGGTGGGTGATGTTTGGGATTGGAGCGGAAAGAGGGATAAGAGGAAGAAGGGAGTCAAGATAGGATCTGTGAAAGGGGAATGTATCTGGGGTGTATGTATTAATATAAATTTATATATCCGGAAGAGGAAGCCCAAGAGAAATTACAATAACTAAAGTAAATTTTAGTTTTTTATACATTTCAAACATTATGTTACTCTTTTGCGTGAGTGTGTTAAAAAAACTCTGGTGTTCATCTTTAATCCGAAAATACTTTTAAAATATCGCCTCATAAACAGCCGACAGGAAATGTTTTTGAATTTTGTTACTTTTTTGAGAAAATTCTTCGTTCTTAATGAATAGCGACTTCTGCTATTTTCACAGTTTCATTCACATAATACATCTCTGATCATTGACTGCCCATATAAAGAGAATACTCTGTTAATCGTATACGAGACTCTATATTTCATCCAACCTCATAATATTCACTCTACTGACACCCAAGACTTGTCTCTACTTGACTATTCCGTGCTCAAGGACAGCTGTCAGCAGGAGCGCCTTTTCCGACGCTTGCCCTAGATTCTGGAACTCTCTCACGGCAAACGTTCGCTCTGCTAAGTCTGTGTTGACCTTAATATCTCGACTAAACACCCATCTCTTCCTGGATTCATTTCCTCCGTAGGTTGTTTCTGTGTCTTCTCGCATTCCTTTCTTGGTTTTTCGACGGGACGAATCCTGGAATTTGGCTTGCACAACGATTTTGCTTAGTAGCGACCATCCATTGAGCATTGTTACTGTGGCGCTATAGAAGTTACTATTAAGCAAACTATTTGCACCATAATTCTCAGTGTGATGTAAAAATTTAATAATAATTATTATTATTACATCTTACATCACAAAAATAATTATATAATTATATACGACACAATTATAATTGTAATTCTATCTTCTTTATTGAAAGGAAAATAATTGCGTAATAATATGACGTCACTTTAAAGGTAACTTCCTAATCTACAACAATATTAACAGTAAATAAATAAGGAAACAGGGTTTTCATTTCTGGACATATTGTAGGCTTCGGTGGCCTACGGTGAACTAAATTATGCTTAAATGTTCTAACAGAATGCACGCTTTGGCCTATTCGGTCTACCTATTGTGGACCGCATAAGCCCATAGGTCATGCATTCGCTTGACAGATAATTATAGGCCTAATTAATTATTATTGCCTAAAGTTGATAATACAGACTAATGTAATAGATTGCAAGTCATAAATACACATCGCCGCATTGGACTTCGTTCTGAGGCGGTTAGGCCTTTAGGCCTTATCTTATCTAGCTCGTAGAGGCCGCCTAATTGCAAGTGCATGGCTAGGCAAACGTTTCGGTAGCATACCTTTGATCAGATGGATAAAACAGTATGCACTCTTCGAAGCCCTTTCTTTGTGTTAAAAACCTATCATCGTCGACAACAAGAATAACGCTAACGCATAAACTTGACCTCCTGGGCAAGAATACACCAACTAAAATGGGTTTTCCATGAATGAATGAATGGATGGATGGATGGATGGATGGGTGAATGAATGAATATTAAGAGATTAGCGTGCCATCTACAGAACTGGCTGCAGGCCATAAATCATGCGACGAACAGAAAAGACCATTACACCGATGGCTCAAAAGGGTACGTGAGCAAATCCCCAGTTCGGTCATGATTATGTCGGACATACATACATACATACATACATACATACATACATACATACATACATACATACATACATACATACATACATACATACATACATACATACATACATACATACATACATACATACATACATACATACATACATACATACATACATACATACATACATACATACATACATACATACATACATACATACATACATACATACATACATACATACATACATACATACATACATACATACATACATACATACATACATACATACATACATACATACATACATACATACATACATACATACATACATACATACATACATACATACATACATACATACATACATACATACATACATACATACATACATACATACATACATACATACATACATACATACATACATACATACATACATACATACATACATACATACATACATACATACATACATACATACATACATACATACATACATACATACATACATACATACATACATACATACATACATACATACATACATACATACATACATACATACATACATACATACATACATACATACATACATACATACATACATACATACATACATACATACATACATACATAGATGGTTTGGTACTTCGGAGGAAGAGATTAGACAGACAGACGACAGACAGACAGACAGACGGACAGACAGAGAATGTTAGAGAGAAAGAGGGAGAGAGAGAAAGAGAGAGAGAGAATGGAAGACAGTGAGGCAGATGGAATGCCGTGTACGCGTCGGCCATGGACGCCAAGGCCTGATTGACGAATCTCTAGCCAAACCGCTATCATTACCAAAAAAGGCAGCTGAACAACCTTACCAGATGGTTATGTCTCTCGTCCAAAAAGCCCCATATAAAGGCCAGCATAACCTAAAACTGTTGTCGCCATGTCAACATAACCTAAAACTGTAGTTGCCATACCAACATATAATCGCACAAATATAGTCACCATGGCAACATAATCCCAAAATGTAGTCGCCATGCCAACATAATTCCCGAAATGTAGTCGCCATGCCAAAATAGCCCCCAAAATGTAGTCGCCATGCCAACAAACATGTAGTCGGCAAACGTAGTCACTGAATTCCTGCCTACTGTCTCAACCGGCGATCCTTTTACAAAGATGAAACAGATTAATACATGTAACCCCCGTACGTATAACTGATGTCACTTTGCTGTTTCAGATGAAGAAAAGGATTCTTCGTCCTCTCTAAGCGGAGGAGAAATCGCCGCAATCGTCATCTGCTCAGTCATCGCAGTAATCGTAATCGCCACTTCAGTATTCCTGATCGTAAAATACAGAAGGTATGTGCTGTGTCTATTTTGTTTAGGCCTATCGCTTTTATTACGCGTGCAAGGCCAGTAATCCCACCATCTAGGTCTTGCGGACTCGATTGGATACAGCGGGGGTGTTTAAGCTGGTCTCCCTGAAGCAACTTTGAGTGGCCCTGAAATATTTCCGAGATTTACATTACATTACTTTGCAGACCTCTTCAAAGGCTAAGACCAGGATTCCCGGACCAATTGAAGCCCTCGTGAAATTATTGTTATATAGGTCTCCTGGTTATTTTAAACGTTGGAAATTAAAAGTAAAATTCCAAAATCCCGTATATCATAACCGCCACGTTCCTTTTATAGCGCAACACTCCTGTTTCAGGCGCAACATTCTTGTGTTAGGCGCCATATTCCTTATTCTGCCTTGGTTTGTGTAACAAATGTTCTGGCCTCTACCTGTCTCGACTGCAGTAGGCCGTAGATTGCGTTTACTGGCATTTTCTAAAGCCAACTCGAAGAAGCTTCAAAGGGTCCAAAACACCTTGGCCGGAGCCATCACAAAACTCCAAGTTCTTGGATTAGGCCTATCTATTATATCACAGATAAAAATCAGAGGACTTGCGGATTTAATTTATTTCTTCCAAATGAACTTTAACACCATTTAGGTCAGTATAGACTGGAGTTTTGTTAGGTACTTAAAAGGCGCTATAGCAAATGTCTAGTAACTAATTAACTGCCCAGACAGCTACGTTCATTGGGCCCATTGGGGGTCTACGTTGTGCAGCTGGCGGAAAAAGGTGGCCAGCTATGGGCCCAGTGTAGACCCAACAAATGTGACTATCAGGGCAACTGATTTCTAACGAACTATAACTCTTGACCTTCTCGTGTTCCCGACTCTTTTAGAGAGACTATCTTTTGCTGCCTCTTCCAGTCTGTTTATGTTTTCTGATGCCCTGCTTCAATGTGCACGTCTAAACTTTATTAGGGGCATTATCAGATTTCAGTTGTAAAGTACTGTAACTCTAGACTCCTACTGCTCCGTTATCATAATGCACAAGACGTCAATCGATGGCCCCTTCGAAGTGAAGCTACAGTCTACAATAGGTAGCCGTTCTGCAGCGCCTTTTGTAAGTTACTTAAAAGGCTCTATACAAGTTTAGTGATACAGACATATATACATATATATATGCATAAAAATTCCTTGCAGAAGTCGATAAGGATATTCCAGAATAGCCTATCAGGGCAACTGAAAGGCAGGCTACTTGTTAGCTTGGTCAAGCAGACAGAAACGTGCAGTTAACCTTTAGTAAGTTTCGAGTTTAGAACCGAGTGACATTAGACAGCTCTAAGTGCTTAAAATGGGAGGTAGGTGCACTCTTGCGGAAGGGTCAGGATTTAGAGCTACAACTGTAGGCCTAATTGGACCAAATAGGACAACATAATTATGACAGCTGATAAAACATGCCATTCAAGGCAATCATTGCTGCACTTAGTGTGATGTGCGTGTAGGCCAAACACGGCAACACAAACCACTACTTCAACTTCAAGGCTTAGTGTAAAAAGATAGGCCTGTATGCCTGAACAATGTACCTACAGAACAGAGTACAGATGTCAGGCACTTTTCACTGAACACTTTGTTTATTTAACCACGACTAGGTGTTTAATTTAAGTGATTTCACACTCGACCCTAGTGCTCTGAGCTAAATGCTCTGTGCTCTATAAAAATAACTCGTTTCATCTCGTCCTGTGGTGCGCGATAGTCTAATGGTTAGTGTGCGCGACTGGAAACTGAGACGTTGGGGTTAAAAATCCTCGCCAGGGTTGAAAGATGCTTCGAAATTTCTGCTCCACTTATTGCCCCCTCTAACGAACTCGGCTATGAAACAAGTACCCTGACCGTACAATGTCGGTAGAAAGATGAGGCGGCGAGAGAAAGGGCTGGCCACCCGCCCTCACATCCCGAGGCTAAGAAACATGAAGTCGTCAGCACTTCATAACTATGGCTGTTTGCGAGGGTTAGCTCAAGGAAATGCTCCTCTTGTTTTTATTATTAAATCTCATCCCAGCTGTGTCGTTTGTTTCAGACAAAGTGGCCAGTATGAACACTTCGATATGATGTCACGAGATAGTTACTGAACGTATTCTGAAGCCTACACCAAGTAACTGTATGAATTCGTCCGGGATTTTATGCTACAATAACTGATTATCTGGAGACACAGTAACACTCCTCAATGACTGACAATCAATGCACACAGTTTGACCGAGTCTGTTATTTATTGCTCAGCACTCGAAGTCACTTCAAGGCAAGAACGTGTGTCGGCATCACAAGTTGGCCGACTTCACACCGCACTCAATATTGCTGTTTTCAACACACGAAGACTGGCCACCCTCATAAGCCGAGTATAAGAAAACTGAAGTCACGTTCAAGGCTGCCTATCGGGCTTAGCTTAAGAGACGGCTCTGCTTTTCTTCTTCATCACAATTATCAAAACTGACACCGACTTACCCCATTTATTGGGGCCCAGTTAGACTTAATACATGTAACTAGTTTCCTTACTCCTTCTCTCTGAAGTTAAGTGGTTTTACTTGGGTGACAATAACTTTTCTGAAATCAAAGATCCCACACTTCGTTATCAGATTAAAATAATATTGGCCAGCTGTATTGTTGGTGTTTTTGAGTAGTTGCTTTACAGAAATTACACCAATAGTTATACAGCTTCTCGTTACCTTATGCAATAAAGAAAATCTAGAATTTGAGAACATTTTACTGCCATAATTTGATACGGATAGGCCTATTGTGCCAAATCACTTTAAAGCTGAACATTATTCGTGTAAGTGTTCGAATCGTCACGCACCAATGGTGTTCAAATGCAACCTGCTGATTGACTGAACCATCATTAAGCTATGCCTCTTTACTCTCAGCTGATCACGCTTACACAACTTCATCGCCTAACGCGTCTCTTCATTTTTAGCCTACTTCTGAAGCCAAAATCTCAGTCCTCTCAAAATAGGGCAAACTTGACCCAATCCCAACCTCCTTACTCAAAGACTGTCCTATGCTTCTCGTTCCCATTATAGCCAAGATCATTCATTTAAGGTTGTCCATTAAGGACGTTTGCAAAGGGAAGATTCACCAAGATGCGAACAAAGGGAGGGTTATGCCCACTGCAGCCGTCCGCATCTAAATTTGGAAGAGTTATTTTCAGCACAGCCTGTGCCTCAACCACTAACTGCAATCAGACAGCAGTCTGTACTACGTCGATCTAATAGTCCCTTAGCTGGATGCGGAAGTATCAAAGTACCCCACCCCATAGTACAATTAGCCCTGCAAAATCAATAGGGTAGCCTAATCTAGGCCTTAGTACTATGCAACGTCCGCAAAGGGGTGAGGAAGGGTATCGCCAAATGCACACAAGGGAAAGGAGGGTCCAAAGTAGGTCTTTTATGGATAGTAGACGTCGTTTATGGACGGCCCCTAGCAGACAGCCATAGCATTTTTTACCCTCTTCTAGAGTTGGGTTTGTATTTCTTTTAAAGAAAACTCAAAAAATAAAGCGACTCTTTGACATTATTAACTGTTTTATTATCTTTTTTCATTTCAGTTATCATGTAACATTCTGTGCTTCCAATAGTCATCAAAACCAGTTCTTCTCAAATGCAACAATTCTCATAGCTTACGCAAGATCATGATGTACCCTGGAAAAAACAAACCAGTTTTACGATCAGTCAGATGAAATTCCACCACTAAATCTTGTACACATTTTCTTCCATAAGACATAAGAATTTCAGAACTTTGAGACATAAAATTATCTGTAATAAAAATTAATAAAATGAAGACATAAGCATACCTGTCACTTCCACTTGCAATGCACGATTGGAAATAGCATCGCTAACATACCTATTGGAGATAAGTTATATGTTAAACTGTGTGTGTTCCACATAAGCAAATTGTTAAAAAGCAACTGCTTACCAGTTTTCTGTACTAGTCGCTGTTTAGGACGACAGATGTAGCTTCCATCAATGACTTCTGAAAAAAGTAAGCATGCAAACATTTCAATCCTCTCCACTTTGTTATGACTCTTTTACTACGGCAAATGACTTGATGCAACGGTTCTCTTTCGCCGAGGTTGGTTTGGGAGCGCTTCTGAGTAGTTTTCTTGAAGGGGCACTATATAAGTGTTCTGTATAAATAAATTAAATAAATAAATAAACGGTGAAAGGCCAAATGGTTCAACGCTTACCAGGCTGTCGCATCTTTCTGCGGATACCAATCGGCTGAACCACCCAAGGTCTGTCAACATGTTCGTAGAAATTAGCCACTTCGAGGGACAATCCGGGGACAAGGGCAAGGACACAACTGACCTCGGTTACACTAAAACAAAAACAGTCATTCAGCATTTCACACCGTGTACATCAATTAAAAATGACAAGGTACAGCGAGACAGTTGCTCATTTCCTGCAAGTCTCTATTAACAGTGATTCCAAATTTGAATGGATTACATGTATTTGGCTCAACACACAACAGACAGTAATAGAGACACACAGACAGAGTGACAGACACACAGAGATAACCAGAAACATGAAAGACAAAGACAAACACACGTACAATAACAGATAATGAAAACGGAATAAAATAAAAATACTTTGTTCTCCGCAAATCTTCAGTCAAACAAAATATCTACCAGACCCAAACTTTGACGCAGAAAACGCACTTAAAGAAACTTCACAAACTTTTCACTCCTTTGAATTGTTTTCTTTTGCTTGAACAATCTACAAAACAAAGCTGTGTCTTATGTAAACTGCAGTATCTACCTCTTGCAAAGCACAGCCAAAAGCCCATTTTTCCTCAGTGATTGAGCAGCAGTGAAGAGATACTTCTCAGAATCTTTGCATCTAATGTATGCCTAGCAATAACAAACAGTACGTCAATGAATTAACAAAAGATTACAACTCTACTCACAATAAAGATTAATTTACTTTCAGGTGTTATTTGCTATGTGCTCTTCAATCAGAGTTTTTAATGCAATTATTTGGCTACAAGTATTTACAACAAACCAAATGTTACTTCGTCAGATAAATCCTAGCAGCTCAGTCTTAAAAATGCATCTTATAAATTGTAATTAAAGAACAACATATACATACATACCTAAGTAAGGAAGTAATTTAGCACATATGTAAGTACCAGCAAGTAAGCAGACAAATAAGTAAGTAAGGAACCTATGTATGGAAGTAAATATGAAGCTAAGTAAGGATTTACCTAAGCATACAAATTTGCTACATGGGAATTTAACCTTGAGCTAAGTCCTCAGTCAGGCAGACCAGTGGAAAAGAAAGGACTATGAGACCAAGTTGACAAATGTCTGGAGAGGAACGAAGAGATATTCACGGCTCAGAACATCTCCCAGAAATCTCCATTTTCTCTAAGAAGAGTTAAAAGCTGGGTAATATCCTTAGATATCCAGCCATTTGCAAACACTCTTCTAGAAAAAAGATGATAATGGAACCTAGAGAATCTCCAGTTTCATTTAAATATACAGTGTCAAGAGTCAGTAGAATAATTTAAACTAAATTTTGCTAAGAAAGCAAAATATCACAGAACCCATGTCCATTTTCCATTATATGAACATAATAGACCAGTGTATGATCGATAACACTAGATGGTCAAACTAGTGGTGCATACCATCGAGCAGCGTACCCATGAACTTACGGAAGGAAAGAAGGAAGGACTCTAGTGGTTAGCATTCTGAATATAGTGTAACGTAATATAGAGTAACCAACTTGAAGCATCCAATGTGCCTTTGGAGTGTATACTAGCCTTCTATGGATTTACTTTAAGCTACCATTGATTGATGCCTGTTCATTATGAAAACGGTGCCACCAAAGTCTTTAGATAGGTAAGATTAGATTACATTAAATATTCCCTTGCCAAGGCTAAGAAAACACAGATGCTCAAACTTCATGCCCAATGCTGTCTCTAACCATGCTGTAGAAGTCATTAGATTAGGTTACAGCAGATTAGATTAGAGGCTCCCATGCCAAGGCTAAGAAAACACAGATGCTCAAACTCATTGCCCAATGCCGTCTCTTCGGGTTAGAATAAGCACCTAAATGTGCACTTCTTAATGCAAGTACTTACACAATCACACAGTTCTTTGACTTCTTCTGATGCCAATACAAACTTAACATTTTCAAGCGATGGACAGAAGTGGCAAAGATCCTCTCCAAGATAGGTCATTAATTCACTGTGGAATTTCTCACATTCAAAACTGTTAGATTGTTCAACGGTTTCTGGTCGAGATATGAAGATCTGTCCAGACGGATGAACTACATAAATAAGGATACCACAACACTTCTCAAAATAACATCACATGTCTATAAAGAAAGACACGATACTGCAGTAAAGGAAGACGTGCCATATACAAGCAAGTTAAAATTCAAGTTAAATGGATGCCAGTCTAATATCAGCTTTCTGTTAGTGTTAAATGTTAATTTATGTAAATGCAAACTAATAATTTAATAAGCAAGTAAAATGCAATTCTAGGTACATTCAAGAACTGTCCTCTTTTGCCATGGAACACTTCAAAAACTGGTGTATGTATGTACGTGAACATCTATATAAATGTAAATGTATACATTTCTCTATAACTACCATATGGCCTCAACCTTGCTCATTTTTTGATTGAATTCAATGAATTAATCAGGTGAGTTACTACTCCACCATCACCCATTTGAATGGGTGCCACGCCACTTTAGGTCCCCATGCATGGACCATATAGCGCCTTTGAAGAACCTCTCAAAGATGCTGAGGCTTCCTGAACTTGTTTTATAAATGAATGAACAAACAAACGAACAAACGAACTAATAAACAGAGAAGAACAAGCCAATAAGGAAATACTTATTGCTTGCCTGTCTGCAGAAGCATCATAAGCATTGCCATCAGCAGATTGTTGTTATCATCAATCATGAGAATGCTGTGTCCTTCTTGGAGACCAATCAACCGAAGCGATAAAGCAACGTGCTACTCACAGAAGAAACACTTCACCAATCAACCAGCAGAATAAAAACGCAGGTACAAGATGTAATACTTCAAGTGCACCATTTACATCAGTAGTGACCAACAGAACATACGTAATACACTGTCAATCAGAAAAAGATACAGAGAATTAGCCATTCAGTTCTGCATTTGCAGCTCAAATCCCTAACAAAGGCAGCTAATTCATGACCGAATCTATACAAGAAGAACAGTGCCCAAAGCTAACCCAAGAGGCAGCCATGGGCATGAAGTGTCAGTGACTTCATTTTTCTTAGCCTCAGTAGCGTTACGCTTACCCTTCATCAAAATAGGCAATGAAAGTAAAATCTACATTAACAGAAATTAAATTTTCAATAAATTCAGTCTTTAAATAGAGTATAAGTAATTATTTTCAAAGTCAAATATACTTAGTGACCCTAACCTACCTATTCGGCACCAATTAAACTAAGTATGTTGTGGTCTTTCCTAAATCGTTGTGCCCTGGGGGTCATGAAGGTTTATGAGAATGATAACTGGAGTCTATTCATGTGCTTCTGTGGCTACAATCAGTGAAATCTCCATAAAAACTCCACAATCTCTATGAGACCAGAGTTCTACAGGTTGTCTCTATACAAGAATGTAATTAACAAAATTATGTTTATAACCTGATACCCCTCCGGTAGGATGGTCCATTCAGGAGTGCACTGGGTCTGTAATCCAATGATAAGTGAACTCAGTGTAACAACTCTGGACAAGTCTTGCTACTCAGATTCAGATTTACTCACCTCAAGCACATAATAAATGCCATAAATAACACACAATAATTAGAAATTATGTGCAATCTAATGTAACCAATGACTCATCAATACATAATAGTTGTTCACAAACCTTGTTCCAAGCGGTTACTGCAGTCTTCTGAGCCAACTGCAGCCAATCCAAGATAGAAGGTCTCGTACAGTAAAACGTAAAACCCGCTGACGACTGAAGGAAGGAAGCTACTGGCTTCCCAATAATATCTTCTGCTGCTACACCCCCAAAGTCATTATTAAATCTGTAGCCAGGTTTCAGCTTGATAAGTTTCTCGTGAAGGCGGCCAGTCTTCCTTGCATCGGTGTAGCGAATGATGGCTGACTCATTCATAGCAAAAACATCTGAGACTATCGCTGTCTTGTCATCAGTAGTCAATCCAGTAGTTGGTAAATCTTGGGAAACTGTTACTTTGCGAAATTTTGCAAGAAAAGCTGAAATTAGAAAAAGGAAGTTTCAAAAACAAAACACACCTGTCACTATTTCACCAATTAACACTCTTTCCAAGGTCAACAGGATCAGCAAATAGTTCAAAGGTAAATTAAATGTTTAATGGTAAATATACTCAGTGTATACACATGAAATTTCTGAATTTAAAAATGCATCAAAGGCTTGGATAATTTGTTGAAAACTTATAACTGTTTACGCAGTTTTATTCTATATCCACATTCACGTTCTGAATATAGTCAGTGTTTACCTCTCTAACGGTGGGAAATTCCAACAACAGATCTGAACATTTCCACACTAAACTGCTGTTAAAAATTAATCTTTGCTAATTATGCAACAGAAAACTGGAATACTGTAGAACTTTTTGCCTCAACTCTTTGAACAGTTCACCTTGAACAACTCAACTAAAATTTGGTACTAAACTTTCAAATGTAATTTAAACATAAAAGCTTTCATCAAAACTGCGGAGCACCACAGCTATTTAGTCTTAGCAAACGTTAAAGGTTCACACACTCACCTGTTGAATCTTCGCATTTCTCGGGCCAACCAAGATTCAAAGCAGCATCTGACGGAAAATGAACACATTGTAAATTACTAACCAATGGCCCTAACTCACAATGACAAAACACATCATATAAAAGATAAATGTATTGTAACCGTAATAACATAGCATCGTAAGCAGTATCTAACTGCATTTCACCTGGCGACTGACTGTGGCTCAGATTTGCATTTCTGTGCAATTTTGCACGAGACAAAAATATGTGCAGTAATAATAATAATAATACATACATACAGACGTACGTAAATACATACATTCATGCATGCATACATCCACACACAGACATACATGAATACATACACACATACATACACACACACACATTCATCGATTTTCAAATTTCTCTAGGAGCCTAGACCTTTTGAAATAAGATGCCATCTTGTGTCCGTTTCCTCAAAAATGCCTTCGAGCGTCAGAGGCAAACCTGTTTCTCGAACAGCCTGGTCCACCGTCACAAGCCTTGAAACGCTGAAAAGTTCAACATATTTTATTTCAATTTTCTTCATTATTGTCTACTTATCACACACATAAGGTCAGTAAATCTGAATCTAACACCTGGAAGAATAACTGTGTTAGATGATGTTTAAAATGGGCAGACAGTGACCTTTCAAATGATGTATAACACGTCTGCGTTACTCGGCAGAAGATTGCCAAAGGTTGACCCAAAATAGGATTTTCCATCCCTGCTGATCAAAATCAATCATTAAAATCATTAAATTTGAGCAGTTATAAGCATAAACACTGTTAGAATAAAATGAAAACGTATAGACTAGGATATGCTTGACAAAAATGTATGAAAAATCATATATGTGTGATTTCATCATAAAAGGCCTTTCTGACCTGTTTTTCTGGAAAATTGAGTGATGCAACTTAGGACTCATTTTGTCAGAGCACACTTGACAGGGTCTTTCAACAACCTCCCAAAGATGCTATATAAATGTTCTAGACACAACAGCCTCTCTAGTTTTCAAACATTACTTCTAAAGTGTAGAGTTTAATGTACATGTATTGTAGCTGCAGCAGAACATTGGACCCTTCTTGTAATTCTACTTTTTGGGATTTATGTCAAGCACCTTCTAGCGGCAATCTCTAACAGTAAACCAGATTATGTCAGAAAACTTATCGATAGATATGATAAAAATTGCACTTAAAGGCACAGAAAAGGTATTACCTAGGTGCATAGATAGCAAGAATTCCTCCATTCTTTAATAAACGAGACGAAACCTCCAACACCCTGCTTAGGTCAGAAATGTCTAGAAAAACCTAAGCCAAGTTAGAATCATTAGATAATGTAATTCGATCTATAAATATATCAAAGCCATCATGTGGCACTCTAATATAAAGCTCTCAGAATTAATAGTATTAGAGCTTGCTGATAAACAAAATAGAAGCTGTGACAGGTAATTTTCAAACTAAGCACAGCTAACTGAATCTATTCTAATCTTATCTAATGACTTTTACAATGCTGTTACCAGAATGCAAAAGGCATTACTTTATGGTAACTGCAAGCAAAGCCAAAGTAAAAAAGATTAACAGAAGTCCAGTCGAAATCCAGTAAGTCCAGAAAGCAGGGTATGGTGGGTAAACAAATTGAAACAGATGAAGCTTGAGACCTGAATGACATTAAACAACCGAAAGAGTGCACAGAAAACAGAAATATAATCCCAAACTTCAGATCAGTTGAAAAGCCCAGCACTGTTCGGGTCCAACAGATGAGAGTTAAGGAAAAGTCCATTTTAAATGGTGAGAATGGCAAAGCCTCAGCAGCAAGGAAAAATGTGATATGTTTAAAATCTAAACAACACATTTAAAATAAGAAAACTGCAACTCTACTTAAAATCTGACACACAGTCCAAAAACAGAAGTCACGATTTTAGTCTAGGTTTATAAAGCATGTAAGAAGTCCTCATAATTTATTACCAGATCAAATTTCTTTTCCATATCATAACTGCATATATCATCGTGAAAAAATTTGACATTATAAGGCCACTGGGCCCCATAAGATAAACTGTAGGAGTTCACCCAACGATCAAAATGACGCCTAGCTGAAGTGTGGTTTTTCTTTGATCGGTCCAACGATGTCACATGACCTGTTGCTCCAACTAATAAAAACAACCAAACAGTCCCCAGTATAACAATGGCACCTTACTTCATAATTTCCTAATGAAATTCAAAAACACCAAAATTGCTACTGTACTGTCTTATATACAACAATTCTAAGCAAAACACCAACATCAAAAACAGAAAACACTACTTAACAAAAAAATGACAAATAACCTCACTACTGGTGAATTCTGAACTATAACAATGGCGTCTCAAGAATTAAAAGACGGGCAGTTTCTTAATTTAACCCCAGCGAAGCAGTCACCGGTAAGAAGTGTTCACGACGTCATTTCCTGAGCCTCAGCATATGAGGGTGAGTTACCAGACCTCTTTCTTGTCGTCGGATCTACTCACTAGTAAATGGTCAGTGTAATCATTTTATAGCTGGAACTGAAACATCTTGAACATCTTTCTGCCACCTGAACCCCTGACTTCAGGACTAACACTAAACTATCACACATTCTAAAATCAACCAAAAATCAAACAGAAATGTACATCTAGGAATGAGAGGATTAAGTTTGCTATTCGCCTAAAGATGAGAGGATTAAGGTTGCTACTCGCCTAAAGATGAGAGGATTAAGGCTGCTATTCACCTAAAGATGAGAGGATTAAGGTTGCTACTCGCCTAAAGATGAGAGGATTAAGGCTGCTATTCACCTAAAGATGAGAGGATTAAGGTTGCTACTCGCCTAAAGATGAGAGGATTAAGGCTGCTATTCACCTAAAGATGAGAGGATTAAGGTTGCTACTCGCCTAAAGATGAGAGGATTAAGGTTGCTATTCACCTAAAGATGAGAGGATTAAAGTTGCAATCCCGGTACCAGAGCCAGTCTCCAAAATGTCGAGACCTCTGCCAATGCCAAGTGAATGAAACATACTGTACAACACCTAAAATATACAAAAGTCAACATCGTTACAACAGATAACACACAAAAAAACAACAGACACAGCTTTAAGAACTGACAGATAGCCAGACATGTTTGAGCATTTCTGAGAGGTATAAAAGGCCCTACAAAAATGTTCAGATAATGCATGCATATGCATATACATGTATAATTAATTTACACCATTCGCTTAAAATGCCTGATTACTCTGCAGAAACGCACTATACACACAATCAGTAGACTACCTCTACGCGCCAGTTAAACGTATGAGAATAAGGTACCTTCATCGGGAGCTCTAACGTCTAAAACTAGTGGAGGGGTAATTCCCCCTTTCTTTCCCTACAAGTCTCACCCTGCTGCATACCTTAGGAGATGAAGTTGCTGTATTTCGTCGTAGGAGTTCAAGGTACTCTGATAGTGTTGGTCTTCTAAGCGACAACTTGTAACCTGACAACTCCCAATCACCTTCACTCACAGATCGTTCCAGTAGGGACTCTGATGAAATACTGACTTCAGGACCAATGGCCAATTTTTTGTCAACAGTAAGTCGCAGCAAGAAATCTAATTGCTTCCCATTTGGTTTACAAACTCTTAAAATGACTAATTCATTTAATTGAAATCTGTTCTTCTGTTGCCTCATCACAAAATTGACATCATTTGAGAATGCCTTGCTAAAGTCAAGATCTAATGGAGATTGAACAGCCGAGGCTTCATATCTTGTTTTTTCGCTGTTTTTGTAAAAGTCACTATCAGGCCTAAAGCAAAGAAGCCTTGTCTGTGAATAAGCGGCGCTGATGACTGACTCAACTTTACATTTTCGATCCGATTCATTCGCATGATCGGAGATTTGAACTGAGCCACCATTATGTGAATCTGACGGCCAAACTGTATTTAAAGACGCAGCACGGTTAATTTGGCTTCCGGCGGTGTCACGGCAAGGCTCTGTCCCGGATTCTTTTAGCATAATTCTGTCATCTTCATTTTGAGAATCATCGGGTTTCTCAAGGGCATTTCCACATTCAACGCTTGTTACGGTACTGCAGTACTGGGCTCGACATTGCTTGACATACATCAGTGAACTTTTGCCAGCATTTAAGATAGGTGTTAACAAAAATCTTAAACACGCTTTCATAGTGTTTGCGATTCTAGCTAAAATACAGAACTATCTGTCCAACTTTGCAAAAGTACTGGAAACCACATCACAATGAGCAGAACTCAAAGCACGAGTTCACGAGCATTAAAACGCGTCTCATTGTTACCCCTTGAAGCAATCGTTGAATAATAATGAGCTTTTAGGTACCGCTTAAATTGCGCTGTTGAATATTAATCAGCAGAGTGGACGGTTCTGCGAGACTACACCTGGCGTAAAATTAATACGGTATAAACTCTGTAGCAGCTCACGCTGCTTATAAGCCGACTCTATGCTCTACAAAATTTGCTTCAGGATCGAGCGTTGATAATCCCGGTTTCAATCTGCACTTCTGAACTTTGTAAGTAGGGCATTATTAAATTATAGTTGTATTGTATTGTTTTATAATAATATTATTTCATTCATTCATTCATTTCTTCCTTAAGTCTTTCCTTCCAGACTTTTCCTCTAGACCTTCCTTCCTTCCAAACCTTCCTTCATAGAAGGCCTTCCTTCGAGCCTTCTCCCTACTCCCCTTCCTTCCTCCTTCCCTACGTCTCCATGTTATTCCGACCTTCCACCCCTCTTCCCTCCATCAGTTCCTATCCTGACTCCTTTGCTTCCTCGTCTTTTTCCGCTCCAGTCCCATACATCACCCACCGTAGCTGCCACGCTGTCTCTCTGCCTGACTTTGGACCTTGACCCGGAACCGAACCCTTTTTGCCTATCAATTTTGATTTGATTGAGCGCGTGTGAATAAGCTGGTCCCCGTGACGTGGCTTTCGTTGGGCACTGTAGAAATCTCGGGATTACGATTACGACTTCCGTCTTTCTTCCATTTCTTTTTTCGTTTCTTCCTTCGTTAATGGTCGTAGATTTTCATCCACCAACCCACCAACTTTAATTCCTATCTACCTATCTAATTTCGTCATTGCATTACGTGGCATTACCTATTACTCGGTTTCAACTCAGTCTTGCATCATTCACAGAAGCTAGCATCATTTCTAAGTTCAAGGTAACGAGTCTAGAAAGGAAGAGACATCCGGTGAAATTTGACCTGAGCGCAAGAGAAACTTAAAAAACAAACTCATCGAGTTGCCACTGAAACAAACGCCCCCTTCTATGGAAAACCGATTTTGCTTCTAAAGCATCGTTTGCCTGCATTTTATTCTAAAGATAAAACCGTAGCTTAGTGGCTTCTGCGCGTGGTCTAAAGCTAGCCTTTTGCACTACGATATGAGACATACTGCTACGTCTGCTTGATTCCAGATTCTGACCTGGCATTGAAAATGACCCAAAATCTGGCCCTTATGTACTTGAGTTGATATAGCTGGTCATCCTGATCAGTGGCGGCTCCAGGATTGCTTGCGTGGGGGCAAGAGCATTTCCAGATGGGCACCACATTCTGGCAGTCCACCATGCATGGGTCTGGTCTGAGGGGCGCCGCCATTTAACCAATAGGGGCGGGGAGGCGAACCGACCCACGCCTATAACTAAATCTGCCACTGATTATGACGTAGCATTAATGTGGAGCTGAGAAATTTCGAAGATTTACATTATATCACATCATAACACAGTACACTACATAAAAATAGTTACGACAGCGAATTTCGTGGCCTTCTCGATTTGGCCTAGGGTCAGAGGCCACAATTTTTGGGTCACAATTGCCAAGAAAAGAGCTAAACAGGTAGTCATTAATTGTCGGCGAAAGAAATTAGGCCTACGCCATACTTTACGTGCCCCTTCAAACCTCTTGGATACCACACTCACCACTCTGAGAACCTGCTGAAGCCCTTGAAACCCAGCAAGGTAAAATCCATAGAAGCTGCTCCGGAATTGTTCCTGCATACGGCACTGGCCCTGAGGACTATTGTTTAAAGAATGAAACGTGTATTGAATGTCCGATTACTTTACGTATGTACTGTACCTTGCCTTCCGCGACACGGGTTTGGCAAGGCGCTCAGCAACTGCGTATAGCTTTACATTGCATAACTTACATCAAATTTGCATTAAAATTAAAATTACAATTTTACATAAGTTACATTACATAATTTACATCCTAGCAATAAGCTGCCACCCACAACTTAGGTTTTTTAGGCGCTGAAGAGATCCTGAGATTACGATTACGGTTACGATCATCACAACGAATATAGTCGTCATTTTCCTCGTAGTTAGCAACGTCAGCAGTAACAGCAACAGTTACCGTTCATGTTGAAATATAGATGAACACAAGTGTTTTGACGAAACCCATATGCTAGACATAACTATGTCGTGCGTCGAGTTAGTGCTGCGCTTGGCAACAGGGCTTTTTCTGTTGCGGGACCAAAGTTCTAGAATACAGTTCTGTGGTCTGTTCCCACTGTTGAGTCCTTGATGTCATTTCGTTCTCGACTCAAGACGCTTTTGTGTTAGCATATCCTCTTTAGACTGCCTTTCTGTCTCACAGAACTTACAGTACCATTGGAATTTACCTGATTGCGGATTTTTTCGAAGGGCCATCGATTGATGACAAACAGCGCTACAAAAGTTCTAAGATTAGATTAGATCAGGTCTTTCATCAGCTCTGCATAATAGATTAGTGGCTAAGTCTCTTTAGGTTTAGTAATGAAACGGACGGCTGTCCATACTCAATGCATATCTACTCAATCTCTCCACGCATAGGCCTCTGGGCTACTAGGTCGAGTAGGAGGGCTTGAGACTGTCTGCAGCATAAGCAAGCCTGCGTTTTAACAGTAGCAATCCGTAGGGTTATTCAATACTATATAAGCCACGGATTAACATTATCTTAGGACAAGCACACGGCTCTACTCTGCCAGCTTAAATTAAACTGACGAGTGGTGTAAATACCACCAGGTCACCTGCATGCAAAACCAACCAACCTACGACGCAGTCAACAAACAGTCTGCAAACTTGCAACCGGAAAATGTCGACTCTGGAGAAGGAGATAAAGCTGAACGATGGTAATACCATGCCAGTCATCGGACTGGGGACGTTCCAGGGTAACTACGATTACAAGGTAGGCATTTAATTAGGCCATAGGTCAGGTCGCAACCCATCGCATGTTTACCTGTCCCAGTTAGGATTCAGACTGCGCATGGGAAATTACGTTGTTGGCGCTTGTAAAAATAGACAAATATACACCATGTGGTCTGCTGACCTGGATAGCTACGTTGGTTCAACTTGACAGACATGTTAAGAGCGCACGCCAATAGCGGTTGAAATAGCCCGCCTTAGGAAAGTGGCATAATTATTGAAAAATTAACCTAGGGTAATAGAAATTCAGCAGTTATTAGTAAATGAGCCACGCTTATAACATTAGACATTCACCAAGAAGAAATAAGTATTGATGGCTGAAGGTTGTCAAAACGACATAACAGATGAATCTTCCCAATGCATCGTCCAACCTCTAAATATTCTTCAGTTTTCATCCAATCGCGCTCAATTTATTATTCTGTGTAATGGACTCATTTGGCACTCTCCAGTATTAAAAATTGAAAACTTTATTTTTTACCATGTATACGCGTGGACAACCCGAATGTAGATGTGTGTGCACCATCCAAGTATATAGCGCGGATTAATTATCAGCACGGCTTCAGCCTTTCGAATGTAACGAAGGTAGAATGAGTGATTGTCTTCAGGTTGACCATTTGGGCTGACCATCTGACAAGAATTAAGACTTTTAAAATCCTGGTCAAAGTATCAACCTAGGTCATGTGAACGCTGTTTGGAATTTTCATACTGACAAACGAGAGACTGATAGAAGTTTCACTTGTCCTTAGGCTTTTTTATTCAACCCGATTTTATAGTTTATACTTAATTTAATAGATGTGCAATCTTGCCCACGGACCAGAGCGCAGGTGGCTTATGCTAGGCCTACTTCTCTGGTCCATTCTTGATGGGCATCAAAGCCATGCCGCAACCGGGTCAATTTCCAGAAGGTCAGTTCAAAAGACAGAGAGGCAGCCAACGGAATCAATCAATAGCTATAGTCAGAATCCATCAATAGTCATAAACCGTCAATAGTTACAGTGCCTCAGTAGCCATAACCAGTTATATCTGTGGTGCATAGAGCATCCACGACATGGTTGTGTCGGCGGTGAAGACGGCCATAGACCTTGGTTATCGTCTCTTTGATACGGCCTTCTTATACGACACTGAACAACCGATTGGGGAGGCATTTCGAGAGAAAATCCAACAGGGAGTGGTCAAGAGGGAGGATCTCTACATCATCACCAAGGTCAGTCACCCTCATCAGCATCGAAGTAGGTAACGTAAGGTAAGGTATAGGCCTAAGGTAAGGTAAAGTAAAGGCAAGGTGAAGTAAAGTAAGGTAATGTTAGGTAATGTAATGTAAAGTTAGGTAATGTTAGGTAAGGTAATGTAAGATACAGCAATGTAAGGTAAGATTAGTAAGGTTAGGTATAACGTTAAGCAACATCAGGTAAGATAAGGTATGATAAGGAAAGATAAAATAAGGTAGAGGTATGGTCACTTTTCAAAGAAGCCAGAGTTGACCATCCATTTAAGTAGGCACAGGTGAACTCATGTGCTGATTCAGTAAGATGGGAAGTGAGTTGTAAGGCCCAAGAACACAAGGTTAACTTTGAGTAGCCCCTGCTCGGCCCACACATACAGTTCTAGTCGTAATCGTAATCGTAGTTTGGAGATTTCTACAGCGCCGAACGAAAGCCACGTCGCGGGGACCAGCTTATTCACAGGCGCTGAGTCAAAAAAAAATCGACAGAGAAAAGGGTTCGGTTCCAGGTCAAGATCCAAAAGTCAGACGGAGAAACAGCGTGGCAGCTACGGGGAGGTGATGTTAGGGTTGGAGAGGAGAGAGAGAGATAAGAGGAAGAAGGGGTGTCAGGATAGGACTTGTGAAAGTGACCTTACCTGCCGGGTGTGGCGGATGCAGGAGGTGAGATCGAGGGATTAGTTTTATCGTGGTTGAAGTCTTGTATGGTGGCTGGACTGGTCCGTCTGGATCCGTCTTTGTTTGTATCTGAACAATGATGTAGCGCCATTAGACAGTCCTAAATTAAAGCGCTGTGAACAAGGCTTCTAGCAGCCTTGTCCACTTTCATTAACCAGGTTATGCCAAGCCCTTACCCCATTTATTTCATACCTTTGTCCGTTATGTTTGCTTCTGGTTTCCAGCTGTGGTGCAACAGCCATCGGAAGGAGAATGTCGTTCCAGCTCTGCGTCAGAGCCTTCAAAACCTCGGCTTAGAATACGTTGACATGTACCTCATCCACTGGCCAGTTGCAATCAAGGTATGTTGACAACCACCGACTGATATATGTACACGTATAATCATGAATTTAAGCCCTACCGGTATATATATATGTACGTACATACATACATACATACATACTTATGTATGTATGTATGTATGTATGTATGTATGTATGTATGTATGTATGTATGTATGTATGTATAACCACTGGATTGCAAGAACATAGCTAGGTAACCTTTTAAAGGTCACGATGTTCTGTTTACCGTTTTCAGTTTACTTCCGCTTTCATTTTCAGCCAGGAAATGAACTGATGCCGAAGGACGATAAGGGACAAGTTATCCTGGACGAGGAGGCGGACTTCACAGAGACGTGGGAGGTGAAAGGCTTTCCAAGTCGTTGACTAGGCCTAAGTTCATCTCTAGGGTACCAAGCGGATTTCAACAGGGATCAAAACTCCAACTTTTTCATTGCCCTGTGTCATATTTTACCTTGCTTTACCTTACCTTGTCTTACCTTGTCTTCCCTTACATTACCTTGCAACATGTGTGATGGATCGTTCTACACCGAGATAGAAATCTGTTAAATTAAACCACGATCGATATGTGAACCGGCTTCCTCTTGCACAGAGGCGCCGTGACGTAACGTTCTTACCGAGGGGCTAGCCGCAGGTATTGGTGTGTGATGTAATCATCTGTAATGTAACTTTAATGACTGTTATCGGTAAGGCAAAGTAAGAAACACCTCCTGAAGGTAAGATTGGGTATAACATAGGCAGACTCAGATTTTGGTATGGGTTTGAATAATTGATCTATCGAATAAAAGCCTTAGACTCTTTAAGTAATGGTCCATTTAGTACATATAGAGCAGGCTGTAAATAATGCCGGTGCCATCTCGCGAATAATACGACCCATAGTTATTTCATTGAACTTGGCCAGGTAAAAGGACAGGGAGCGAGCATACATAGACGTCTTTGCTATCGATTTAATTACTGCCTTACGTGATTCATTTAGTACATTTAGGAAAGGCGGCACATAACGCCTGCGTCATCTCACGAATAATATGAGAACAAAAAAGGTTGCAGGTAACAGGGAGCAACAAGGGATTTTCTCCAGAAGGGACATTTTCCCGAACTAGCGCGCAGACCCCGCGCGGAATTGGTTAGTTGATTAATAATCTGCTAAAACGTGCACCCAACAGCAAGATACGTGGGAATGTTGGGTCAGGACAACTCAAGACCAGTAATGTAATCAGATGTAATGTAATGGCCTGGTTAGCTACACGCATACGTCAAGGCGCCTCTGAGCGTGAGGATGCCGGTTCGCGTCCCGGTCGTGGCTTATTTCAGAGATTTAAATCTTGGGCTAGCACGGTCCGTATACGGGGACCTTAGATGGCGTGGCGCCCATTCAAAAGGAGAGCGGTGGAGAAAGATCTCACCCTATTAATTCACTTAAATATGTCTTCTTGGTGTGTGCCTCTCATTAGGGAATGGTGGAATGCAAGCGACTTGGCCTCGCCCGTTCCATTGGCATTTCCAACTTCAATCAAAAGCAGATCCAGAGACTGCTCAACCATACGTCCGTAGTACCAGCCAATCTCCAGGTTACATCAGTTCCCTATACTTAAATCATCAACTTATGTAATCGCGTGTCATATATAAGGAATGCGATGTCACGTAACGTAATATGTCAATAAAACGCGTCTTTATTATCATGCAGACATCTGTGACTTGTAACGTAATGTAAAGGAGATCATCCTGTGCATGTCAAAAGGCATTCGGAGTGTTAGGCCTGCATTGAAATAGACGTGTAAACGATTAAGCCCTACTCTAATGTAGTTAAGGTCTAAACTTCAGACTTACGTGTTTCAGTTTGCTTACCCACCATAACTACTTTTTGTTTCTCTAAATCTCTGGGGGTTTTGACCAGGCGTCTCCAACAGCTTCCTATTTCTGACTACGGTTTTCGCTTGAAGCAACCATCGATTGCCTGGTGCATTGTGGTAACGGCGCTATAGAAGTCCTTAGATTTGATTCAGTTAGAGTTCTTTACTTTACCTCCAATGTTCAAAGTGCACCCTACCCCGCAATCGGTTTTATTACCTATTCAACAATGGAAACCTGTGTTTTAATTAACTGTTTAATTACACAGTGGAAATGAGTAAATTTTAAGTAACTGTTCAGGTCGAAGTCAATCCTTTCTTTCCGAACACAGAGCTCATCGAGTTATGCAAGCAACACAACATTGTTGTCTCGTGTTACTCGCCACTCGGAAAACCAGGACGACCTTGGTATGGCTGTCTGCGAATTTGTCCTCATACAAATCCACTGTTGACTTTTTAAAGAGCTTTTCAATGTTCCAAGGAAAGGTAAGGTAAGGTAAGGCAAGGTAAAGTATGGTAAGGTAAGATAAGGTAAGGTAAAGTTTGACAAGATAAGAAGGTAATGTATGGTAAGATGAAGGAAGTTGAGGTGAGACAAGGCAAGATAAGGCCAGGTAAGGTATGACAAAGTAAGGTGAGGTAAAGTGACCTTAGGTAAGGCAAGGTAAAGAAAGGTAAGGTAAGGTAAAGTAAGTTAGGGTAAGACAAGGTTAGGTAAGTAAATTGCATGGAAATTGTAACAAACTGTTGTAGGCTGTTTCGTTGTCCGATTTTGTTGCCTATCTATGGATCAGGTTCAAGGTCTTACAACCCAATTATCATGCCTGTGGACTGCTTATAACAGCATCGTTAGATCAACACGGCTGATGCACACACACGCACACGCACGCACGGATATACACACACGCGCACACACCACACAACAGAGAGAAAATAACCACTGAGAGATCCTACAGTTGCTAATGTAAATAAGAGAAACATGCACGTTGTGTTATGTAATTAATGCAGGATTAGTTCACTGATGCTTACTTACTTACTTGCTTGCTTGCGGAGTTACTTACTTACTTAGACTAAGCAGAGCACATGTATGTTAATTGTTGTAGGCAGAAGGAAGACGATCCTTTTGTGAGCACCGATGCTACGTTGAACGCCATTGGAAAAGCTCACAACAAAACTCCAGTACAGGTCGACATTTCCAATATCCATGAGCAAACAGCTCTCCAACTCTGCCCCCTTGCAATATCTGCGCAAACTTTTAATTCTAAACTGATAACAGTACTTTGAAAAATTCTATCCTGATTCGTCCTCTTTTCTTTATCTCGCTAGCCACTCCAATTCCAAACAACTTCCTTCATAGCCGTCCGTCTGTATACCTAGCTGATCCATCGATCTGCACTTGCAACCGAACCTGACCATATCTACCTCACTGATTTTGGATTTGACCGAGTGCCTGTGAATAAGCTGGTTCGCTTGGTAGATCTTTGGACGCTGAAGAAATTTGGAGAAAACGATAATCAGATTTGAAACTCATGACTGTAGGCAGAAATGTAGGTCACTTTAGGCCTACTTATAGCCCAATAGGCTTATGCTGAAATTTAGGTCACAGCTGATAATTGCGTCGATAGCGCGTGACGCTTCTGTGTGAGATGTCATCGGGTCGGTTCCCGATGATGACTGTATTTCAGAGATCTTGTTCTTACAGGTGGCTCTGCGATTCCTTCTGCAGAGAGGCCTTGTGGTTGTTCCAAAGAGCAGCACCTACGACCATCTCAAGGAGAACATCGATGTAAGAAACTATCTTGGATTGTAATGTGATGCTACGTGGTGCCAGCTAATTTGATGTAATTTGATGTGATGCATGGAAATGCGAAGAAGCTGGTTTAGAATGTTCTGCATTGTGAAATGATGTGAGGTGGAGAAGAAATGTGATGTTGCTTGATGTTATGTTGCATAATGTGTCATTTTAGGGTCATTTTAGAAAACACGACCTGATATTACAAAAATTAATCCTTATGATTTATTTAAGAATATTATATACATTTACATTTTATTCATACTTACGTTAATGTCTTTGTCTATATTAAAGAAACTTTTTGTGTTAGGTCTTTGATTTTCAACTGAGTGCAGAAGAAATGAATTCCATCCATGCAAACTGCGGCTCTCGTAACTTCAGAGTTCTCTATTTGCGAGAGTAAGTCTTCAGACGGAGACTTAGTTGACTGTTGAAGCTTATGCATTTATAACGGTTACCCAACGAACAGGGAAACCACGTCCTTTTACCTGTACATTTATACAGTGTTTCAACTGGTTCTATTAAGGTGCTACATAATTGCCTAGGTACGTTGCCTTGTTTTTCTGTTTGCTGTTCAACTCAGAGATACTTCCACCCCAACGCTTCCTCTAAAGCTATGAGGAAAGGTAAAGGTAACACTCTTATCTTCGCGCCTCTACAGAAACTCCCAAGTTTATTCGGCTGGGGCGCAAACACTACCACAGCAAACCCAGTGACAGGACAACCGATATTAATTTATGGTGTATGTTGAATGAGCGATTAAGCTTACATCCCTTGAGGTACTTGTAAAAGTTTTAATTTACTATTTTTGATGCTTGCTTGTCTAATCTAATCTTAATCTAATCTGGATAATCTAATCTCAGTAACGTCTTTATAACGCATCAATGACTGTTAGGTATAAACGATAGCCAAGCCGCAATCTGGGCGTCAGTCTGCTCTTGTGTTGCCATGTGTCTTAGTTGATCCAGTTTTTGTTTGCTGTTCAAAGGCTTATGCATTCATGGCCTAAACACTATCCTTATGACTACACGAATCATGATGTTGCCCATACTTCTGTAAATCCAACGATTGCAGGTTCGAGCTTGGTGAGCAGACTCCATGTAGTGACCCTTGACAAGTTGTTTGCACACACTTTTTTCGTGCCTCACATTCAAATTTAATATTTGTAATCTTACACGAAATTTCGAAAGCGCTACTTAAAAGATAAGCGCAGGGCACCAGCTTATTCATGAGAGCTGCGTCAAGTCAAAGGGGTTGTTCAAAAATGCCATGTCAAGAACCAAGTCCGGTTGCCAGAAGACCAGAGAGAGAAGGCGGAGAGGAATTGTTATGGTGAGTTGTGTTTAAGCCAGGAGAAATGGGAAGGCAGCGGATTCGATGGATCAGGGTGGGATTTCTTGAAAAGGTAAGACTGACTTGAGCTCGTAATAAGTGCAATAGAATACGTTTTAAAAATTGGGCGTAGAATAAAATTTGTCTGATTTATTCTACGTTATAAACCGAAAAAATGCATAAATTTTTGTGACCTTCGTTGCTCGTTCCTAGGCTGCTGGGACATTCAAAAGAATATCCATTCGACGAGGAATAGAAGAAGAAAAGAATCCACCGATGACTCTAAATTAAAACCATCGAAGTCCGGCAGCTGTTACTATAATTGCCAACAAAAACGTTAACAGGACTCTAAGCAAAGATAAAAATGAAGCATAAAGCACATTCAAATTGCGCTCTAAACTGAAATCTTTCCTCTTCCAATCTGTTTATGGTTGACAATTTATGTTGCCCAGCTTCAGAGTGCACTTCTGTTGTCAGGGGCATTATCAAATTTCAGTTGCATTATATTGTATTAAATCGTTTTGCATTGCATTGCATGGAATACAGATGACTGGGTTTAGCTTTATTGTTAAGCGGCATAGGTGACTTTGCGCTTCGGTTTAAGCTTAATTGACGAAGTTTAGCAACTGCCTTAAAAAGTGAATATAACTGTTGACCACAGATCCTTCAGGATTTGATTTACCAGCATAGGCCATAAGCGTGTATAAGAACTGGATTAAGGCCATAGGCATCTGTAAGAACGGGATTAATATAACAATGAATATAACAACGGCTATTAGTTCTTAGTTAACAATTTTTGTCGTGAATAAATGCATAGTTTAATCAATATCACGAACATCTACATTCGCTTTCTACGATCTCAACAATCAAGAATACTCATCATAATAATATGACTAAGCCATGTTCATCAAAGTCACAGTGAAACAGAAAGATCACAGGTGAAGTGAAGGTCCAGCGGACCAGCTTCAATTTACACGTAGTTTTATAAGCTCTTACGAAGACTTTTTGAGTTATTCTGTGCTTTCTCTGATAACATAATCAAGGAAAAGTAACTGAAAGTAGATGTAAAAGTAGATAACATACATGTACTTAACGAAAACGTAAATAACAAAAGAAAAGCTTAATTAACGAAAACGTAGATAACAAAGTTACGAAAAGTATCTAGTCTAATGTAACTTGAGAGAAGTATACGGCATCATGTATACGAAGAGAAGAAAACATCAATGAAGCAAAACGTCCGACCACCGTTGGCAATGGTAAGATTCAAACTAACATTTCGTTATAGATCCTAACAATACATTCTCACGTGCCACCTACCTTTTACTATTGGCAGATAATATAATCCAAATTTTACCTATCTGAATTAACTGGTTTTGTCCAAAGTATCGTGATGTCAGAATGCGGTTTTGCTAAAAACGACCATCGATTGTAGCTTTGTGCATCTATGTCATAACGGCGCTGTAGATGTTTCCAGATTCATTTAGGATGGTAGCCATAGGGGCTGATAGAGCCAACCTATGACTGGTTATAATGTAGTCCAACGTAATCCTACTACGAACCAGTTTAAAGACTGGTACGAACCAGTTTAAAGACTGGTTCTAGTGCTTATTGCAGCTTAAATTCAGCGACAGAAATTAATCAATGTAATAAAATTTATATAGCACTGCACTAAGAGCCATGTAGGAACTAGCCAGTAAGACAGCAACTGATCTAGCAAAATAGCCCCACAGATCCATGGGTGTACGTTTCCCACACCCCCCTCTGAATGTGCCACTGCACTGAAATGTCACCTGAGATTGTGATTCGATGTCGTAACTTTGGACAATACTGCCTTAATATGCGATTCTTTGATTAAACGTACACAGCTTCTGGCTAATGAACTACGGTTCCTTTTACATTATAGACGTTTTAATCAAAACAAGAAATAGGAGTCTCTAACAATGTAATGTAATGTAATGTAAGTGTTCCGAATACTTAGAACGATAGCACCAAAGAAAATTAAAGCCACGGATGACGTTCATTCGACTCTTCAACTTTCTTCGTCGATGACTCAGAAATTCAGAACCAACTCAAGTAGCTGTTTGACCAAAACAACATATTTATTTATTTATTATTTATTTACTAGGTATACGAGGTCAGCTAATCACAGTCTCGGGTGGGAGAGAGCTGTATGTGTAACGATCCTGAACCTTGTCCAGGCTTTACAGCAGATATGCAAATTTTATGCAATGGTATGCACATTGTATGTAAATTGTATGTGAAGTAAGTAAGATCGCTTAGACTCCGTAGTTGGATGGACGGAAGGCGTTCATTTTTTCACAGGAGCGGTTGAATCCAAATGCCATAGTCACGTGGCAAGTAGGCAAAACGTGTTATACATTATACATACATACCTACATACATATGTACATACATAAATATATACATACATCCAAGCATACATCATACATACATACAAACATACATACATATAGTGAAACAAATGCGCACATATTTATAATTTAAAAGTACAAAACAACAACGAATAAACAACTGCTTTCGATATAAAGAATAAGATTCTAGTTAAACCAACCGCATTCAACGACAACTCTGCTTTTCCTTTCAGACCGCCATTGCTGATGTTCGGGAAAAGCTCTGTAAACGAAAACACATCATGCAACGTAACAGATAGCTTTCTTCCATTGTTATTCACATCCTACAGGAAAGGTTTGAGTACATTGTCTGACCTTCTGTGCTTTTTATAGGCTACCTGGTGTAAACAGGTGCTTTTTAAGCCAGCTTGAAATGCGTGCTGAAAAATCAAATGCAACAACGCAAATATACTAATAAAATATTTGCATAGCCCTCATACATTTATACACGCTCCAAAAGAAATTTTGGATATGTTCAACTCAGCTGATAGTAGTTACTGACGAGACCCCGGAAATCCCGTGGCTCGTTGCGCCTCTTAGAAGCACTTTGCCTCTACTTGTATCTTGCTTACCAATTAGGGAGACCACTTTTGTTACGACATGAACGAAGTCGTTGAAAGATAATTTGCACTCCTTTCCACAGTACCTGCGAGCAACCACCTTCAAGACACTGCGACTCAAATTGTAGCCTACACGCAAATAAAACCCAGTGCAAAAAAGGTTACAGTTTGATTGCACTGCAATTTGATTGCTTTGCTTCGCTTTCTACAAAGTATGATGTGATAGAATCCTAGCTGACTGAATCCCACACATGGAACCATATGAAGATTCGAAGGAAAGATAAACAAACGAAGATCACGTGAACTACACTGGATTGATGATATAAACAAAGATATCAATAACAAGACTTGGACTAGACAAAAGAAGAACGACAAAAGAAGAGATGGGAAGACATGATTCTGCAAGACCCGAAGCCCCTCAGATCGAAGAAAGAAGATACTGAAGACAGAAACAAATGGAAAAGAAGGATTTGTGTGGCTGACCCCTCTCCTAGGAGGGATTAATTCCAGCCAGAAGGAAGAAGAAGAAGAACTTGGATTGGGCATGAGAAAAGCACAAGACTTGACAAATGACAGAAACAAACGGAGTTCATTCATGCGCACTCATCACCACGAAATGGCTGGCGTCAGAAGCCGATAATAATGATGATGAGGACGACGACGACGATGATGTAATAGAATGCACGCGAAATAATGTGCTGCAGTGCGTAGTGGTGTAAAAGAAAATATCGACAATTGGACAAACGAAAAGCATCCAAAGCAAAGAATTACATTTTTATAACACTACAAAAAAGAGACAAGTAGATTAGTTCCCGCTTGTAGTGAGTTTAGTACAGCATATTTAAAGTTATGTAATACTTTATTATGTACTATGTCATTTAAATACTAATGCCATATATGTCTGCTTGATTTTGTTTATACGATGCTGGCAGGCGCAATATAGTTAACCAAAACTGGCCGCAGTATAGTTTAGCAAAACTAGTCAAGTGTGACAATTCTGACTCGACTCGAGTCAGATTTGTATACACATGACTATTGATTTGAGTCAATTGCTTATATTGCATGCTGGTTATTCTGGCTCTGCTTTACCTATTGACTTAAAGATACTCTGGAGTTCAGAGGATTCGATGTAATCGGATGAGTCCTTGTCAAACTGACGGAAGACGTCTCTCCAGGTCGTCAGTTCAGTCCAGATGCGACGAAGTTCATCCAGCTCCATCAGGCCAGACTGATTTTTCTACGATCACCTTGTCAAGGAAAACTAGTGACCTCTACTGCACCAGTTTCCAGTCCTGAATGCACAGAAGATTAAAGATTCCCTAGTGGAACATAGGCGTATAAGGAAGCGCTCATTTTCCACTTTTTGGCCCTTCAACCGGCAATGGACGAACCCCAAGATCCATGACACGAGACCAGCGCATTGCATGACTTGTTTACTTCCCAGCTAATGTAAATACCGAATTATAGACCTATTCCTTGATGACAGAGAAAACTGCGCAAACAACTAGTACAGAAAATATTCTGTTAAGTCTAGCACCGTTTAAGATGAGAGTTAATTTATTGGATGTTCATCTAGAAGTTTCTGTTATTATTCTCTTTTGCATAAACCCTACTCCTAATGGGAATTTGGAATTTGACGAGACCTCGTTTCTTTTATATTGAATAGTACTGGCCAGACAAGGTATGATTCCCTTATAAACACGGATGGAGCGCGACTTGCGGTTTAGGTCCCCATTCCAGCAGGTGCAAAAATTTTAATAGGACTTGATGCTCTATCTCTCCTACAATTTCTTAAAAGGCGCTATATAAATGTTTATATCCATGGTCTACATACAACCTTAAGATAAAAACATCGTAAAGGAAGTATAATAACTATAAAATCTATAGAAAGAATGGATGCTACATGCATCTTTTATTAACGCTGGAGAAGTGGGGCTGGCCTGGGAGTGCCTCTTAGTAGAAATCTCAAGGGGTGCTACATAAATATTGCGAATGAATAAATGATTGAACGAATGAATAAATGAATGAACCAAAGCCAAGGATACGTCAAGCATAGAAATTAGACTTCGACAGGTTTCCACGTCGAACTGGTTACTTTTGCCGACTTCTGAGCAACAAAATTCACAAAGAAATCACAAATTACATTCACTGCGTATTCGATAGTTAAGCCTATTTTTTAACAGAAGCAAATGGCATTATATGAATTTACTATACAAATGTCAGCTTAATAATTACATTCTATCCTCTCAGTCATCTAACCGAAAAATTTTCTCTATGCGAGAAATTAACTTCCGCTATCTAGAATAACATTTTATACCCAAAACAACTTTACCTACTTTGAATCATGGGACAGCATTTTCTACTTGTAATAACTTTCTCTGCTTGGAATAACTTTCTCTACCGAAAACAACCAGTATTGAAAGGTTCCTAAAATACGCTGAATAAATGTTCGTATACATATAAACATACATACAAACATACATACATACAAGCGCTATAGAAAAACCCAGACACATACATACATACATACATAAATACATACGTACGTATATACACTAACAATTTCTACTCGAAATAACCTTCTCTGCTTGGAATAACCTTCTCTGCCTGGAATAAATTTATCTAATTGTACGTTTAATTGTAATTGTGATCGCAAATGTTTCGAACTCAACTTCAAGAAGAACTCATCAGAGGCGCTCTATGCGTCAACTAGCTAGATGTCAAGATAGGTAGATTGTTTAACAACACTTTGATATAACGAAGATCATGATTAGCGTTGCTACTCTAGAGTAATACTTTCTCTCACTCGTCAGAGTAAGGACAGTTTGAGATTTATCGTTTACTGGACGAGTTGTCTTCCATAAGTCTGTGCAAAACGCTTCTTGGAATCGTTTTAAAGAATAGCAAAAACAAACACCCATACATAAATTATGTGGTAGCAAACGCCACTCAATGTGACATACATTCAGAAATTTTATGTGGTCACTCACCGACTGGAAAATTTTATGTTCCATCTTAAGAGCTTTCAGATTACAGTAGTGTCAGATTGTAGACCACTATGACTGTGTGTCCAATTACCAAACAACATAGCAAACGCCGCATTTGTTTCTACGGCTACCAGACATTCAACATTCAGTTTCAAGAGGTGCCATACAAAGTGCTTGTTGCAGCAATGATTGAGGTTTCGACGACGAACCCTGTTTAAAGGCTTCGTTGAGGAGCATCTGAAGTTCGCTTCCATCGATGACGCCATTGGAGCCTGCGTAACGTCTGAACATCTCCTCCACTGTGTCAGCGGTTGCACGGGTTCTCTGGAATAAAGGCAACCATGAACAATATCGTCTCACCGCCCAGAACGATCTCACCACCTGGGTTAATTGGATCTAGTGGGGAATGCGCGACAGTCGAGTGGTTAGCATGCTAGACTGTCTAACCAAGAGGTTGAGAGTTCAAATCCTAGCCAGGTAGGAATGATGTTTCGGGATTTCTGCTCCACTAGCGACCCTAGCGGACCCAGCTATTAAAAGGAGTACACCGACCATACACTGTCGGTGAGAAAATTATGCGGTGAGGGAGAGGACTGACCACCCGCCATCATATGCCGAGGCTGAGAAGATGAAGTTGCTAACACTTCTTGCCAGTGGTTGCTTCTCGAGGTTAGCTTAAGTACAACAAGTTTAATTATGGCACTTTTGATCAAATTAGTTTATTAAACAACTTTAACATCATCTAGACTAGCCAGAAACGTCTTGAGCAAGTTTATGAAAGCGCTATAGAAATACCCAGACACATACATAGGCCTACACACATACCGTGAGTATGCCTAACTAACAGCACTACACTACAGATGAGATTATTTTAGGTTAGACGCAGGGCCTTTAAGAGATTCGGAGAGGCCCGGGTCACTGCCAGTACGAGGCCCCAAGCTCAAATAATGCATAGCATAAGCCTACTAAACCCCATTTGGAAATTATAATACAAAAAAGGAGAAATAAATATTAATAAGTATTAATGAAATAAATTAAAGGATTTGAAAGATTTGTTGCTAGTCACTGAATCATAATTAGAAAATCTTTGGTTCAAATAAAAACATTTCTTTCTCATCTGAAAGTAGACGAAAAACAGTATGTAAAGATGAGGCCCCTTACGATGTGAAGCCCGTGCCAAATGACCCTGCTGACCTCTCTGATAGGTTCTGGTTAAACGATGTTATGTCATACTTCTAAGTCTTGGTTATGTGTGATTTTCTCTTCTTTTGCTTGGATCAAATTCGTTATTAAATGAAACATTTAACCAATTATCAACCAAATGTCGACAATTAATTCTAGATGGAAAGATTAAAGCGGTGCTCACCTGAATGGGTTCAGTGGCAATATCCATCTCACTGTAAACAACAACAATTTAGTAAATAGAGAAATCAATTTATCACACTAAAACACCTTAAGCCTATTCAAAATAGACATATGTATCAATGCATTAATTCAGCACATTCTCATTATTATGCAAAAGCACTGCAATATTCAAAATGTTTTATAACGGCAAAAATATAGTACACGGAAATTGTATGAAATAAGTGACCTCGCCTAAATGTCCAACATCTATTAGCAAAAAACAACAGTCCGAAAGATGATAACAGTTTTAATAGTAATGTTAAAAAATAGTAAAGGCAACACGTCTGTTTACATGCTTCGATAGATATTCCTCCTCATGATCGGAAACGTGCTTCCGGAGTTAGAGCATCTGAATTTAAACTGAAGTTCAAGGGAGACCACACAGCAAGCGAATGAGAGATCAAACCTCCCGATTAACGCCAGTAGCCAGTTATACATGTAGATCGCGGAAAGGGATTGCGGGCTGATTATGCTTGCTTGTCAGCCAGTAATTGGATTTGGTCATCGTCAGGAATATCAGACAGACAGACAGACAGACACAGACAGACAGACAGACAGACAGACAGGTGCAGATACACATACAGATACAGTTATAGACGCAGATGTAGACACAGGTACACAGAGAGACATTGAGAGCTGAATTGTTGCATACGTGCTGTCCGCCCATCCGTCGGTGTAGATTCGTAGCAGGTATTCTCCCGGTACGTTTGGCTTGTAGGTCGATGGAATGATGACGTAGGTACCGTCTTCCAGGTGGAAAAAGTCCGATATCTCGCGGTAGTACTGGTACTGTCCGCCTCTCTTCTCAATCTGAAGGGCGTACTTGTCGTAGTGATTAGCTGTCAGTGTCGGTGGCACCTCATTCGACTTGGCCTATATCAAATAAAACGAAATTGCGAACTTATATAGCGCCTGTTTAAGCTAAATAGGTAATTAGGAACTTCTATAACTCATGTTTCAATTGAAAAGTAATTGGGAATTTGTATAGCGCCAGTCTCGATTGAAACGTAATTGATAGGAACTTCTATAACATCTGTTTCAAGAGAGAGAGGTAATTGAGAACTTACGTAGCGCCTACTTAAATTACAATTTGAAATTTCTGTGACCCATGTTCCAATTCAAACGTACCTGGGCACTTCCAGTCAGTTCACTTCCAATAACTGTGATCAGTTATACGACGAAGACATATTCGAAAATGTCCTATAAATAATTAGTTTTTACTTTCTTATAAATATTACCAATATAAAATATTAAAATGACTCTTAACAACTGCTGTGACTAATATACTTTGATAAGTAAGCCAACTGTCTCCGTGGAATTGTATAGCCTTTGAGTAAGCCTTTAAAGATTACCCCAGAGAGATAGTTAGCTGAATACCCCATGACCCCGTAGAGCAAATCGACTGACCTTGTAAAGGTCAAAGGCAATGGGTACTTCGGCCATATCGACCTTGTTGACTGTTCTCGCTCTTCGTGCGTACTTCTGCATCAGCGAGACGATCAGTGCGTTCTTCCTCTTCGGCTCCTTAGACAGACTCTCTGCTGAATCGGCTTCTCCGCTTAGGATGACACTGTACTGGGAATTCGTCCAGTACAGATCTATTCCATCCAGAAATCAACCGTTTAGTATTACGCCCCACCAAAGTCGGGTGTAACTGCAAGTGTATGTGTGTCTGTCTGTATGTCTGTGTGTACTTATACGTGTCCGTGTATCTGTGTCCATGAGCATGTATGTCCGTGTCTGGGTGCCTTTATGCCTGTATGTCTGCGTGTAAATGTGCGTGTGTACAGGCCCCATACGCGTGAGAGGAAACTTCTAAGCGCCCTAATTAGGACTAGGAAAGAGAGTTTGATTTGAGCCGAATCAAGCGAAAATTCAGATAAGGACCGGCTATACTGGTTTTATGCTAAGGTACGTACTTTTTAGAAGTTTACAGTTTAGTACATCACGTGCTTTTTAAGACTTCACAGTAAACAGTACAGCAGTTGTTTTTCGAACTTTACAGTACAGGTCAGAACGTACTTTTTAAATTTTACAATAGAGTACAAAACAATAGAATACACAACGTATTTTCTAGAGATTCACGCACAAAGAAGACAGACTCACCATTTCTTGAACCATGTTCGCTGCCTCCGGCGTTCACCCCTTTAACCCAGGATCCGTTGTAGAGAATCTCTTTCCACTCCTTGTGACCCTGCACGGTTCAAAAAATCTTCAAAAGGATGAATTTGCATAACGCCTTTATTAGCCCTGTCCGTTGTGTTTATATAGTTAGAGGCACCCCTCGGACGTGGCAAAGCACGTGTGCGATAAAGTCTTGCACAGATTCCCCATACAGTGGTTTAGACGTACATCCTGGCGCCTCTGTGCGTGAAGATGCAGATAATGCCTATATTTGAGAGATTTGAATCTCCGGTTAGCACGGTCCGTACACGCGGACCTTAACTGGCTTGGCGCCCATTCAAATGGGCCGATAACTTCATTGAAAAATGAGCAAAGTCGATTGATAAATGAGCATATGGTCGCTATAGAAAAACGTGTACATTTACATTTGATGGAGCACAGGCTTATCAGCTTGGCTTGCAATAAATGATACATGATCTCACCCGATTAATTCATTGAAACATGAGCAGACTTGAGGCCATACGGTCGCTATAGAAAAATGTTTACATTTACATTTACAGTGACGGCACACTCCCTAAGACATGCTCAATAGCACATATCGCATTCTCACACATGGACAGTCGTAACTAAACTGCAACGATCACAAAGTATAATATCACCATCATCATAGCTTCATCACCACCACCACCACCACCATCATCATCATCATGATTTAAAGAATTAAGAGTTGGGTATGAAAAAATGCACAGTTGTCTGAGTCCTTGACATTGTGTATGACAGTGTATACACTTACTAAACAGACCTACAAGAATAAAATTAGAAGAACACGACTGGTTTTCACCGGCCAGGATTGCACAATTTTCATCTGCGTACACTAAAAGAAGTGGTTTCCATGGTTACTTACGCGCAAACTGACACCTGGTGGCAAGTAGCAGAGTTGAAGTGCATGAAAGTTGGCCAGCCAGTCAGGAAAAGCCATCCTACAATGAAAAAATGTCCACTCCGCTACCAAAGCAATGCCTTAAAATTCTTTAAAAAACAGGGCCGTCTTATCCATTAAGCACAGTAGGCACTGTGCCTAGGGGCCTACGAATTTTATAGGGGCCTACGAAAGTCAAAAATGAGATAATGAAAAAAAATTAATTTATTGATTGACCCGAAAATAGAAAAAGGAAATACAAATTTAATAACCTTAAAGTTTGTACTGAAACAGTTTTAAGTTAAGCTGTGCTACATGGGAGATGACAGACTCATCAAGCAGGCCATTTTCGGGATCATGGACGGAACAGGGGTTAGAGGAAGACTGTGCAGGGAGTGGCTAGATGACATCACAGACTGGTGCGAAATGGACATACACGAGCTGAGGCAGAATGGCACTGGAAAGAGACAAGTGGAGATGGATGGTGAAACATGCGATTGACACCAACGGGCACTGAGCCCACGGACGATGATGATGATGATGATGATGATGATGATGATGATGATGATGTGCTACATTATGTTAACTTGCGGCTCTTTGCATTAGCAAAATCACATATAATGTCCTCAAATATCAGTTTCCGCATTAAGTCGTTTTCAATTGAAAGTAGTGCAAGGGAAGACAGACGTCAAGAAATAATGTGAATGTGTTTAGCTCTAATGCAGAGTTGGCAGTTGGGGCGAGAGTGCCTAGGGCATACGACGACCTTTAAAACGGCCCCTGCACATAGCGCCTTTTTAGAAAATCATAAAGTCAATAAACGTACTCTTCCTGTTAACGCTTTACTTAAGATTGGTGAAAAAATTAGTACATGGGCGCCCGTGCAGTAAATGCAGAACTCATCATTAAAGACCTGATTTAGTTTCCTCTCAAAACTTATTATGAAATCTTCAGGGATAGTAACTCAACATGATACCATAAATGACGGTAGAGATTTAAGTCGAATAGTAGTCCTATCCAAAGTTTAACGACATCTATATATACAAAAATATAGCCACTATCGGTATGCGAACCGGCATCCTCACGCAACAGAGGCACCTTGATGTATGCTTTAACCATTACAGCTAACCAAGACGATATTTTTTAAATCCATATTTCACGGGCTTAGTTTTTAAACCTGAAATTTAGTTGCGCAAGTATACATTTGTAGCTAGGCTAAATTCTTAAAAAAACATCAAGGCATGGCTCATTTACGACGGATATGAACGACGAATTTAGGTCATTAAGTCCTATCACCTAAATTAGCAGATCAAAGTCTTTTAAAGTTAATTCCGAACGTAATCTAATTCATAAACATGCGTCGGACTTAGACTAGCTACAAATGTATATTTGTGCAACTAAATTCCAGGTTTAAAAACTAAGCCCGTGAAATATGGATTTAAAAAATATCGTCCTGGTTAACTGCAATGGTTAAAGCATACATCAAGGTGCCTCTGTGCGTGAGGATGCCGGTTCGCATACCGATAGTGGATATATTTTAGAGATTTTAATCTCGGGCTAGCACGTTCCGTGTACGTGGACCTTAAATGACGTGGCATCCATTCAAATGGGCAGCGGCTGTGAAGGAGCTCACCCGATAAATTCATTGCAAAAAGAGCAAAGTCTATTGATAAATGAATATATGGTCGCTATAGATAAACACGTATATTTACATGTAAAGGAGCGCATGCTTATCAGCCTGGCTTGCAATTAATTCCGATAAGAGACTGTGGCGGAGCCTTGCGTGCATAACTCACAGCATAAATAGATTGTTTAAGAAACCGATTGCAGGAATTTATGCATATGGTTTATAAACACTCCTGTATTTATAGATTGAAACTATAAATAAAATGCTACAAAATTTAGGAACTAATTCTGTGTAGGAAGTTTTAGGCTACACCGTGTTCATAAAATTATGCAATGTTATATTGTTTGCATTGTGTATTTGCTTTCTAAAACAGCATAATGTTTCAATTGCACATGATTATGCTGCTCAGTTTCCAGGCATTTGCGAGATCCGGCCAATTGAAAAGTTTGTGCAACCTTGCAATGTATCCCCCACCAGATGAGGGTAAACTGCAGCAGTACATAGACCTGTACAGAGTAGGTCTCTACAGTATAGATACAGTAAAATTTTTCATTGGTAAGATAAGGTCGACGTCGGCTGCCCAGACAACCGTCAGATGTCGTTAAACACTGGATACCATAGGAATAGTCATTGGACGCCAGCGTCATTTGAAGACTAATATATCATATATTAAAGAACTGTATCATATGAAATTTTTTTTGTTTATTTAATTTCTGCTGCCCAAATTACGCGTCCAAGGTAAGTAAATCTGAAAATGAGGTGCGGGATAAGTGCATGCGAACACCTTGTCCAGGGTCGTTGCGCGGAGTCCTTTCAGCAGACTCAAACCCGCAACCGATAGATTGCAGACCCAGTGCATTACTGAATAGAACACCGTGCAGCACATACACGAGTGTGTGTGTGTGCGCGCGTGCGCGTGCCCGTGTGTGTGTAATGTGTGTATGTGGGTGTATGTGTGTGTGTGAAAATATCTAATGTCTACCAGAACTCTCCATCTTCTCGAGTAACGATTCCAAGTTCCTGTCTCGTTTTTGGATCGAGACCCAACCATTCGCGCGATCTGAAAAACAACTTCACGCAGTCAACATATGATGCAAAGGACAGATACTCAAATAAGCCATAATACGTTTACCCATTTTGCATCAGCAGTTTATGATTCGCCTCCATGGCGGTCGCCACAGACGTGGAATAATGGAGAGATGCGATATCCATGTGCCTAGGGCGTAAAGACATGGAAACGAGTCCTAAAACGCCTCTGCCCCGTACTAAAAGAACAACTAGTGTCTCGCATTAATGGCGGTAATTCCAGAGTTACGAGATGTAGAATGGTGGTGGTAAAGAGAAAGCCCGTAGTTTTAAAGCACACGAAAATGGACCGACTACTGAGAAAAGACCATCCTTAGGACGTTGCCCATCCGGCGACAGCGGAAAAGGCAGATCAGAGTCGGAACCGAGACACACCTTTACAATATTTCTTCTGTTAAGGAAGCGGCCAATACCGAACACTCCTTGAAGAGATCAGACACTATGAGGAGAGTTTGTACGCATCGGCCATTTTACGTTGTGAGCAGAAGGGGCAATGAGGTGAGTGGCTCTGGACGTAGAACTGGGATGGAGTTACCCGCACCCCGCGAAGTTATCTTTAGGAAGCACTATCACAATACCAATAATATCCATACATACAAAAGCTGACTTAACTTCAAAATTTTGCAGTTTCTTGCTTTAAATACCAACGTACTGGTCCTTCATATTTTAATCGGCAACAGCTGGACCCGTATATTTAAGCTTTTATAAGGATCAGAACTTTCTGCTATCAAAGATGCCTTGGGGACTCGGCGCCTTTGATCTGCGATGACCTTGGCGGCGCCCTTTCATCTGTGTTGAGGTCGGACATAGGCCTACCTGTCACTCCATGCACCATTCCATTCTTTCTTTCCCCAGGGATTCCTCAGTCGCAGCAACTGATGCTGACGGTTGTTGACAAGAACCTAAAGCGAACACAACCATCAGGCATCAGGAATCATTTAATTTCTCAACAATTAGGCCTAATTCAATGTGGTATTCCTCCGCTCACTGTTCAGTCGCTCCTTCATTCACGTAGTCGATCAGTCGTTTATTCGTTCATCAATGCATGCGATTATTTTGAATTCTACAATGCTCTCATTGTACTTGCTAGTCAATATTTTATTATTAATTGACATTTTTCTGTCTCTGGACCTCAAAAAACATAACATGGTCAATATTGCATATACATGCAAGCTTAACTACCGACTATAATATATATGGATATTATATATATATATATATACATATATATATGTATATATAAAATATATACATATATACATATATATATGTATATATAAAATATATACATATATACATATATATATGTATATATAAAATATCCATATATACATATATATACTTATACGTTATATACTATTTTTATATATTCACACACTATATATATAATGTTCATTTATAGTATATCTATATACAGGAATATAGTTCGATCAGCAAATGGCATGGCCAGAAGGAAGTTCTAGTTGCTTTTCGCTTCCTGTCTGACTTACGACGGTGGCGAAAGCGACCGAACACAAAACGCATCCATCACCATCTCACTCTGTTTCTTCCGATTAATGCCGCCTCTTGCAAGCGACAAAGACTTGACTTTGCACCGACCAAAAAATTGTACATAATTTCTTCCGGACCTTAATTAAATTTTTGGCTCTCCAGTGTCAGGCACCGACTGTCACTGGACGCAAATTTTTCCAGCACTCACGATAACATCCGGTTTAAAGATTCCGTCAGATTAATGTCGTTTTAAAAGCGTTTTCTCCAAGCGTAGTTGGTTGAGGTTAAGAAGAATATTCCAAAGCAGTGGCTGCTCGACGTATAATAATAATGAAGATGAGGATGATGATGATAATAATAATAATAATAGTAATAGTAGGAGTAGTAGTAGTGGTAGTAGAAGTAGAAGTAGTAGTAGTAATAATAAAAATAATAGCAATAGCAAAAGTAATAAGAAATGAACAAATAAATGAATAAATATATAGCAACTTCTATAGCGCCGGTGTTTAATGAACACGGCATCAAACTGTAGCGAAAACGAAGCCGTATTCAGGGCAGTACCAGAAAGTCAGTCCACTGAGATCTTACCATCATCTACATAGGAGGCCAGGGCTATAGACTCCCAACTGAACCCTTACCCCCAGCCACCCAAAAACTACAAGTCACTTCTTGTAGGTCCAAATGGATAGCAGCAGCAGCAACAGCAGCAGCAGCAGCAGCAGCAATGTCATGGGAACTCCCACCTGTTTGACGCTGGTGATGCTGTAGGCATGTCCAACAACGAGGCCATTCGTCAGTTCGTTTTCCATTGTTTCTCTTGTGGCCTAACATAACCAAAGCCAAAGCCAATGGCTTATGCAAATGAACTATGCATATCGCTTAATCATCATACCTCTAATCCTCCATCTGCACGGTAAGTATGCATGCGTGTCAGCTACATTATACCTATGCACATATTGATCTCGTTCATGCGTATTATTTCTAGAAGTGTAAAAGCCCGTCAACTGCAATCTATTATTTACCTTTTATTTACCTATTATATACCTATTTACCTATTATATACCTATTATTTACTTATTAATAACCTATTTAGGCCTGCCTATTTACCTATTATAATATCATAATAAGGCTATTACTTATTAACACATGGTCAAATAATAAGGTTAATAATTATTAACACATGGTTAAATATTAACCTTATTACTTGACTATACGTGTAGTGTATATCTATGTAACTGAACATTTTTATAGCGCCTGTATGTACCACTCGAAGTCGTTCCTAAACGATATTTAAGTTTATTAAGCACAAAAAGTTCGTCTAAAAGCAAATAATGCATAAATAAATGAAAAGATCAGAGCTGGCGGGCTCTCTCACACACGTAGAGCCAACCAATGAAGTTTCATCATCCAGGATAGTTGACTCTACATAAATTACAAGTTACCATATTGCTGAAATGTAATCGATGGGAAATAAGAGACTTACGTTGATTGAACAACCCATCAGGGTATTCATTTTGAACTGGCGCTGGAGGAGAGGGTAGAATTCTGGACCCTTTGGTTTCGTCAAGTCTATCCTTTGACCAATCCCTCCTGTGAAGTCAACCAAGGCGTCTTCAGTCCATCCACCCTCCATCGCCTCATACGAACCAACCAATCTGGAAATCAATCAAGCAATAACTCAATCTATCGATCAATCTTTCCATCTATCCATCAGTCATTCTGTCAGTCACACTATCATTCAATCTGTTAATCTGTCAATCAGTCGAATAATCCATTCTTAAATCATATTAATCGATATGATTTAAGAATGGTTCATTCGGCTTTTAAGTAACAAATCAATCAACCTACAAAACGTTTATTAACCGATCCATTCACCAATAAACAATCAACGAATCGCTTAATTAAGCAATCTGTCAATCCTTTCGTCGTTTCACCCCTCATTGATTCGATCACTGAGCAAAATTCCTGCCAGAGCGAGAAGCGCAACACCCGATGACAAATGGAGAAGCAGAAAAGTCAGATATATTTTGAGGCATCTAGCTGGTATTTGGTTCACAAACACGGAACAACGCTACGTGTGATGGCATGAGAAGTAAAGTAGAAGTAAAGTAGAAGTAAAGTAGAAGTAAAGTAGAAGTAAAGTAGAAGTAAAGTAGAAGTAAAGTAGAAGTAAAGTAGAAGTAAAGTAGAAGTAAAGTAGAAGTAAAGTAGAAGTAAAGTAGAAGTAAAGTAGAAGTAAAGTAGAAGTAAAGTAGAAGTAAAGTAGAAGTAAAGTAGAAGTAAAGTAGAAGTAAAGTAGAAGTAAAGTAGAAGTAAAGTAGAAGTAAAGTAGAAGTAAAGTAAAAGTAAAGTAAAAGTAAAGTAAAAGTAAAAGCAACAGTAAAGCAACAGTAAAAGCAAAAGTAAAGCAAAAGTAAAGTAAAAGTAAAGCAAAAGTAAAGCAAAAGTAAAGTAAAAGTAAAGTAAAAGTAAAGTAAAAGTAAAGTAAAAGTAAAGTAAAAGTAAAGTAAAAGTACAGTAAAAGTACAGTAAAAGTACAGTAAAAGTAAAGTAAAAGTAAAGTATCCCACATCCCACAAGTGAGACGCAGGGGAAGCTTTCATTTCCTTTTCTCAGGCCATTGAGACGGCAATTGACGAATCCCAGTCCTCAACACTAGACCGATGCATCGCAGGGTCTTCCATTTACTTACGCCGGTACCAAAATATGCTGCTTGGTACAGAGGCATGGTGTGCGCAAACGACTTGTCCAGGATCGTAACACGGAGTCGAACCCGCAACCGCGTGATCATTGACCAGACGCCTTACCGATAGACCACCGTACCGCATAAAAACTGAGATGGGAATCGAACTGAATCGAAACCAATCGAACTTTATGCTAAGGAAAACAATCGATCCCCTCTGAATAATGAGTTCAGTTGAAAATAACGAGACACGAGTTCTTACAATTTTACGGTCGAACCCAAACCCCAAGAAACCCATCTAATCTATTAAAATCTGATCTAATCTTATCTGATTTGAGCCGATCTGATCTAATCTAATCTAATGACTTCTATAGCGCCGTATCACAACGCCCGTGGCATCAAGCGGTGATCGCTTTAAGTGAAATGGTAGTCAAATCCTAATCTGTTGGTGTAAATCCGAAAGATCAGGGAAATCAGAAATCAGGCAATATACAGTGGATAAGCCAGCTGAAACGAACGAGTCTTGACTTTAGAATTTAAGACTCATAAATCCTTAACAAAACCTAGAAATAGGCTTCTTTCCACCTCCAATATGAGCATACTTGGCGTAGGCCTTTTCGAGCAGAGCGGACCAGAATTCATCGGTATTTTCTCGGTTGCTGCAGAAGACGAGTTTGCCACGTCGAGTCGGCAGTCGGTCGTCAACCAAGACCTCGATCCATGTTCCATAGCACCAGAAGTTGAAACGAAACAGTCCTACAACATTCAACCACAAAAAGCAAAATCATTTGAAGAAATCTTTTTAATTATATAAATACTATATAAAAATATATAAATAAATATTATATAAATACTAGCACCGAGCAGTCGATTTGTATGTATATGCATGTGCTTGTTAATTCATATAGCACCTTTTCAGAACCTCTCCAATGCCAATGTACAGTTCGTGTAGGCTACATCGAGACGGTCATCATGTTTTAACTGTAACAAAGTCACAAAGTCCTCACAACTAATTATCGACTACAAAATTATCTGCGCATTACTTAACTATTAAAATAAATAAACAAGAAAATAATTTAATAAAATTTACATGTAAATCTGGGGAAATCTTCAAGAAATGTGCCAACACTTATATATTCTCCGGTCAAACCTCACGAATTGTACAGCGGTGATTAAAAGACTTAATAATTAAGAGCGATGGAGAGCGATTAAGTGAATGGAACTAAGTTATAGCAGTATTCGCTGTCAGTATAAATGCTGACCTATGAATGGCTTACCAGAAGAGTCAAAACTTACAAATTGGGAACCTATAAGTGTTTTTTATTATCACTTGTAACCTGTTCTATTCATGGTCGTCAAGTAAATATCTGCTTGATAAGCACATGGCGATGACGACTAGATAAGCGCTTATCTAGAAGAGCTTAATCTCCTCGTGGGAGCATACCCTACAGTTGAGCTAAAGATCTTAGAGTACATTAAGTCATGACATTCAATGATTCTCGTTCATACCGCAGATATGATATATATGAAGATGAGATATTATAACCGAAGATCTTAGAGTATATTAAGTCATGACATTCAATGATTCTCGTTCATACCGCAGATATGATATATATGAAGATGAGATATTATAACCGAAGATCTTAGAGTACATTAAGTCATGACATTCAATGATTCTCGTTCATACCGCAGATATGATATATATGAAGATGAGATATTATAACCGAAGATCTTAGAGTACATTAAGTCATGATATTCAATGATTCTCGTTCATACCGAAGATATGATATATATGAAGATGAGATATTATAACCGAAGATCTTAGAGTACATTAAGTCATGATATTCAATGATTCTCGTTCATACCGAAGATATGATATATATGAAGATGAGATATTATAACCGAAGATCTTAGAGTACATTAAGTCATGACATTCAATGATTCTCGTTCATACCGCAGATATGATATATATGAAGATGAGATATTATAACCGAAGATCTTAGAGTACATTAAGTCATGACATTCAATGATTCTCGTTCATACCGCAGATACGATATATATGAAGATGAGGTATTATAACCGAAGATCTTAGAGTACATTAAGTCATGACATTCAATGATTCTCGTTCATACCGCAGATATGATATATATGAAGATGAGATATTATAACCGAAGATCTTAGAGTACATTAAGTCATGACATTCAATGATTCTCGTTCATACCGCAGATATGATATATATATATATATATGAAGATGAGGTATTATAACCGAAGATCTTAGAGTATATTAAGTCATGACATTCAATGATTCTCGTTCATACCGCAGATATGATATATATGAAGATGAGATATTATAACCGAAGATCTTAGAGTACATTAAGTCATGACATTCAATGATTCTCGTTCATACCGCAGATATGATATATATGAAGATGAGATATTATAACCGAAGATCTTAGAGTACATTAAGTCATGATATTCAATGATTCTCGTTCATACCGAAGCTATGATATATATGAAGATGAGGTATTATAACCGAAGATCTTAGAGTACATTAAGTCATGATATTCAATGATTCTCGTTCATACCGAAGATATGATATATATGAAGATGAGATATTATAACCGAAGATCTTAGAGTACATTAAGTCATGACATTCAATGATTCTCGTTCATACCGCAGATATGATATATATGAAGATGAGATATTATAACCGAAGATCTTAGAGTACACTAAGTCATGACATTCAATGATTCTTGTTCATACCGAAGATATGATATATATGAAGATGAGATATTATAACCGAAGATCTTAGAGTACACTAAGTCATGACATTCAATGATTCTCGTTCATATATACTATCTCTAGACGTGTTAAAAACCGTGAACAGCAACCTATTATTTACCTAGTATTAGCCTATTTACCTATTATCTACCTCTTATATACCTATTTACAGTAAACGAAGTAGTAATATTTATGGGCTTAATGTATTATTTGACCCGGACCGGATTTACCCAACAACTTCATACAACATTCCGCTACGTCACGGTTGCTTTGCCTTGTTGAATATTCACACACACGAATACGGGGAGGGTAATACATTGTGTACTCTCAGATCTGTGGTTTAACTTTATTTGTAACTTGTGAAAATATTCCAAAATAAGCGAACTGTTCTGATCTGTTAATTAACTAATTAGACTTAGGGTAATTAGTTGTCAATGCACTTGCCGACGTAGTCTGTGACGAAGTCCTGTTTCTCCAGCACGACGCGCTTGAACAGCTCTGGTCTCGTCGCAAGAGTTGCAGCAGCAGCTATGTACCAGCAGTTACCTGCACAGGTAAGACAATTACTATTGTTGACAATGCAAAGCAACGAACACCTGATCGAATAAAACAACGGTGGTTATTTCACTTCCGGAAAGAGACGAAAAGACTGATTTTACTGATTAAAGCAGTGTTTGTGTAGATAACCGCGTTATACATGTGTCACGCGGTGATCTATACGGTTGTTCGCTGCGTCTGCAGTCACTTTGGATAAGCTGTTCACAGATTAAGATTTACTGACCGTAATAAATGCAATAAATGAATGAAATAAAAAAATTTATGGGCTTTTGTGTATGAAGTTTCAAGAACACTCTTTATTATGTGTATATTTATGTGCATCTCTGAACTATTATAACTGGGCATTATGTTTGTGTGAGTGTGCGTGCGTTTGCATGTGTGTGTTTGTGTGAGTAGGTGTGTGTGTGTGTGAAGTGTTCTAACTCACTACGGTACGCACACAGGGACCTTAAATGGTTTTGCACCAATTAAAACGGGCAGCGTTGGTGAAGGACCTCAACCGATCAGTTCATCGAAAAATGAGCAGGGTTTAGGCCATACGGTCGCTGTAGAAAACCGTGTACATTTGCATTTATTCTGATACGTGAGAATGGACTTTTGTTGAGAGTCGTTTTAAATTTCTTTAGGTAATACAACAGATGTGACAACTCACCCCCTCATCCTTCGGACATTACTCCTAACTGACATTTGAGGTCAATTAAAGTGTGAGTTTTGTATAACAATTTCAATGTGAAGATTTTCTTCCATGGTATTAAGCCTGCGGTTAGTAGTCTGATCGTTACACGCCTCTTTAAAATTTACAGAAGTTATACAGTAAGGCCTGCAGTTCCAAAAAGGCATAGATGTGTAAGAAACCATGGTAGGTAATCGTAATTGTAATCTCGAGATTTCTACAGCGCCCAACGAAAGCTAAGTCGCGGGAACGAGCTTATTCACCGGAGCTCAGTCAGAACAAAATCGATAGGCAAAAGGTTCCGGTTCCAAATCAAGATCCAGGAGTCAGGCAGTCAAACAGTCGGACGGCTACGGTGGGTGGTGTTTGAAATTGAAGCGGGAAGAGAAATAAGGGGAAGAGGAAGAATCAGGATAAGATTTTTGGAAAAGAAATGTTTTCAGTCTTGAGTGAAAGACCAGCCGACGGTGTTAATAAAACTGTAGGTCGAAGGCAGTAAACGACTAAACTTCGATGGATTCTTCGTTGCCTCTACTCCGGTCTCAGAGGTCATTTGCATCTCGAGTGGTTCTGTAACTTTGGAACCTGGGTTTACGACCATCGAAGACTAAAGATCGATTCTTAAAAATATTTCACCTGAAAACACCTCAACCATTATTAATCTCCAGACCGTATTATTCCCCAGTTCTGGGACGGGCCGGGAGCGCCTCTGATGAGGCTACCTTGAAGCGGCGCTTTACAAATTTACGATTACGATTAACCATAGTAACATTTACTGACCATGATAAAACTGGCCCCCTCCCCGCCTTGTCAACTTCTGGACCGACTAGTGTCAAATGGCGCTACATAAGTAACCCTTGCATTGCATTTCTGTTTGTAATCGGTTTTTAAACACAAAGGTCTACAGTCTGTGACGGATACAGAGGGGGTATATTTGAAACAGCGTGGGTTTCGGAAGAACAGCTCATTAACAGTAATCATGCTCTTCTCGGCATGGCATACGTTATTTTTTGATTAATTCGCGTCTGATCCGTTTATCAACGATGTGTATCTTTCTGTTCGAGCCGCGTCATCGTTCTGTCTATCAAGCTCTTCGCATGTGGGCCACGAGCGAAGTTTACACAGCACGTTTCATCCCATTTCAGCTACCCAAACGCAGAAACGAAAAGGGATTGGCAGGATATTACGTTTTGTTTACGAATGGTGGGACTCTACTTGTAGACAATCTAATTGTCCTGTTCATTTCAAGTGCTTTTATCAGCGATCCTGACTTTATCAGATAATTCGCCAAACAGTTAGTCATGTGTTATCACCGATAAAGTGTAAACTCATCTGTAAAGTGGCTTAAGCGCAGCTTGTTGGCCCTTACCAATTTCTCCCTGGTCGAGATCGAATCGCGACGCATCTTCGACTGTGAACTTCGGCTTGGCGCAAAGCTCCTGCAAACGAAGTTCATGTATCGATCAGTCAATCGATCAGTCCACTCGCTGATATATAGAGACTAATATATATATATATATATATATATATATATATATATATATATATATATATATATATATATATATATATATATATATATATATATATATATATGAATGTACGGTTGTGCTTGAATCGATCAGATGATCATGATAACGACAACAACGATGGTGATTATGATAATGATGAAGATTATGATCATAATGATGATCATGATGATCATGATCACAAAGACGACGACGACGATGATGATGATGTTGATGATGATGATGATGGTTGTGGTTATAGTACATGATGATGTTGTTAATGATGATGACTATGATTGTGGTTATAATATATAATGATGATGTTGTTGATGATGATGATGATTGTGGTGATGATGATGATGATGATGTTGATGATGATGATGACTATGATTGTGGTTATAATATATAATGATGATGATGATGATGATGTTGATGATGATGATGACTATGATTGTGGTTATAATATATAATGATGATGATGATGATGTTGATGATGATGATGACTATGATTGTGGTTATAATATATAATGATGATGATGATGATGATGTTGATGATGATGATGACTATGATTGTGGTTATAATATATAATGATGATGATGATGATGTTGATGATGATGATGACTATGATTGTGGTTATAATATATAATGATGATGATGATGATGTTGATGATGATGATGACTATGATTGTGGTTATAATATATAATGATGATGATGATGATGTTGATGATGGTGATGACTATGATTGTGGTTATAATATATAATGATGATGATGATGTTGATGATGATGATGACTATGATTGTGGTTATAATATATAATGATGATGATGATGATTGTGGTGATAATATATGGTGAATATGATACGGTGATAATATTCGTCGTTGGCCTACTGTTGGTCTCCTCCATTGGATCGACGAGTCTACTTTGCTGAAGTAGACGGATCTCTGAACTGCAGGGAACTCGGGGTCTTCGAACAGTTGTCCCGTACTTCGGCACTTGGCCTTCACCTCTTCGTATCGACTTTTCGTCGCCATCTCTTCTAGGTGCGGTACGGTACCCAATGCGGTACGTTTATAGGTACTCATAAACAGCGTTGCTTTCTTCCTGTACCCGGCTTTAGTACGGTCTCAATACAGTACCCAGTGACTATCCCGACTTACTCGAGAGGTAGAGTAGCTTTTCGTGACTACAGTACTGTATCGGTACGGTGACAGTAAATGGTCTAAACGTACCCGAGAACTAGTGTAGCTTTTCTAGTTACTCCAGACTCTACTACGGTCTCAACACGATACCCAATGACGGTCTAATCGTATTCAAGAGGCAACTGTAACCTCCGACTGACGTACTCGAATGATCTGCGTGAATATCTTTCGTTTAAAGGCCCTTGACAGTCGGTAAACAAAAGCTGGTCCGCCTCTGGTGGGCAAATAGCGAAGTTTCCGCTGGCGTCAGCTGGAAAATGAAAGAACACGTCTTATTACAAGCATGTGCATGTCATACTCTGCTGACGCTGCCCTGGGCCACCGGCGCAGATATCGCGGTGACCCAGAGAACCTCGCAGCCCACGACATGAGCCACTTCAGGTGTAAATGCTATCGTAATCAGGTCACAGTGTGCGGCGTCGGGTTCATAAGTCACAAACGTCCACGAACGAATATACTATACATACACACACAAACACCCCTATCGAAAGTACCGATAATACGTGTATATATATACATATATGCGATTGTTGTGTGCATGAGCAGCTGCATGGACTGAGCACACGCGCTTAGCCTAGATTCAGGTCTCTATATACTGCTGTAGGCCCATCATTGTCTTGGGAAATCCACTCATGAATATATAATTCCAAGCATGTTGCCAGTCTAAAAATAGAAAACGGAAATGACGAATAGGCCTGCAAATGCGCCTTTGAAGTCCAGTCATGTAGACCTATCTGCTCCCTCATTCAACCTGTTAGCTCTTAAATCATAATGACATTATTGTACTTTCTAAAGAAAACAGAGACTTTCTCATGCAATCCAAATCTTTGGCTCTGACGTCATTTCCTCTCTCTCATTATCTCTCAAATCTACAATCTACGTATCCAGTTAATATAAACCAGAGTGTTTTTACCTGTATTTAGAGCCGATAAACTAGCATACAATCTATCGATCGAGATATGGTTTTTATTCAGGTGTCAAAGTGCATTCAATGATAGGACAAAAGAGGGGGCGTCGCTTATTTGCTCCCTGCTAATATATGCATCAATATAACCAAAAGTTTCCACCCGTGAGCACAATCTTGTCTCCCCGGCTTGACCCCCTCCCGGATTCTGACCTGGAACCGAAACTGACCAAACAACCTGGCACTTGAGGACTTGATTTTATATAGCGCTGGTATAAAAGCTGAAGATACGGATGCGGCTGTTGTATGGCGCTGAGAAATTTCGGAGATTTACATTTACATTTACTGCACCTAACAACCATTTTGGAACTTCCTTTCGGTTTCTTGACAACGAAATGTCAATTTCAAGGACTCAAAGAAAGCGGAACATTTTGACTAGCAGAACAAAAGCAACCGGATTAGTAACCTGCCATTTAGCTTCTATTGGTGCATATGGGTGACATATAGAATGCATATACAAAAATTACAGATTTAGCCGAAGGGTAAAATTCACTATTGTTACTACATCTTCAGTAATTCAAAATGTCATGAACCACAAAACCTCTCAGAATTGTACGACCATTGTAAATGTGTGCATAAAGTTATTACGTCTATCTTTCTCTTTCTCTTTCTCTGTCTCTTTTTTATTTCATTCTCTCTCTCTCTCTCTCTCTCTCTCTCTTATTTCATTCTCTCTCTTTCTCGCTCTGTCGCTCTCACTGTTTTATTCTTTATGTCTGTCTGGTTTTTACTTGCCAGTTTTCATTCCGTCTCTCTCTCTCTCGCTGTGTCTCTTACTCTATAATTTTCTTTATGTCTGTCTGTCTTTCTGTCTGTCTCTGTCTCTCTCTGTCCATCGTTCTCCACTTCACTCCGCCTGGACTCTTTTCCATCTTTATTCACCTCTTTGTCATTCTTTCTCCAAGTCTGTCTTTGTCCCTTTACGACCATTTTCCATTCCGTTTCCTCCTTGCAACTCCATCATCCTTTCCTGCAAATCGTTAAATCGTTCGCAGGGCTGCCGCTGTTGGCCCATCCCACGTCGTTGGTGCGAATCGCTTTCCACGTTTAGGATCAGCCAAGGACCCATAAACCACAACAGGCGAGATGAAATCGACTTCCAAAGTTGGTCGCGTAAAGGAAACGTTGACTGTTTGATTGAATAGCACCAGTTCCCACGACACCGACAACAGAGACCTACACACACACACACACACACACGCACACAACACCTACACACACGCACGCACATACGCACACGCACACACGGGCGCAGGTCAGACTACCACTTGTGTCCAAGGTGTGGCGAGGGCTTCCAGCTGGTCTCTTCCAACTTCGTAGGGGGCCACAGGTCGCAGAGCGCTGGCATGGCCCTCTTCGCCGAAGCATCGCGGTGTGTCCAAATAGCTGGAGATTTCTTGTTTGGATTATCCCCGTTAACATGTACTCTTTTATATGCAGGTAGTATATATTTTATGCATATATAACCACAGGTATGTATACATATATGTGTACTACCTTCACCTTTCAGTACCTGCTGTATATGTATGGGCTATAAAAGGTTATTGTCACAAAAGATTAAGGTAAGACACTTATTTGCACGGCTCTATATTGACACCTCAAATGCGGCGTTGTCCTCATGTCTAAGGTTCATTCGACCGAGACGCGAACACGACTAAGGTAATTCAACGAGAAGACATCTGTTTAGCCTCTTAACCTGTTTCGGTTCTCCCTTCTCGAACTCTAAAGAATGGTCCCGTGTGGTCGCCAGTCGGCGCGATTGTCTACGAGGTTTACTATCTGAAGGGCGAAACTGAACAGGAAGAGATAAATAGGGCTCATTCAAACGGCGAGATTAAAAAGGGCGGATAATCAAAAACACACAACAACAGAGGTTTAAATAACAGGGGCAAAACTAGAAAAGCGCATTGTGTTTCTGGAAAATTAAACTAGCGAAAACGTGAAGTAATACGCGTAAATATAAAGAACATGAACTCATCAAAATCCTGATTTCAAAACATCTCTGATTACATCTTTCACATTTGTAGCTCAATGAAGATTTTGCGCTTGTAAATCAAGATTGTGTGTTAGGCTCTGAAATAGTCAAAATTCGAACGCCTTCCATAATCGGCAACGATTCTTTTAATCTTCTGTAGGTTTTTGTTTCCATCGACATACTGTTCCATTTCCATTTCGTTAAATTCTGTTCCGTCTTCAGTACATCAATAAATTTCCAAGAAGTTGACGAAATACGGTCAATTCTATAAAATAAAAATTTAAAAAATAAAAATAAAAAAATAAAAAAAATTAAGTAAATTCTTCTGCTGAGTTGGTTTTTTCGGAACATGGTTACGCTTGTGGGCGACATATTCAAAAACATCGTCTTCTGTACGGCATCTAACACTTCACACTTCACATTGCCATATTCTGTAATGTCTAATACATATTGCTGTTGAAAGAGTTCGCTTTTCTAAATCAAAATCCATCAATAACTAACGCAGCTTGATTTTGGTGTCTTATTATACATTTGGGTAAGTTTCTGCTATAAGCCCACTGCCGCCTACATATATCAGAATGTTCGAGAATTTTCACGACGAGACTCGTGTGAAAAGGAAACTGGAAAGACAATGTGGCCCATGTCACAATGTGTTTCCAGCGAGTCTGCAAAATTTCTTCTGGTAAAATGCACTACTTCATGAAAATATTTTCTCGATCATTCTTGTATGTATATAAGAGGCGGACATAGTCGTCACATTTTGGCATTAGTTTGACCGTTGACGCCACCCCAATAGATGTCAGTTTCTCGAGCAGCATCTGCCTGTATTTCAACACCATCGAGGCGTCTCAATTCCAACTCATACTGTCGCAGTTTTCTTCCATCTCAGTCTGTATTCTCCTCTCCTCTAGCTGTAGCTTTCTGCCATCTGCTTCAGCTTTAAATTTTCTTTCGTGTTCCATTCGTTCCCAAGGTGTGGCGAGGGCGTTGGGCTGGTCTCTTTTAACTTCGTGAAAGACTGGATGCCACACACAGATCGCAGAGCTCTGACATGATCCTGTTCGCCGTCGCAGCGCGCGATGTGTCCAAATAGCTGGAGACTTCTTGTTTGGATCATCTGCCTCAGCCTATAACTTTCTCTCCTCAGTCCGTGAATTGAGCATAGCCAGCTGAAATTCTCGTTCCTCCTTCTTTTGCTGTTTTTCCACCTCTTCAGTTTCCTTCTGGGCCCTGATTTTTATTCTTTTATC